>CM046881.1:296844924-297444924 GCA_025667525.1 Glebionis coronaria
GACTATTGAAAGATTGCAATAAGGTGAATCACTTAACAAACAAGACATGAAAACTAAGATGTTTTGGGACTTTGGAAAGTTTACATCAAAGGATGGGGAATCAATTGATTCTTACTACTCCCGATTCTACAAAATGATGAATAACAAGACCTGAAACAACTTGCAAATTTCCACCATGCAAGTCAATGTCCAATTTCTACAGCAACTTCAACCAGAGTGGACACGATTTGTCACCTTGGTGAAACAACAAAAAAAGTTAGATGAAGATTCATATCACACGCTCTTTGATGTTTTGAAACAATTTCAAAATGAAGCAAATGAACTTTGAGTTGAACGTGCTGCAAAGGTTTCAAATCCACTTGCTTTGGTGTCTTCCACTCAACATCACCCAGATTATCGTTCTCGTGTTCCAAAGACCTACTCCACTCAATCATCATCACCACGGTCATCCACTGTCTCTAAGTCACATGCTCCAACAAGATCCCGAGGCAAAGAAGTTGCAAGAGCACCATCACCCACACCTGAGCAATCATCCGAAGCAGATAGTGATGAAGAACTTGCACAAAAGGATAGGGAATTCAAGCAACAAATGGATTTTATTAAGAAACAATACAGGAAAATCTACAAACCTACCAACAACAATATCAAAACATCATCTAACACGAGGAACAACTATGCTCAGAGTCCTCCAAGGTATGGCACACGAAGACGTGCTGAGAGTCCTTCAAAGTATGATCGACAACCTACAAAGTATGATAATCAGAGGGTTGCTACAGTTGTTGGAAATAGAGAAACTGTTGGTACTCAAGTTGTGCAACAAACTGGGATTCAGTGTTTTAACTGTCGAGGTTATGGGCATTTGGCTAGGGAATGCAGACATCCAAAGAGGGTCAAAGATTATGGTTATCATAAAGAAAAGATGATGCTATGAAAGAAAATGGAAGCTGGGATCAAGTTATCAGCCGAGGAAGGAGAAATGCTTGACGACACAGATGATGAACTCTCCGACCAAGAACTCGAGGCACATTATTCATACATGGCGAAGATTCATGAGGTCCTTAACGTCACTGAAGATGACAATGGTCCTATCTTTGATACCGAGACAATGGATAAGGTACAACATGATGATGAATATAATGTGTTTGGTGATACACATGAGCATAGTGATCTACCAACAACAATTACTGATACGTGTATGATGGAAACGGTTGATAGCAATACCACACCCGATTCATCAGACATGTGCAATAATGAGTTTAAGGATGATCAACATGCAAATGAGTATGATGATGAGGAGCGTATCACGCTTGCTAATTTAATTGCTAGTTTACAAAAAGATGTCAAAGAAAATAGAAAGAGTCAAAATCAATTAAAGAAGTCAAACGTAGCGCTCACTCAAAACTTTGAAGAAAGCAAACCCGCTCTTATAAAATCTAGTGAGACTATTGATAGTTATAGGGCTCAGCTTCTTCAAACGACCAAAGAGCTTGAGGGGTACAAAAGTCGTGTTCTCAACGTTAAAAAGGACGATTTTGAAAATAAATACAACGAAGCTCTTGCTTTGTTAATAAAAGAAAAACGTCAATTTAATGTCTTATTAAGTGATGAACGTCAAAAAACGTACCTTGCCACAACAAAAGTTAATGAACTTGAACAGAGGCTTTCTATGAATACCACAGATTCTGCTAAAATTCTTGACGAATAGAAAAAAGAGGTTGAAAAATTAAAACATGATTTCAAAAATAGACAAGGCAAAGATACTGAAAAAGTAAAGGATCTCGAAGAACAAGTCGATTTTTTGAAAAAAGTTGTTTATAAAACGCGTGACTCTATTCAAACCGTTAGAATG
This sequence comes from Glebionis coronaria, assembly GCA_025667525.1. Taxonomy (NCBI): domain Eukaryota; kingdom Viridiplantae; phylum Streptophyta; class Magnoliopsida; order Asterales; family Asteraceae; genus Glebionis; species Glebionis coronaria. The sequence goes on from CM046881.1 coordinate 296,846,774, forward strand.
ATAGCACCTCTGTCGTTTTTCAAAGGTCAACCTAGCTTTGCCACCCCCAAGTACCTCGAACAAGCTCAAGCTGCTAACCCTCACTTATATCTTGATGAGTCCGAATGGACCGATCATGATTGCCCAGTAGCTAGCCTCGATAATGAAAAGACGTCCCTTTGGGATGAGGAGAGTAGATCACCGGTCAATAAAAATTTTGTGAAACCATATAACTATGCTTATGAAAACAGTCTTTATGGTCTTTTCACTCCACAAAAACAGAATTCTTGTGAGGAATTGTTTTTAGAATGCAAACAAAGACGAATTCAATGGAAGAAAGCTTTTGCCACTAAAAGGAAAACGAATGTTTTTAAATATATTTACTATTTTCCTCTTGATGCTTCTAAAATCAAAAGTAGAAAAACACTTAGTTTTCGTAAACAATATATTGATAATGTTTAATCAATTGTTGAAAGCGATTGGGAAAAACGTCAAAAAGATAAGTCGAAAACAGAGATTCCTCACGACATAACTGTTCTTGTGAAAGAACTTTTAATACCAAATACTAAGATAATCAAAGAAAATGTTCTTGAGTAAGAAAAATTGATTCGGTCTGAAATGTACAATGATTTGAAATATGTTAAGTCTCTTGAAAAAGCAATTGATGAACTTCAAAATGACAAATCTGATTTTTCAAACGAATATGATCTACTCTTAGAAGAATGTCTCTCCAAAGATATTTTGTGTGTTACTCTTCAATCTTGTGCTGATATCGATGAATATTCTGATGTTGCATTCAAATATCTTGATAAGATCAAAGAATGTGAGCGTCTTGAACTTGAGCTTTCGAAACGTAAAGAAAATGTTGATAAAATGGCTTTTGAGTTACTTCAACACAAAACTGATTTCCTTCAAAACATTGTCATTCTCTTGAACTTGCTTTGCAAAAAGACATAGAAAGTTTTCCACATGATAATAAATTGCAAAAAAAACTTTCACAAATGTGTCGAGAAATGAATGAAAAGAGTTTGGAAATTAAAGAGTTGAAAGCGCTGTTACAAGACAAGAAAATAGCGATAGCAGAGTTGAAGAAACTCGTTGCTAAGATGGGTGGGAAAATTGTGGAACCTAGTGTTAAAAAACCTGTTGTATGACAACCCAATGCGCACAAAGTGACTAGACCCTCTGTCTTAGGAAAACCATCTGTTTTCTCTAATTCTTCATTTTCAAAACCTGGGTTTGCCCCCCAGACGGATGGGAAGGTTAGGTTACCACAAAACACTCCTAAAACATTTATTCGATCACAAAGCATTAAGAATACAAATGTGGTTAAACCAGGGATGTATAGATTAGCCACTAAACCCACACACAACAAAGAAAGTCAATCACCTCAGACTTCTAGAAACACTAATAGACGTGTGTCTTTTACTACAGGAGTAGTCCCCACTGACAGTGTTAGCCGGCCTCAGCTTAAGAGCACTCGCATGAATGAAAAGGTTTGGAAAAACAAAATTCAATGGAAGATGAAGACATTAGAAGACCACCCTAGGATTTTTAATGTTTCTAAGAATAAAACGTTTGTAAACGTGTGTAATGACGATTTGAATGATTCGACTTTGAATGCTTTAAATGTTAAGTTTGTTTGTGTGAAATGTGGAAAGTATGCTAATGCTAATCATGCTATGTGTGTTTCGAATAATGTCAAAGGCGTAGATACTAGACCTAAGAAGCAAACTGCGATGCCTATTAGTGCTAGAAAACCCAAACGCAAAGTGAACCATTCTGGTGCAACCCCCCTGAGAAAAGTATTGCATCAGACTCCACCACTAAGAACCCTAGAAGCAGAATTAAGGAATTATTTGAGTCTACTAGCAAGTCTTGGAAATGGTGGTTTGCTAATCAATGTCCTCCAGGATATAAATAGATGCCTAAGGTTAGGACAGAAAATGCGACTACGTGCGTTAGTGTGCCTCTAAGTGATGAAACTAGGGAAACTAATGAATCGGAAATCACAACTAACATGGAATCCAATTTAGCAAATGCTCCATCGTGTTCTATATCTTCTGCAGGTGATTGAAATAATTCTCTTCATACTGGACTCTGGATGCATGAAGCACATGACGGGAAATCTCAAGCTTCTAATTAACTTCGTGGAGAAGTTCCTGGGTACGGTCCGTTTCAGAAATGATCAATTTTCACCGATCCTAGGATAGGGATACTTGGTTCAGGGGAATATAACAATCAAAAGGGTTTACTACATTGAAGGACTCAATCACAATCTTTTCTCGGTTGGTCAATTCTATGATGCGGATTTGGAGGTTGCTTTTAGAAAGAAGACATGTTTTGTTCGTGATCATGCAGGGAATGACTTACTTACTGGAACACGGGGTACTGATCTCTACACTATTTCACTACAAGACTCCACATCTTCAACTCCAATCTGTTTCATGGCTAAAGCTTCAACGACTCAAGCTTGGTTATGGCATCAACGATTATCTCATCTTAACTTTGATACCATCAACTTACTTTCCAAGAAAGATATTGTGAGAGGCCTTCCAAATTTGAAATTCATTAAAGATCATCTTTGTTCTTCTTGTGTGCTTTGTAAAGCTAAACAAAGTAGTTTCAAGACAAAAACTACACCAAGCTCTAAAGGACGGTTAGATCTTCTTCATATAGATTTGTGTGGCCCCATGCGTGTTCAAAGCATCAATGGGAAGAAATACGTTATGGTAATTGTCGATGACTACTCAAGGTACACGTGGAACCTCTTCTTACGGTCCAAGGATGAAACACCTGAGGTTCTCATTAACTTCCTTAAGCTGATACAACGTGGTCTTTAAGATCAAGTAAAAGTGGTACTTACTGACAGAGGCAGAGAATTCTTGAATTCAACTCTGAAGAAGTATTTTGAAGCCGAAGGGATTGAACACGAAACATCTATTGCTAGAACACCTGAACAACACGGCGTTGTTGAAAGACGAAACCGTACTTTAGTTGAGGCTGCTCGAACATTATTATCTGCTTCAAAACTACCATTATTCATTTGGGCAAAAGCCGTATCAACCGCATGTTACACAAAAAACCGTTCCTTAATTATCCCAAGACACGGAAAGACATTATATCACATAATTAAATATCGCAAACCTTCACTCAAACACCTTCATGTTTTTGGATGTACGTGTTACATAATTCGAGATGGTGAAAATCTGGACAAGACGAAAGAGAAAGGTGATGCATGCATTCTAGTGGGATATGCAACTTAGTCTAACGGATACAGAGTGTACAACAAGAGAACAAAATTGATAGTCGAAACTATTCATATCAGATTCGATGAATTGCAAGAGATGACACTTGAACAAAATAGTTGAAGTCCCGATCCACAACGACAAAAGACTTATGTACAAAACCGCACGGAACTCAATACTCAAGACCACAACAATGAACCGTCAAGTTCAAAGTTGGTTCCTGAACATGTTCCTAGAGCATATATGACAGTGGACACGACACTAGAAGAGTTGTAAATGTTATATGGACCAATGTTTGATGAATATTTCACGGGGGAGAAACATGTTGTATGAAAGTCTTCCGCTGTCACTCATGATAAGAATGATGATACCGATCATCGTCAACAAAAGGATACAAATTCATCTACTTCAACACAGGTTGCTGCAGATTTACCTCCTCAGAATATCATTTCAACAATCAATCCTACAACATCCACAACTACTGTCATTGCTCCAGAGAACACAAATAAAGCAGACGATGCATTATCTAACGATGACGATTTTCACAACCCATTCGGTACACCAGTACACGAAATTGGAGAGTCTTCTACTCGCCATGTTGATCCGTCAAATATGCATACGTTCTACCAAGTAATTGGAGAGTCTTCAACACATCATTGGACCCAAGAACATCCTTTGGTTCAAGTAATTGGAAACCCTTCACAGCATGTTCGTACAAGACGACAACTAGCCACTGATGGTGATGTTTGTATGTTCGCACTCGCCGTGAGTACAACTGAACCGAAAAACATAAAGAAGCCATGGCTGATCATGCTTGGATTGAGTCGATGACAGATGAACTTCAACAATTTGAAAGACTTAAAGTCTGGGAACTTGTTGACAGACCATACAATGTAACACCGTTAAATCTTCGATGGATCTGAAAAAACAAGATGGATGAAGAAAACACGATCATCAAGAACAAAGCTAGGCTAGTGGCTAAAGGGTATGGCCAGAAAGAGGGAATTGATTTTGACGAATCATTTGCACCAGTTGCTCGCATGGAAGCGGTCAGGATTTTCCTTGCTTATGCTGCACATAAGGGATTCACTATTTATTAAATGGACGTGAAGACAAAATTTCTTAACGGTCCTTTGAAGGAATAAGTCTATGTCACGCAGTCGGAAGGATTCGTTAATCCTTATTATCCTGACATGGTGTATCGTCTCCACAAAGCACTATATGGACTAAAGTAAGCTCCAAGGGCGTGGTATGACAAGCTCTCGAAATTCCTAGTATCCAAAGGTTTCTCAAAAGGTTCCATTGATCTAACTCTGTTCACTTATAAATATGGGGATTACATTTTGCTCGTGCACATTTACGTTGATGACATTATTTTCGGGTCTACAAACCCAAAACTTTCAAAATAGTTTGAAAAAATAATGCACAACAAATTTGAAATGTCAATGATGGGCGAACTAAAATTCTTTCTTGGAATTCAAGTTCACCAATCCCCAAGTGGTATCTTTATAAACCAAGCTAAGTATTGTCAAGAGATAATAAAAAAGCATGGTATGACTTCATGTGACCCTGTGGGACACCATTATCAACCACATCGCTAGATGTTGACTTGGAGGGAAATGCCATAGATCAAACGAGATATCGTTCAATGATCGACTCCCTCATGTACTTGACAGCAAGGAGACCCGATATATCACATGCTACGTGTTATTGAGCACGTTATCAAGCACGACCCACTAAAAAGCACCTCAAGGAGGTTAAACGGATCTTTTGGTACCTCAAGAATACCATTTATTTGGGACTCGGGTATCCGAGGGAAACCGGTTTCTTTCTAACAGCCTATTCAAATTCTGATCATGCAGGGTGTCTTGATACACGCAAAAGTACTTCTGGTGGTGCACAATTTCTAGGTCAAGATAAGCTTGTGGGATGGTCTTCAAAGAAGCAGGATTGTACGTCACTTTCATCAGCCGAAGCGGATTATGTGTCTCTATCTGCATGTTGTGCTCAAGTTCTTAGGATGAGAACACAACTCACGGATTATGGCTTCCACTTTGATAAAGTACCTATGTACTATGACTCAAAGTCGGCCATAGCTATCTCCTGCAATCCGGTACAGCATTCCCGCACAAAGCACATTGATTTCAGATACCACTTCATAAAGGAACAAGTTGAAAGAGGTATCATTGAACTATACTTTGTTGGAACGGATTACCAATTAGACGACTTGTTTACGAAAGCTCTGTTGAAAGATAGGTTTGAGTACCTCGTTAGACAAATTGGTATGAGATGTTTGACTCCAGCAGATCTGGAGATTCTGGAAAAGGTGCCTACTTGATTTATCTATCAAACATCTACATGTAAATATCATTGAAAAAGCAAAATACAAAAATATAAAACTTTTCAAAACAAAACACAAAATTAAAAAATCTTAGAAAAACTAAAAATATTATTCTCGACATGTCTTTCAGTATCGATAATATGGACATACCTAGAAATGTCGCTCAATAACGACATGGGTGTGTACATAAAGCTCGAATGAAAGTTATAAATATTTTTCAAAACATGTAATTTCTACTTTTAATAAAGGAAAATGTCTATTTTGGACAAATTTTCCAACAACGGGTAGAGCAATCTATCTTGGGTTGAGCTTGTCACCAAATATTCAACGCTTTGAGCTCAACACAATGGCTTGTAATCACTTTCAGATTGCAACCCGAATCTATATTCACAGGGAAGTGTACGATTTCGTGCTCTTACCCTCAGCAAAAGAAAAGAAATCTTCTTACACTTGAGTAGATTCGTCAAGACATTCAAAGTCTATGAACTCAAGTTTATTCTTTAGAAAAACCTCTTCGCCAAAATGAAATAGGATTTTTCAAAAAGCGTTGAACATAATTTTTTCAAGAATTTTTTAATGATTATTCAAAATCTTTTAAAAATTGTGTGTTCAACAACTCCCATCCTAAAAAAGTGAAATGTGGATCACATCCTCACAATGACAATTCATTTTGATCAATTTTTGAGGGGAGCATTTCAACTTCATGCAAAGATTGACACATCTTTCTCCCAGAGATTTTCAAGACTATTTTTTCAAAATATATTTTAATCAAATTTGGCATATCTAATATCAAAAGATTTTATATATTAGAGATACGAGGAGAAAATAAGATTAAAATGTGATCTTATACAAGACTCAAGCACATTAACTCTTACCTACATGTGCAAAACACTTTTGATTATCGATGCACATATGAAGGGGGAGCATTTCTGAAACGACAAAACTATCAAGGTGTTAAATGTTTTTCAAACACTTTGTTAGAATTTAAAGTGGTTTTTATGGTTACGATCAAATACCCATAACATCTTTAATCCACGAAGTTATTGGTGTCAAAAGGGTGGTTAGGTTTATGTCCTATGATCCAACCAGAACCGGAGGGATCTTCCCAGGGACAATCCAATAGATTATTAGAAGACCTTAGGAAAGATGGAATAGAATGTGAACGTAGCTGAATGCGGACTAAGTACTGATGCTAGCACTGGAACAATCGCAACAAGGTGCTAGTAATGATGTCTTGGTATGCATTGAAGGGGTTGAAGAATAAAAAGAAATGTAAGGATAAAGGGTGTAAACAAAGAAGCCCTCCATACAACTTAGGTAGAAACCGGGTCAACACATCATGAAGACAAACTCATCATGGACCCACTGATGTAAAGCACAACCCTTCCCTAGCTACCCAGGCTTCTCTCAAAAGAAGTTTGTTTTACTGTCACGGAGAACAACATGACTTCTATTAGCTTTCTCATTCCGAGATAGTTGATATTGAATATGGGGCATCTGCTCCAGCCTCCGACCACTAAAAGTGCACAATTCGAGTCTAGAGCCTAGAGATCGATCAAATCTCATTAGCACACATGGAATGATGATTAAGAGAGTCCTACGCTATATCCTTGCGATATTGCTAGAACACTCAGAGTGATACTACTTAGTATTCACAATGATGAGTTGAAATCCTTCCAGTGTTAACATCAAACAGCACTGCGGTAGGTCATATGTAAGATTCGTTATGAATTGAACATATATAGAACTAAAAAGCAACAGTGGTTTGATTCTGAATTGATTCAAACTCGTTTCAGGTTTCTACGCAATATCTTTATGGTCTTGACAGAACATTAAGAGTGATATTGATTAATATTCACAGTGACGAATGGAAATCCTTCTAGCGTTAACCTCAAACAGCGCTACGATAGGTGACTTGTGAGATTCTTATGAATCAAGCTTGTGTCAACTGGAAAGCAACAATGGTAATATTCTTTATGAATCACACTTGTTCTAGGAATTTGAATTGACGACTTTAATCAAGCGGATATTTATCTAATTGATTCACTCTTTATGTTCGCACTCTTGCATTGAGACGGTCGAGTAAAGAGAACGGCTATTACAGCCGCGAAACCCTGTCATGGAGATTCTTAATTTAATCTAGCTATCACAAGTACGGTATTTGATGAGATGGCATTTATACATGATCTCATCGTTCTTTTCGGGCTTTAAATGCATAAAAATGTCATAAAATACCATATATATGCTTGTGTTTGTTTACTTGTGTATTTAGGTATGGATATCGTGAAAAAGACAAAAAGCTCACAAGAAACAAGGAAAAACGAACACGAGAAACGAAGCCGCACAAAGAACCGGGCCCTAGTTTGTGATTTATCAAAGAAAAACCCTTGAAGACTTGAAGATGTACAAGATTGAGCCCTCATTTATGAAGAAATGACACTTAATACCCTTGTATATTCATAATTACAAGTTTGGTCCCTTAAGTTTGTCAAAATTACAAAAAGGTCCTCCAAGTTTGAAGAATTGGCAAGATTAGCCCTTCAACAAATTCAAAATGTCAAGAATGGTCCTTCATAAAGTACAAGATCCAAAGAATCCCTTGAAGTTCAAAAATATTACATTTCTAGTCCTTAAAAATTGGTTAAAATATCATAAGGACTGAAACTGTAATTAGCCTAAAGTGTTAAAAGCCCTAATTCCCTTTTCCAAAAGTATTTGTGGTAAAACTATGAAATTCGAAACTTATTTAACAAAGGAATCAAAGTTTCAGGGATGGAATTCCTAATATGCAAACTTTGCCAAGGATTGAGGGGAACTTGTGCCATTTCCAAAGTTTAAATAAACACAAACACGCGCCAAACAAACCTTTCCCCTAATTTCGGATCAAAAGACTTACTATTCACCATTCATCCACCTAGATTTACCCACCCACTTAAACAAAGGGTAAACTAAAATTACCTTGTCCCATGCTTAATTCACACGCACACAAACTTATCCCACACCTAAAATCCTCAATCCCACTCACCATGTGACCCCACCATTCAACCCATTACCCAATCACATGCCAACTTCCTCTCCAAGAAATCTGACATGGCAAAATCAACGCTTTATGGCTACTACTTGTTCCCTAAGCACAAAATGAACGTTCAAGATCAAATTTGACAGCTCATACACATCAAACGCGTCTAGAAGGCAAAGGGTAATTTTGAGAATTCATAGCTAGGGTTTCTGATGTATTTTCCCTTCTAGAATCATCTTAGTCGTCAATATAAGGAGGCCTCAACATGTGAGAGCCCCTTTGTTCCAGATTTTAGCTAATTTCTTTGTAATTCCTTTTTATGAAATAAAAGTTGGTTTTCTGAAAATTTTGAATTCTCTTTTGTGTTTTATGAAAGTTTTGTGTTTGATTAGCTAAAGTTTGAGTTCCATTAATCTAGGCATAATCTATTTTTGTGTTCACTTTTGTGTTTGTTCTTCTTAGCAGCTATTGGAAGCTATTGCTTGTTCTTGCTAGCACCTCATCTCAAACAATCCAAGGTGTGGATGTACATCTTGGAGGTTTGAATCTCTTATCCCTTTTATTTTTATAAAATTTATATGAATTTTGGTGAATTTGGATATTGGTCTATGAATATGTGTTATTGTGGTTGATTTGTGTTTCTGAGGTTTGATTGTTGTTATAAAGGTTGATTAGATCTTGGTTTGAGGGTTAAATCATAACAATCCTTTGTTAATTTTAGAAATCAGTTTACAAAGGGGTGTTTGTGTTAACTGATCTACTAAGATTTAAGGCAACTTGTGTGGTTGTATGTTGTTGTTTGTTTTTGGTTATTGTTTAGCTGGTGTAAGTGGTCGTTTATCTGCAACTTTTGTGGCTTGAATCACCTAAATCCATCAAAGGACCATAAAATCTGATTAACTTGGTAAAATTGGCTAAAATTTTGGGGACCCCTATATCTAAGGGTAGACTAGGGTTAACAAGTGCTAAGTTTTAGTTAACTTAACCAGGGAAAGGGATTTGAAGGTTTACAATTGGATTTATGGTCAAATAGATCAGCAAAGGGATTTTGGATTGTGCCTTTGTTCATCAGTCATATGCATAAGCTTGAATATGCTTCTAATCTTTGATCCGGTGTTTGAAACAAGTTCGATTATGCTTATTGGACTTTATTATAGCTTGTGGATGCATATGGTTCAATTTGGTTGACTTATTCATGCTTAAACTACTTTTTAGTTCATAACTACTTATTTTCAAGGTCTGTGTGCTATATCGTGTGACTGTTTGCTTATTCTGTGCTTATTGGTTGAACCAAATTGTGATTTCTTTATTGATATTGACTCCTTACAACTCACTGGTTGTAAGGGTGCCTTTGTTTTCCATTGAAGCCAACTGTATCTCTCTAAATTTTGCAAGTCAAATAGTCAAAGCAATGGGAACTCCTTTCCGCTGCTGCTAGCCACTACTAGTGTTATTTTTGGGATAGCTTATCAATAAGCTGTTCTAGCTTATTTAAACCTGAAACAATTTTAAATTTGTAATAGGTGTTACTTATTTGACCCATTTGTTCATACTAGAGCATCTGAGGGGTTGACTTTGAGCTTTGACTAGAAAACCAACAGCTTTGACTTTTACATAAGTGCTTATTTGTTTATTCAGCTTATTTGGCTTGGCTTATTGAACTTTTCTTTGTTGATTTGTTTTATTAAGTCATTTAGAGTCTTTTTCAACTTATTTCAAGGTCTGAGGTGGTCTAGAACTCTAAGTCGACTATTTTGTGTTTTAGTGAAAACTTTGCTTATTTCTGACTTATTGCTTGAGCTTATTTGAAATTTCTTTTCACATATCTGTTAGGCATCTCAAAATAAGGTTGTGTGTCAAATATGAGCTTATGGCATTGGCTTATAGCTTAATGGGTCAAAAAGCCCAATAAGAATAAGCTGTTTTACCATTAAGCTGTGATAAGCTCACTTTCAGCTTTTGGGCCTTCACACTTTTGTTTTTAGAATTGAATTTTAAGCTAGACTAGTGATTTTCAGCTTATTTGGTTAAGTTTCATTTTATTGGGCCCAAAAGCCCATTTACATAGGCTGTTTTTTATTTTAGCCCATTTGGGGGCCCATTAGGGGTATTTTGGTAATTTAAATTTCATTTTCTAATTACATAGGTTAAAATAAACTAGTTTGCAAGTTTTTAAATTTTTTTTATAATTTTTGGATTTTGAATAATATTTAATATTATTTTATTATTAAATTTCATTTTTCACATTTTTGCAACCTTAGGTCAAATACATTAAAATACGATTTTTAAAACTCTTAGATTAATTTTAGCATCACTTTCTTAATTTTTAGAATTATTTTAATATTTTAATAGTTTTCCTTAGTTAAAAATTTATAAAAATAGTTTTTAGTCTTTTTAAATCATTTTTGAGTTTTACAAATTGAAAAATCATTATTTGGGCTTTTGAATAATTATTTGTATTTTTAGGGCTTTAATTAGCATTTAAAAATTAATATTGATTAATTAAAAGGTTTGAAAAAGTTTTGAACATTTGTAAACACTTAGTTTGTTTTATTGATTTTTGGTAATTTTATGGGAATTTTTAGATTTAATTTTTATTTTTTTCACTTCTTACGGTTTTCACTTCTTACGGTTTTTCACTTCACGTATCCGTCATTCTAATTTCTCATCATTTTTCTCTCAATATTAATCCAAAGTATTTATATCTTAATCACACACATATACGTCCTTGGGAAACGAATCTATTTGGGTCATTAGTACACGGTTCTCCTAAACCGTCATATTTAATACTTACCGCTCATATACGCTCTTTTTCCTAAAAGACGTATTTTACCATAATCATTTTGGCGCCGCTGCCGGGGAGGTGTGTCGTGATTAATTTGTCATTTTATTTTTAATATTAACCATAAATAGTATTTGTATTAGTAGAACTCTACTAATACGTATAATCGGTTTTTTTCGTTTTTCTTGTGAAATTATTATTACTATATTGTATAAGTATCACAACAAATACAAAATATCTCCAAAAGTGTGCAAACACAACCTTAATTGGGATTTGATCTCCTAATTATTGTATTCGAATCTCAAACAAAAAGAAAAAGGCAAAAATAGATAAATACTTTCGTGAAGCTCGATTTTGAAAAATACAAACTATAAGGTGGGTATAAGGCGGGTATTATAAAATATACCCTAAAGGAAAAGGCTCTTAATTGATTCACGCCGCCTCGTTTCTCCGCTTGCTTGTGAGTATTTTGAGATTGAAAGTTAACCGAGGGTTTTGCCGCCCAAAGTATTATTACGTATCATATATATTTGCTTGGTTTCTTTGTGATTAAACCCTCTTGAACAATTTGGGTTTCACCAAAGTTCTAAAGTCATTCGAAGGCGTTTACTCCACGTGATCGTTTTCATTCTTTTGAGGCTTCTTTAATCAAGAGTTTGATTCGAGGAGAGATTTGGTAGATTGTTGTCTACGAATACACACAAAATCCAAAAAAAAATTTAAAACAATCAAAAACACAAAAAAATTGAAAATTCACAAAACACCCAAAAAGAATCTTTTTTGCTCACCTCCCATTCTTCGTCAAGTTTATGCTAACTCGTAATCAAGCAAAACGAGTTCGTAAACGTCATCAAAGTCAAGGAAATCAAAATCCTTTGATTGAAGAACAAACTCCAATTGTCGAACCCGTTGTTGAACCAATAGTCGCCATGGCTAATCATACTATGATGGAGTTGCTTCAAGAACCCACCGAGGGTTTTGGAGAAGCTATTGTGATTCCAGACATCCTTGCGTAGAATTTCGAGATTAAGACGTGTTTAATGTCGATGTTACAAGCAAACAAGTTTTGAGGTCATGAGAAAGACAACCTACATTATCACATAAGGAATTTTAATCGTCTCACCGCAACAAGCAAATTTAAGGATGTTCCGCATGACGTCATTAAGATGATGTTGTTTCCATACTCGTTGGATGGACCCGCAAAAATTTGGCTCGAGAAAGAACCGCCAAATTCAAATTTGACACGGGGTGATCTCGTCTCTAAGTTTGTGAACCAATGTTTTCCACCATCTAAGACAACACATTAGAAAAACGAGATTTCAAGGTTTACACAACATAATAATGAAAGTTTTTCAATGGCATGGGAACGATTTAAGGAAATGTTACATGAATGTCCACACCATGATTTTTCGAAATTGCATCAAATAGATACTTTTTATAATGCGGTTAATGATCATGAACGAGATTATTTGAATGCCGCCGCGGGTGGTAATTTTTTGTGCAAAACGACCGATGAGGCTTTAAAGATTATCGAGAAGAGATCTAAGGTTTATAACCCTCGTAACACACCGAGTGTTGCCAATATGGGTCCGTCATCGTTTCGTCACATTAATGCCTTACATGATGAAGCAAATGAGGAAAATCGGTTTTTCGATAGGTTTTCGACGCTTATGACACATTAAAAAGCACAAGATGCTTTGAATTCCGCATCGGTTAAAGCGGTTGAAAATAGTTGTTTATCTGGTGGTGGAGCTCATGATCTTTCCGAGTGCATTACCACCGGTGGTAACACTTCGAGTGCTTACATAGCAACAGGAACTTACAACCAAAACGGCCAAGGTTCCCGCCCAAATCAAGCTCCATCAAATCAAAATGCTAACAACTATCGAAACAACAATCAAAATGGTGGTTATCAAGGCAATTCACGTAATTATAACAAATGGAATTATCAAAGTGGGAATGGACAAGTTTCAAATCAAAACCAAAACCGTGATTTTCAAAACAATACTCAAGGTTTTCAAAATGCTCACACTAAAAATCTTAATGGAGAATTTTTGGATTATGCAAAAGCAAACGATGCTAAGTTTGATAATATGCAACGTGAGATGATTATCTTAAGATCCGAGTTGAAAAACGATCTTAAAAATGAACTTGCTAATGAACTTAAGACTCATGCTAATAAAATGAAAGGAAACGTTCAACTTCTCCAACAAAATCAACTAAAGATGGAACAAGGACAACATGAGATTAAGCAAGAGTTGTTAAAAGCGGATGCTAGGCAATCAAAATTTGAAGACCGAATTGCAAAAATGTTTGAAGCAATCATGTGTAAACCCACTTCCTCGGGTTGTATTACTAGTGATACCATTAACAACCCGAGGGTAGAAATGAAGGTTATTATACTCGTAGTGGTAAGACATTCAAGGAACCGATCTCTGGTCCAAGTACTTCTACGGAGAAGGAAATCGAGAAAGAGCCCGAAGTGATGGTTGAAAGGGAGCATATCACAAGCCCACTAAGTACCGCTTATACCACACCTACGGTTAAACCAATACCAATTATGGAACCCGAGATTCCAAGGCCGTTGCCTAATGCCCAACCCACACCACCCTTACCTTACCCTTCGAGACGTAACAAGGAAAAAGCACAAGAACGGAATAATTATCAATTTGATCTTTTCATGAAAATGTTTCGTGATATACATTTCAATATAAGTTTTGCTGACGCTCTTACCATGATTCCTCGATTTGCCGCAAACTTCAAAAGTATGTTGAATAACAAAGAGAAGTTACAACAATCGTCTAGTTGTTCATCGGTTTTTCTTAGCCGCATACCTCAAAAAGTCGGTGATCCCGGTAAATTTTTTATTCCGTGTGCAATACAAGATATGGAGGAATGCTACGCCTTGGCCGATCTTGGTGCTAGTATTAATTTAATGCCTCTTGAGATTTTCAAATCGCTTTCGCTTCCGGATCTTACTCCTTCGAACATGTCTATCGAGATGGCCGATCATTCAACGTCTTTAGCATGTGGAGTAGCCGAGGACGTCTTCGTCAAAGTCAGAAAGTTTTACTATCCCGTGGACTTTATCGTTGTAGACATTCCTATCGATCGAAAAGTTCCTCTCATTTTGGGTCGTTCATTTTTGGATACATCGAGAGCACTTATTGATGTTCATGCTCGAAAAATCACCCTTCGTTTCAATGAAGAAGAACTTGTCATCAATGCAACACAAAACTCCAAGCTTTCTCATGTCTATTCTATTGCAACTTTAAACCATGGTGATTCAACCAATGTCGTTTGCAAAGAATTTTCACCAAGAATTTTAGGAAATGTCGCCAAAAACAATTTACCATTTCCTCCGCCGATGGAGGTTATGAGTGTTAAACCTACAATCAAGAAACCGTCAATACTTGAATTGAAAAATCTTTCACCTCAACATTCATTCTTGAAAAGTGTTGATAAGTTGCCGGTTTCTATAGAATATCTTTCGGATGACAAATATGTTGACCCCGATGGGGAGGTTTTCTTCGTCGATAAACGTTTTAAGAACATGCCACCACCAAAACGGTTTTCAAATGTTTGAATTTTTAGTGTGTCTAACATCATCTTAGAAACACCTAATGTTTTCGACATAATCAAAACGGGTTTTCATAAGGAGAGTTTAAAAGATAAAAATGAAAAGATTTTGAATGTGATTTAAAAGATTTTTCTACAAATCTAACTCCGTCATCACCACGTGTTTTGAGTACTACAAGCTCGTCTACTACTTTTGACGATGCTTTGTGTGGTTTTAGTATGGGGGAAGCCCCTTATTTTCCCTCATCCTTGTCCATCAAGGACGAGATATTCGATCCCGGAATTTCATGTAAAGGGAAATCTCTGTCTTCCACAGATGCAATAAATGGAAACTATATCTATTTTCTTGGTGCGAGTCTACCTCGAGTAGCTCAAAAGTTTGACTTACCAATCGTCCTAACCTTCTACTTCTCATCTCTTTTCTTCAAACTCTTTGAGTTTATGACACGTTTTGAAGTGGCGTTGATTTGTTTATCCAATGAAAACGAAGACGCCATCTTCGATCCCGATATTTTGCATCATCAAAGGACTTAGTCCTTTTTACCGGTTGCTTTTTGGGCCTTGTTTATCATGTAAGTCCCACCAAAAATGACCATACCATGTTTTTCCCTAAATGTTCACATTTTGAGGGGATCGAGTCGAGCTCATGACTTGGTAATCAAAAACGAGGTGCCTCATGGGGGAGATCCTATGCTTACCTTTTTTATGCTTTCTAATAGAATAACGAGAGGGGATTTGTGCCCTTCCAACTCGTTGTCTCGTGGTTGTTTCTGAATGTGTTATCTAGATCATCATCATCGCTACGATTGAAGACTCTCGTGTTCGTTTACGTGAGCTTCGATCGTTTGCTTGAAGAGTTTTTTATGAATCCATGACATATCCTTTATTGTTCTAACAATTATCTTTTAGCATAATTCAATACCGGCTTTAGATATATTGTTGATCACCCTTTTCATACTAGATCCTAAGCATTCGACTCTTCATCTCTAGTATGGGGGTGCTCCACCTTTAGACACGAAACATTGAGGACAATGTTTAATTTTAGTATGGGGGGTGAATAGCTACTTGCCTTGCTATGGCCTCAAGTTTTCCAACTTTCAACATTTTGTTTTTTTGTTGCTAATGAAGCTAAAAATGGCCAAATTTTAAGATTTTTCTTAGTTTTCATAAGTGTTTTTAAGACACGAATGTTTATTTTCCGATGGGTAGAATAAGAGTTAATTTTTTACTTGATGGGCATTTAGAGCCCTTTACATTCCTTAACCCGCTCGAATCAAGTTTTGCTAGACTTTTATATAGGGAACTTTAAAACGCAAAAGTCTTAGCTCATTCGGGTTAAGAACAAGAACTTTTCGCAAGTTCCTATAATCGATCCTAGAAAGTCACTTATCAAGGGAACTATAAAATGCATTCTCTAAACTTTAAGAAGTCCAATAAAGTGCAAGATCCTATAGGTGGCTTGAAAACACAAAACTTCGATTTGATATAGTCTTAATGAAAGCTAATCCAAATTTGGCTTAATTTTGACTTGCATGGCTAAGTATTCACGAGTTTCTTTAATTAGAGGTCTTTAAATAGTGAAGAACGAGAAGTTATAGAGTTAGACAAGTGATCATGCTAAACGTAGAACATAAAAATGTTCTTTCAAAAACTCATATGTTTTTAGTTGTGGCTTTTTCTCCCATAAGATCAATGCATTAGGAATAAAAATAATTGCAATAAGTAAGGTCGTACGATTTGAAAGGTTACTTAGCTTCTAGCACAAGATCGTTTAAAAGTTGCTCGGGGTTGAATAGAGTTCATAGCCAAGGCATAACTTATTGAAGCGGGATGCGAAGATTGGTGAAGATCCAAAAAGGCCCTAACAAGGCATGAGGGGCTCTATTTTGTTGCAAAAGATCCAAGATGAGGTGAAGTATCATTATTCCTAAATCAATATGAAGGATCGAGACACACGATGAAAAGCAATTACTCCCCTAAAGATCATGGAGAAAGTCTATCAAAAAAGAACCTAACAAAGTATGAGGATAAATATATCCAAGTCCGAAAAGGAGGCGGATCGTTGTATATCAAAATCCAAAATAAGGATTGAAGAAAAATGATGAAATCGTGGTCCAAGTATGAAGAATCTCTCAAAAACGTCAAGTGAAGAAATTCTAATATATGAAGAGAAGACCATAATTTCAAGAACGTCTTCCCAAGATTTGAAGAATGAAGTACATGCCAAATATCGGTCCGAGAAAGGTCTCAAATTGTGAAACGAGTTATGCCAAGATATGAACTTAAGGAGATACACGAGAAGCCGTTTTAAAAGATTTTGTCCTCCGTCTAACCATCAATTAAATCATGCTACTTTATTTTCGGACTAATAAATACTCAAATAAGTCAATATGAATCACTTGTGATCCATGACAAATAGTAAAAAATTCTATAATCCCATTTCTTTTCAGAATAACTAGGATTGCGGGGAGAAAAAGTATTACACAATTTGAACGTATGAGTAGTGTTAGCATTGTGACTTGTACCAACAATGATCTCGTTTTTGCACTTAGGATGGAATGTATGACAATAAAGGATGACGAACTTTACTCTATGGAACATTGACTTGTTCCTATTCATTGACCCTAAATGTCACACACGTGATGAAAATCATACATTATGTCTTTACACATCTTCGTAGTATCGTTGCAAGTCTTTACTTTTCAATAAAGGATAATAAAATCGAATTTTGGAGATGCTTAGATACTTTATTCTAGCATTGCGTGAGGGCACGCTAATGGTTTAGTATGGGGGGAGTGATGAGATGGCATTTATACATGATCTCATCATTCTTTTCGGGGTTTAATGCATAAAAATGTCATAAAATACCATATATATGCTTGTGTTTATTTACTTGTGTATTTTAGGTATGGATATCATGAAAAAGACAAAAGATCACAAGAAACAAGGAAAAACGAACACGAGAAACGAAGCCGCACAAAGAACCGGGCCCTAGTTTGTGATTTATCAAAGAAAAACCCTTGAAGACTTGAAGATGTACAAGGTTGAGCCCTCATTTATGAAGAAATGACACTTAATACCCTTGTATATTTATAATTACAAGTTTGGTCGCTTAAGTTTGTCAAAATTACAAGAAGTTCCTCCAAGTTTGAAGAATTGGCAAGATTAGCCCTTCAACAAATTCAAAATGTCAAGAATGATCCTTCATAAAGTCCAAGATCCAAAGAAGCCCCTGAAGGTCAAAAATATTACATTTCTAGTCCTTAAAAATTGGTCAAAATATCATAAGGATTGAAATTGTAATTAGCCTAAAGTGTTAAAAGCCCTAATTCCCTTTTCCAAAAGTTTTTGTGGCAAAACTATGAAATCCCAGACTTATTTAACAAAGGAATCCAACTTTCAGGGATGGAATTCCTAATATGCAAACTTTGCCAAAGATTGAGGGGAACTTGTGCCATTTCCAAAGTTTAAATAAACACAAACACGCGCCAAACAAACCTTTCCCCTAATTTGGGATCAAAAGACTTACTGTTCACCACTCATCCACCAAGATTTACCACCCACTTAAACAAAGGGTAAACTGAAATTCCCTTGTCCCATGCTTAATTCACACGCATACAAACTCATCACACACCAAAAATCCCCAATCCCACTCACCATGTGACCCCACCATTCAACCCGTTACCCAGTCACATGCCAACTTCCTCTCAAAGAAATATGACATGGCAAGATCAACGCTTTATGGCTACTACTTGTTCCCCAAGCACAAAATGAACGTTCAAGATCAAATTTGACAGCTCATACACATCAAACACGTCTAGAAGACAAAGGGAAATTTTGAGAATTCATAGCTAGGGTTTCTGATGTATTTTCCCTTCTAGAATCATCTTAGTCGTATATCTAAGGAGGGCTTAACATGTGAGAGCCCCTTTGTTCCAGATTTTTGCTAATTTCTTTGTAATTCCTTTTTATGAAATAAAAGTTGGTTTTCTGAAAATTCTGAATTCTCTTTTGTGTTTTATGAAAGTTTGGTGTTTGATTAGCTAAAGTTTGAGTTCCATTAATCTATTTGATTGATTTTGAAGAAAGGTTTTAAGGAATAAAACTCTTGTTTTCAAAAATCAAGGCATAATTTGTTTTTGTGTTCACTTTTATGTTTGTTCTTCTTAGCAGCTATTGGAAGGTGTTGCTTGTTCTTGCTAGCACCTCAGCTCAAACAATCCAAGGTGTGGATGTACATCTTGGAGGTTTGAATATCTTATCCCTTTTATTTTTCTGAAATTTATATGAATTTTGGTGAATTTGGATATTGGTTTGTGAATCTATGTTATTGTGGTTGATTTGTGTTTCTGAGGTTTGATTGTTGTTATAAAGGTTGATTAGATCTTGGTTTGAGGGTTAAATCATATCAATCCTTTGTTAATTTGAGAAATCGGTTTACAAAGGGGTTAAATCATAGCAATCCTTTGTTACTAAGATTTAAGGCAACTGGTGTGGTTTTATGTTGTTGTTTGGTGTTGGTTATTGTTTAGCTGGTGTAAGTGGTCATTTATCTGCAACTTTTGTGGCTTAAATCACCTAAATCCATCAAAGGACCATAAAATCTGATTAACTTGGTAAAATTGGTTAAAATTTTGGGGACACATAGATCTAAGGGTAGACTAGGGTTAACAAGAGCTAAGTTTTAGTTAACTCAACCAGGGAAAGGGATTTGAAGGTTTAAAATTGGATTTGTGGTCAAATAGATCAGCAAAAGGATTTTAGATTATGCCTTTGTTCATCAGTCATATGCATAAGCTTGAATCTGCTTCTAATCTTTGATCTAGTGTTTGAAACAAGTTTGATTGTGCTTATTGGACTTTATTTTAGCTTGTGTATGCATATGGTTCAATTTGGTTGGCTTATTCATGCTTAAACTACTTTTTAGTTCATAACTACTTATTTTTAAGGTCTGTGCTAGATCTTTTAACTGTTTGCTTATTCTGTGCTTATTGGCTGAACCAAATTGTGATTTCTTGATTGATATTGACTCCTTACAACTCACTGGTCGTAAGGGTGCCTTTGTTTTCCATTGGATCTAACTGGATCTCTCTAATTTTGCAAGTCAAATAGTCAAAGCAGTGGGAACTGTTTTCCCCTACTTATCAATGAGCTGTTCTAGCTTATTTAAACCTGCAAAAACTTTAATTTTGTAATAGGTGTTACTTATTTGACTCATTTGTTCATACTGGAGCATTTGAGGGGTTGACTTTGAGCTTTGACTAGAAAACCAACAGCTTTGACTTTTTCATAAGTGCTTATTTGCTTATTCAGCTTATTGTCTTGGCTTATTGAACTTTTATTTGTTTATTTGTCTTAATTAAGTCATTTAGAGTCTTTTGTAACTTATTTCAAGGTCTGAGGTGGTCTAAAACTCCAAGTCGACTATTTTGTCTTTTAATGAAAACTTACTTTGCTTATTTCTGACCTATTTGTTGAGCTTATTTGAAATTTCTTTTCACGGATCTCTTAGGCATCTCAAAATAAGGTTGTGTGTCAAATCTGAGCTTATGGCATTGGCTTATAGCTTAATGGGCCAAAAAGCCCATTAAGAATAAGCTGTTGTACCATTAAGCTATGATAAGCTCACTTTTAGCTTTTGGGCCTTCAGACTTTTGTGTTTAGAATTGAATTTTAAGCTAG
The DNA here is from genome assembly GCA_025667525.1 of Glebionis coronaria. NCBI lineage: Eukaryota > Viridiplantae > Streptophyta > Magnoliopsida > Asterales > Asteraceae > Glebionis > Glebionis coronaria. Next base: position 296,867,404 of record CM046881.1, read on the forward strand.
ACTGGTGATTTTTAGCTTATTTGGTTAAGTTTCTTTTTATTGGGCCCAAAAGCCAATTTTTATAGGCTGTTTTTTATTTTAGACCATTTAGGGGCCCAATAGGGGTATTTTGGTAATTTCACCTTATTTTTCTGATTATTCAGGTTAAAATAAACTAGTTTGCAAGTTTTTAGAATTTTTTATAATTTTTGTATTTTTAGTAATATTTTAATATTATTTTATTATTAAATTTCAATTTTCATATTTTTGCAACTTTTATATTTTTCTTAGGCCAAATACATTAAAATAGGATTTTTAAAACTCTTAGATTAATTTTAGCATCATTTTCTTAATTTCTAGAATTATTTTAATATTTTAATAGTTTTTAATCATTTAAAAATAGTTTTCCTTAGTTTAAAAATTCATAAAAATGGTTTTTAGTCTTTTAAGTCATTTTAGAGTTTTAAAAAGTGAAAAATCTTTTTTTGGACTTTTTAATATTTATTTGGATTTTTAGGGCTTTAATTAGCATTTAAAATTAATATTTAATTAATTAAAAGGTTTGAAAAATTTTTGATCAGTTGTAAACTCTTAGTTTATTTTTATTGATTTTTGGTAATTTTTTGGGAATTTTTAGAATTAATTTTTATTTTAGCACTTTTTACGGTTTTAGTTTTAGTCGTCGTAGTAATAATTTTCACGTATCCGTCATTCTATTTTCTCATCCCTTCTTTCTTCAATATTAATCTCAAATCATTTACAAGTTTTTCACACACATATACCTCCTTGGGAAACGAACATTCACCTTTAAGGGTCATTAGTGTTTGATTTTCCTAAATCATCACTTAATACTTACCGCTCATATACGCTCTTTTTACTAAAAAAAAACGTATTTTTACTACAATCGGTATTTAATATCGTATAACAGTCTTCACCGACCGGATGTAAAACGCTACTGACTTAGGACGAATGTCAAAGCCATTCAATCTGTGTCTATGTTTTGTCTCGAGAAGGTGGCGTCACGGTGTACTAAGTAAAGTCAAAGATTCAAAACCACGTACTCATGCCTAAAGACATATTCAACAATTAATAGTGTGAGCATTTGGATGAAGACACAAGATCGCAAGATGGCAAAGACTAGTCAAGGATGATTTGAAGATCTCAAGATTTAAAGACAAAGTCGAAAGCCAACGACAAAGGCTCAAAGATCACAACATGAAGAAACAAGACTACTATTACACGTTCGAGACTCATTAATGGCGAGATTAGTAATCTCTAGAAATCTCCAAATGAGAAAGGGTAATGACCTCTTAAAAGGGTAATGACCTCTCATTGGGGGAGATTGTTAGCCTCAAAATATTGAGGCAAACAAGAATGCTCGGTCATATGTTTATTATGTATCGTATATTAGAACGTTGTAATAGGTAGTAGGTTAGTCGTGTATTATGGCCTTAACTTTAAGCTAAGGTTCATTCATAAGTAACCAAAGCCCAAAAGGAAAGCCCGGCCCATAATCATATAGCCCATTATGCTACATGTAATCAAAGGCTATAAATACCCTTCCTAGCATGTTAGGAAGGGTGTTGGTCATTTTCATTTTTACTCTCTAATCTAATCCTCCAAAAGTTCCAACCATTTTCTCTCTACTTTCTCTTACTATTTTCTCTTACTAATTTCTCTCTCTAGAATTCATCTTTTATCTATCTTTCTTTCTTGTTTAATAATAAAAAATATGGGACAACAAACTGTTTAAAAACTATTATTAGTTTTGATTTTATAAACTATTAATAACTATTTACAATTTATTTAACCATCTTAAACCATTTTTAAAAGATAATAAAACTCTAAAGTTTATTGCTAAATAAATCCTATATAAACTATTAATAAGCAAGCTTAAACAATAACAAAAACTAATCCACTTTTAAAACAAATACCACCGAATCCATCTCTATAAATCGAACACAAATCTTAATTAAGTATAAAATCTGAATACAAGTTCTACAAACAAAGTTTTTATTAATCTTGAAGAATAAAAAAAAACAATATTAAGAAACTAATCTATCCTAAAAACTAAAAAATAGAAGAATGAAAAATGAGACACAAAGAAAAAGGAAAGCTTCATATATTTTTTTGTTGTACTAATATGTATCAAAATCTAACCTCCGACTAAAGAAAAGTCTAACACCCCCAAATCATATGCGCAGCGGAAATACAATATTTGGGTGCTAGGCGGTTATCATCACACACTAGATATATTGAACGACTCCAAAAGAGACGTTGAAAATTTTACATTAATAAAAATGTACAACAACAAAGTCTAATTATTTTCCAACTCAAAAGTTACAACAGATTTGCGTTTAGGTCCCCACTGAATCTCAACCAATTTACCATGTTCATATAATTTAAACAAAATAAGCTTTAATTGTTTTAAATAAAAAGGGAGGAAACCAAATAGACCACAAAAGCCACGACAATATTCCCTTGCATGCTCCGCCACATCCTAGCCTCAATTACCTGAAACACATACTTAAAAGGGTCAACAAATAATGTTGAGCGAAATCTATAGGTTTTACAATCACATTTGAACATAAGTGTATAAAATTCATTCACGATCATTCATAGAGTTGTCGATCAAACAATCTATTTTCAAGGTTATTATCCTTAGCAATAGCTAATAATTGTGTTTAAGCTCATGACATCGATCCGTTAACTTAATCACCCGCGCCAAATGCCGACATGATCACATTGAAACCATTACCCCTTCTAAAGGCATTAGTTGCAATTATACCTTATTTCTTATACAAAATATCCGTACGCAGAGGGTACTCAACGTACAAATCTCGTATCAAATTGGGTCGTCAACCTCGTAGTACCACAAAATGTATAAGCGGCTATTTCCAATTCACACAAGAACTAAATTAATGGTTCATGAATTTAGGGACTTTTGCAACTAGGTACTCAACACAATTCAAGACAACATTCGGGTCCAACAATCATTCATGACTTATGTTCATTTTCATTTAAATAGCATGTATCCCCCTCGCGGGTAAAAACTTTTGAAATAAGTAAAGATCGAGGCTATAGACTTACCTTATGTAGAAGTATTAGTCGAAGTAATGGAAGACGATCACCGACGATGAGGATGCCCGAGAAATTCGATCACAACACCTAGCGAATAAACGCGTAATGAGTCAACTCATTTATATACTATTAGGTACTGAATAAAATCAAATAATGTCAATTATGACTTCTAAAAACTCACGCCAAAATCCAAACAAGTGATAATTACTAGACTCGTACCATTTTTCTACTTTACTCAAAGTATTACCTATTTTACCATTCTGCCGGTACATACCAAATGTCCGGGCTGTTTTCCTATACTTAGACATCACCATAAATTATGAGAAAATTTGTAAAATTCATTTATAACCTGTATAAACTCCATATTAAGTTTCATAAAAAGTTCTCACTTCTAAGACTCACTGCTCGTCACATTACTAAACTTCAAATTTCGGACAGTTTTGTACCTTCACGTTTTAAGACCTTTTTGACTCATTTAAAATATGCCTCTTGTAAGTTGGACTCCTAAGTCTAAAAATATTCTCAAAACCCAGGTTTAGAGCTAAAGAAAAACTCTCAACCCTTTTTAAAACTTTAGTTATAGTCCCCGATTTGACCGTAAATCGAACACAATTTCGGATTATGTCGACTTTCATCTACCGGTACACGAAAACTCCAAACTAACAATACTTTTGACTCGTTTGGAGTTAAAAGCTCTATCTTATATCGAAACGAAGATTAAAAGAAATTCTACAACTATATCTAATCCTTATGACCTGGACTTAGACTTAAAACCACTAAAACATGCCTCAATATTCTGATTAAAAATGACACTTTAAAACTCATAACAAATCACCATTCTAGTCACTTCTAAGTACTCATAGACCTATTCTAACATCATATGAATAATTTAAAACATCCTAAACATCTTATATCACTTGGATGAACAATCTTTAACAAAAACCCATTTCAAAAACTACACATGCAATATGTTTTAATTAATCAAAAACATCAAAAACATGATAACAAACACATATCCATAAGAAATTAGGATCAAAACCAAAATCAAAAACCATCCCTATTTGGGCCGTGGGTTTTGGAGAAAAAAAACACCAAGAAAAACATCTCTCCATCTTGTTTTTAGAGTCAATTATCATCACAAACATGTAATCTAAACATGCATATAGCTTAATTAGATCAAAACCCCATTTTTAAAAATCTTCAATTTTTGGAAAAATCAAATGAATGCATGGATGTTTTTAGTGATTAAGAACACTTACAAAGGGATTACGAGAATTGGTCTTTGGTTGGTTTCTTCAAAACTAGAAAAAAAATAATCAATGGTGTTGGTGGCTTGGTGGGTGGCCGGCGGTAAAGAGAGAAAGAAAGGATGGTGAATTTTTTAAAGTAAAATGAAGTGTTTGAGTTGTTATGCTTCCTTTTGTAAATTTTTAGGGACCAAACTGGCAATTTTGGCTATCTTTTGGCCTTAAAACTAAATGACACATTTTAAGAGCAGGAATTCACTCACTAGTCGGTTTTGAATTTTTGCGGGTGTCGGGATTTGTCCCGGCTTTCTAAAGCATATTTATATTCCTATACTCACATCAAATAAAATAAAAATTGTTCCGAATCGACTTAAGACATAAATAAAAATAAAAATCTCAAATATTCGAATATCACTCAATCGATAATAAAATATAAATTTTCGGCATCCGTCGGTATCGCGATCATAATCGATTCTTCTTAAATCATCAAACAAAAAAATTTAGCCTCGTTTATTGGTTTCAACTTAAACCGTCAAATAATTCCATGATAAAAATTCTTAAAATTTTCAAAAATATACGTGAAATAGGATTAAATAATGACCTCGGTTTTTGGAGTGTTACATCCGCCCCTCCTTAATAGAACGATGTCTTGGCGTTCGCCTCCTCTTATACTCACATTTCGTACCACTAGAACAAATGAGGGTACTTCTCTTTGAAGAAATCTTCACGCTCCCACGTGAATTCCGGTCCACGTCTAGAATTCCATTGTACCTTCACAATCGGAATCCTACTATGTTTCAGCTTCTTAACCTCTCCATCCATAATCTCCACTGGTTCCTCAATAAAATGCAACTTATCGTTAAGTCGTATTCATCCAAAGGAATCACCAATTCTTGGTCCGCTAAACTTTTCTTCAAGTTCGACACGTGAAACGTGTTATGAATAGCACTAAGCTCAACTGGCAACTCCAATTTATAAGCAACTGGTCCAATTCGTTTAATGATCTTGAAAGGTCCAATATACCTCGGACTCAACTTTCCTCTCTTCCCAAAATGAATCAAACCCTTCCATAGCGATACCTTAAGCATAACCATGTCTCCAATCTCAAATTCCAAAGGCTTCCTACAATTATCTACATAACTCTTCTGTCGGCTTCTTGCAGCTAATAATAGATTCTTGATTTGCACAATCTTCTCGGTCGTCTCAAAAATCATTTCAGGTCCAGTCAGTTGACTTTCCCCTACTTCGCTCCGATACACTGGAGATCTACACTTAAGTCCATACAACGCTTCAAACTGTGCAGCATTAATACTTGCATGATAACTTTTGTGACAATCCGTCAATTTATGGTTGATATTTTATTCTCAAGTGTTATTTAAAAACATTATTTTAATGTTATATTATGAACTCGCTTATTTTTGGGAAGAAATTTGGATTTACGTCTTGAAGTAGCATCAACTACGTCTAAACCAGAGGATTCTACGTTACGTGCTTACGTTTACATACACCGTTTTTGGTGACAGTCCGACATTTCAGGAAACAAATTTATCCGTGAATATTATCTTGGAGTTTTAAATTTGTGTTGGTTCATAAACTCACAAATTTACGAGAAGAGATTAGGACTTACGATTATAATTTAACGTCCTTTACGACTAAACCGGAAACCTTAGGATTACGTATTTACGTTTTTAAACTCCGTTTTTGAGGAGACAATTTTTATTAGATTCGTTTTGTGCCGTTGATTCATAATTTATAAAAACGTTTTTCGTAAAACGACCCGAGGGCACGCAAATCGAGGAGACTAGAATCGAGGAGTACCCGTATTTAAATGGGGATGAGACAAGATAAACTTGCCCCACCCCCACACATGGGACGGCAAGTATAAACTTCACCAACACCATGAGGTGTCAAAAGCTTCACAATGAAGCTTAACACTTGTCCTAAGCTTAACTTGTAAGCTACCTAACATCAAAACCACCATCTCATACCACTTCCTCTCATTCTCTCATGCAAAACCACACACTTCTCTCTCACCCTCCATTTATTCCGTCCATACCATCACCATAAACCATCATATGATCAAAAATTCAACCTTAATTCATGTGTTTAACTTGCACAAGTTGAATACCCTTTGAAGACTTGTTGATTGGAGGTGATCATAACATCCAAAGAGGAGTTTCTATGGAGTCTTAGGGCTGATTTTCCACAAGGAGTTCTTGAAGATTGGTGGACTTGAAGATGATATTGGTTTATCACAAGTTGTGTGATCAAAATCCATGTCTTGATCACAACCTACATCATCATGGTGGTATAAAGATTGTTCTTCCCATCCTCTTGTTATTTTGATTATGTAATCATGTATTTTCTTTCCTATTGTATATGTATATGATGAATATATGATGATAAAAATATTGTGTGGGGATTTGGTATTGATAATCATGGGTAAAAAGATGAAAAACTATAAGAAACAAGGCTAAAATCTTGCTTAAATTGTTGGCTGTATAAAAACAGTAACTAACCACATGTTAAACTGATAAAATGGAAAAGTGGAATAAATATACAGTAATTATAAGATGTCATACATATGTGAGAGTTGACCATACAATAGAATCATTATAATGAGTGAGATATGACCAAAACAAGTTTAGAGTACCAATCTGAATAGTCAGTTTTGGACGGACTGTTAAGGATATTTCGAGTTGAATTGAGCAGTAGCTAAAACTAAGTTATTTGTAGCACATATCATGTAGTTTATGGTCTCCAAAAATGAGCTTCTATCTCCTTGTATAACTCAAGATATGGTAAAAATGGTGAAAGTGAAAGTAAAAATCAGATTTTGGGAAATTAAAGTATAATAGTATTATATAAGCACTCAAATAAAAATAGTATAAAATGTGAATTAAAACCCACTAACTTATATAATATATTTATATAAATATGTATAAAGATAAATAAATGGACATTATATAAAAATGGTAGTTTGGTAAGTTTTATAAGTTATAAAACTATAAACATGATTTTTACGACTTTTTCGGCTATTACCGTAAAATTAACGTTTTTGTTAAATAAAACTTAGACGGTTGGACCCGTCTAATGTAAACTTTTATAAACTCATATACTGATATATAAACATATATAACAAGTAAAAACCGATAAATCCCGAACTATATAACATACGGACATTAGCGGGCTAAGTTAACGTTATTGGACTAATAATACAACAAAATGGGCTACAACACTTATAAACTTATTTATTGGGCTTAACCCATTTGGGCCCAACATGTAAAGTGTGATACTGATAATAAAAATATAATTGGGCTAATATAATATACTGGGCTTGTAATGGGCCTATTGGGCCTAAAACAAGTAAATAGGTAAAACTAGTAAACTAGTAAGAAGTTACCAATATATAAACACTAAAATGAGTTAAAGAGAATATGTAAACCCACTTGATCATCATATATATAAAATCATCATATGTATACATAATTGTTATTTTTATAAAGTCATTGGACATGACTCTAAGACGAGTATTATTGTCTAGGTTTCCGTGATTGAAGCACGTACCGTACATCCGAATTGCCGATAACCGTCTTTCCCAATCAACGTGAGTTCATAGCCTCGCACTCTTTTAAATGTTTTTATGAAATGTTTTATAAACCTGCGAGGGAGATAACATGTTAATTTTGATAAAATAGGACACCATTTGTCCCGATTATTTGTTTATTGATTTGGACCCGAATGATTGTATGACCCGATGAATGATTATATGACCCGATAGATGAAATGAAATGGATTATTAAAGGTAGGTTATGTCACTAAAAGTCCCATTAGCATGAATTGTGAACTACCGGGATTTGGTAGACGCTTATGCATATAATAGTACTATTTGGGGACGATCACCCCAGTTCGCGCCTTGACGGTTGATCCCCGTCGTGCCACATTGATCGGTAAGCGAATTTATGTATGAGAAGATTTCCATAGCGTGACCTTTGTGACGACACGCTAATTTAGATGGGCAAATTGAGTTTCGGGTTAGCTACCCGTTGTTTATTATAGTAAGGTAACAATGTCATGCGGCTTATAATAATCCAACCAACGAAATACTTCTATACGCACCGAATTACGATATATTGCCTGACTAGCAATACGGGGTCTTATTATTGATATTATGTTCGTGTTTTGGTTTTATATAACCATATTCATATAACGGTTTTTATTTAACTCTATACAACGTTATAAAACGTATTGTATGATATTTTTACGACATTGGTTCGTATAATGATTTTGAAGGCGAAAGCACATATTATGATTTTGATAAGGATTTGTATAAAATGACTTTGGCTATTTTATGGCCTATTACAATGATTTGTACAAAATGATTTTCGGTATTAATTTCATACCTATGTTATATTGATGGATTTTATTAAACTCTATGAATTCACTCGGCGTTATCGCTGACCTTTTCTTTTAACATGTTTTATCTCAGGTACTTGAAGGTAATTCTCGGGAAGACAACAAGAATTCACGGCCCGCACTTAAACAATAATTTCCATTCAAATGCTTTGTAAAACTTTGTATGAAATAATATAACTTGGGACCTATGTAACTTTGATAATTATGAATGGAAATGCTTTATTATTAAACGACGCGATTTTTATGCATTGTCTATGATGTGAGTAATGTGCTATCCCGTAACACCAACGAGTCTTCCGCTGTATTGAGTTGTATAAATTTGGGGGTGTTACAGTTTGGTACCAGAGCTCTCGTTATAGAGAACGAAAGATTCTTAAAACCAAGGTTTTGAATAAAACATTTCAAAATCTTTTAACTATAAACATTTTTCCAAAAATGTCTAAAAGACTTTTGACTATAACAGTGCCGAAGAATTCCCGAGTTACCGACAAGGCCAGACTGAGAAGTGTTATTTTAATATATATATATATATATATATATATATATATATATATATATATATATATATATATATATATATATATATATATATATATATATATATATATATATAACTTGGATTATATATATATATATATATGATGTAATTTTATTACATGATTATTTGATGATTATTTTGATATTTATACGAGGTATTTATACGACGTAGATTGTCACAAGAAACCCTAAATCCCCTAGTAAATTAATCGAAGCTATTCTCGTAGGAATTCTAGCTATTCCAGATCTAAACCTAGTTGTGGATATTATTATCCCAACAAAATGGTTGATATTCGTAGAAACGTAGATATTAGTTGATTGTGAAATTGAAGAAGAATTGGCGAGATTAAAACTGATATCGATGTCATGACGATCTTTCCTTATAGAGTGGAGTTTGACAAAACGTTACCACCTAGAAAGATGTCATCTGATTCGTTGTCATCTAATTCTTAAATTGAAAATCGAAAGGGTGAATGTTGCACTTGAGGCTGTCATTGGAACCATTACCCAAAAGCCTCATGCCACTATTACCTTTCCGAGAAGTCTGATTGAATGTGTGAGTCATTTCATACTAGTGACTCATTTGATAATTATTGATAAAGGAGTTATAGGATTGGAAATTAAGTATTGATCATATCGAGCTTTTATTGTACTTTGAAGGTCTAATAATAAGCTTGAAAATATTGGAGAATGAGGTAGGATATCGAATTGAGTATAAGTTGATTGAAAACTTGAATAAAGTAAAATTTAACTTGTATGGAATAAGAAATTGTTAAGAGGAAGTCGTTAAGTTCTTTGATTGAATTATAAGGTTTTAAATGATTGTTAGTTTGTGTTAAGGGTTGTTCCTAGGCCATTATCCACTAATGAGGATGCCAGTGTCCAACAAATAAATTGAAGAAATCTTCTTCTGAATTGGGACCGATGGATCTTCCGGGACAGGTGGGACACCTAATGACTCTTGTAGATTAGTATTCATTGTTGTATCTTTTAAAAATAATCCCTAACTTAACTGAGACATCAGTTGGTAGGATGAGATCTTGGAATTGTATGACATAGTGACACATAATGTGTTACGGTACAATTTGACTTGTTTATGATTAATGAAAAGACTACCTTTGATTGCTAAATTCTACATGTATCGATGATATCTATCTTTTCTTGCTTCTTCCTAATGCTCGCATTAGTGATGCAACCATTAAACAAGTACTCATCTCGAATTGAGTCACGTTGCGGATTATTCATTTTGAGTGCCATCGAGGTCATGAACCTCATGATTATTTGGCTAAGGCTCATTTCCTACCATATTATAGTTAGTTCTTGGTGAACAACTCTTCATCACTCTTTTGCAGATCAGTCATTGTTTTTATAAGATTGTTTATGAAACACTTTGGAAAACTTAATTGTTTTCATAACAAATAAAATCTTTGTAAATTTATTTTTGATTCTTATTTAAGAATTAAGCATGAAAATGTTTTTATTATAAACATGATGATAAAACTTTGACGAACTGAGTATTGCATCGTTAATCTTGAAATTGTATATAGTTGCGCGCCTACATACAATTTGGAATGGACCATGCAAGGCTGATTAGTAGTCACCATAAAACATATTAATAAACACTAAATTTTCTTTGAAGATTGTGAAAGATTAAAATTTATGAGATCTGCAAGAAGTGAAAAATAGGGACATAGTGTTAGGGACACCTACATATGTGCCTGTAGCATCTATTCTTTTGAGTCGAATTTACTCATCTGTGGAAATTGTCTTATTTGACAATTGGCAATTCTTTCTTGTCCAATTCTCTCGTAGTGAGATTCTTAGGAAAAGTATCTGATTACCGAGTGTTGATACCCGACTGGATGTATCGACGTTCCTATCATTTCTTTTGATTTGGTTTCATTTGAATGACCTGGGTAACGATCCGAGGAGCTTTCGAATGCGTACTCAAATTATGAAAAGATGGGATATATTCATATTCGTAAAATGTTTTCGTCTTTATCTGAATTGAAATTATCTCGCGTAAACTATGCGTTGACATTACTCTTTGGATGATAGTTATGTCTCATGATATCCTTGAATTGTGAAGGATTATGAGTTATTATTAGTCTTTTGAGAAGTTCACATCTTATCGACGACAATAAAACTGAAAAGTTGATAGTGCCAGTAGAATGAATTGATTGATATCACATGACGACATTGTCTTAATTGATGGGAACTCGAATTGAATTCCCCTAAATGATAAGATGTTGATTATCAAAAGTGATCTAAATAATTCTTGATGGATCCCTTGAAATTATACCATGAATGGTTGTGAATTAGCCATAGATATTATAATCTAGAAAGAACCTAATATGAATTTATTAAAAGATGTTTCTGTTATCTGAAATTTTAGAAGGTATTTGTTGGTAAATTACCTAGACTTTTGCAATTAAGGCAAGTTGAAATTCGTTTTGATTATATTTCCGGTGCTGCACCTGTGGCTTGTGCACTGTACGTCGGCACCATCTGAATTAAAGGAATTACCATACAACTGAGAGAGTTGTCGGAGAAAGATTTTATTCTACCGAGCTCGTCATTATGAAGAGCTATGGTGTTATTATTCCTTATATTTGTTGAATTACCGTGAACTGAGTAAATTGACAATTGAAAACGATATCCATAACTCGAAATGGAAGATTTGTTCGATCATTTACAAGGTTCTAGCGTATGTTCTAAAAATTTGATCCACGACATGGTTATCATCAATTTCGCGTCTGCGAAAAAGATTATCTATTCCAATCACTACATCCAGAACTTGTAATGAATATTATGAGTTTCATGTTATGTCGTTTGGATTGACTAATGCACATGTAGTATCCACAAATTTGGTGAATCACGTGTGTAGGCTGTAATTTGATAAATTCATGCTTGAGATCATTATGGACCATTTGTTTGTATATAAGAATAATAATGAGTTAATAATTAGTTATAGACTGCCCTAAATTGGCCGAACAATGAAAACTTGTACCTTGAATATTTAACATAAGGTTTATGACTTAATCATTTACATTATTTGACCGTGTGATTAAAATATAATGGAATCTATATTGACTCTTCAAAAATTAAGAGCCCTTTTAAGACTTTTGACTTTACCAAAAAGAAAGTGCAAATATATTTTGACAAATGTTTTAACAAAGGATTTTTTAAGGGATTATTCCCTTATACACAAATCATTTAACTAAACTCCTGTTTAGGGGTAAATGTTTGTGTATACCTCAAGACAACCTAAGAGGGATTGAGAAAACCATTTAAACCATGACTTAAAAATTTGAAACGACAATTTTTGCTTTTCAACTAAGAAAATTTCTACCAAAGAATAAACGAAGGTTTTTCGAACATTTACGGATCTTACTAATTATTTCCGATAAATCAACAAAAATTTATTAATTAAATTCAAATTTGTTTTGAACATTTTACTATAATTGATCGAACTAAGAAACTTAAACTTTTAACGTTTACGTTTCATAAAAACTTAATATTTATTATTTAATTACTAGTAATACTTATCGACGCTTTAAACGTCAGATTGAGCATAGCTGATAAAAATAATAGTTGAGACGAAACTAAAACTTAGAAAATATGAAGAAAGAAATTTTGAATGAATACGGACATGATAATTATTTCATCAGGGGAGATGAATATAGATACTGACACATAATATAGAAAGGATAAAGAATCAATTAGGATGTGTTCCTTAATAATGAACGTGCAAAATAAATTGCCGAGCAATTTAGAAATAAACGATGTTTGTAAAAAGGATAATATAGATAATAAAAAGGGGGTTCGCGACTAATGTGAACCATTAGAATTGAGACGCCGATAGCGTTAAATGTTTTAAAGGCCACTTGTGGTTGCGTAAATATGGAGATTGTGAGATGTAGTTATGATGGAATCTTGTAAGTATAAGTATTCTATTCCTGTCATTTCTGATTTAATGTATCATTATCAGAAGAAGTTGTACTAATGGCAAATTATGAAGGCAGACATCGCCTCATACATTAGTAAACGTCTAGCTATTGCAAAGGTCATCATCTGAATTCGATTCGATTTGGGTCATCGTCGACAGACTGACCAAATCTGCTAACATCATTCCTGTTAATGATAGATTCTTGATGAAGAAATTGACTCTTTTGTATTTAAAGGAGTTATGTAAACATAGTGTGCATATATCGATCATCTCTATCAAGATCCTCGCTTCGCATCGAATTTCTAGAGATTTGCTCAGAAGTCATTGAGAACGAATCTTGATGAGAGTACTGTGTACCATCCCAATCGAAGGGACGAGGTAAAGTAATGATACAAAATACTATAAGTGCCGTTTTATGTTTGAATGATTGACCTTTGGTAATAAACTGTAAAATCGTTTTCCTTTGGAGAGATTATCATTAATAATCATTGTATTAGGATCGAGATTGAATCTTGTGAGGATATACATTAGAGCATCTGTAAGCAGGAGTTGGGATAAAGACACCCGACATACACCCATTGTGAGTTGGACATGTCTTTTAGGTTTGAGGTTTCCTATGATGGTGAACCTAACCTTACAAAATACTCGACCCACGAGACCTGAAAAGATTGTTGAAACTAGGATATGATTATTGACTGTCGGTAGTGGGCAGGAGGTTATGTGAATATGAAATGTAGATCTTGAAGTGCCAGATGGGTAGCGAAGTTATGCCAAAAATTTTCACCTTGGAAAAATGAATAGATGATCTGAAAGATCATGGGATATAAGTCCCCGTAGTATGGGACCATTGAGATGATGTAAAAGATTGGTTTGAAAGGTATATAAGCTGGATCTACCCTAGGACTTCAAGAGCTGCGTGAATTATGTTTTGTATATCGAACTTGATAAAATATTTATCAAGTGAAAATCTGATTGTTTCTTAGTAAAGTTTAGATCGGCGAAAAGTTACATTCATCAGAAACCCGTGAACATCATGGATAGAGAAAGTAAGTCAACATTAAGCCTGATCTTATTCCCGTAGTTATGTTTGATGAAACTCGCGTATTGTAATGAATTTCACTTGTGAGAAAAGACCGAATGTGGAGGAAATACCCACATGGCTTTAACTCTATAAGAAGCGAGTAGTAAGATGATCTTTGAGGAAAAAGATCCTGTTTAGGGGTAAATGCTGTGACAATCCGTCAATTTATGGTTGATATTTTATTCTCAAGTGTTATTTAAAAACATTATTTTAATGTTATATTATGAACTCACTTATTTTTCGGAAGAAATTTGGATTTACGTCTTGAAGTAGCATCAACTACGTCTAAACCAGAGGATTCTACGTTACGTGCTTACGTTTACTCACACCGTCTTTGGTGACAGTCCGACATTTCAGGAAATAAATTTATTCGTGAATATTATCTTGGAGTTTTAAATTTATGTTGGTACATAAACTCACAAATTTACGAGAAGAGATTATGTGACAATCCGTCAATTTATGGTTGATACTTTATTCTTAAGTATTATTTAAAAACATTATTTTAATGTTATATTAGGAACTCACTTATTTTTGGGAAGTAATTTGTATTTACTTCTTGAAGTAGCATCGACTACGTCTAAACCAGAGGATTCTACGCTACGTGCTTACGTTTACCGTTTTGGTGACAGTCCGACATTTCAGAAAATAAATTTATCCGTGAATATTATTTTGAGATTTTAAATTTGAGTTAGTTCGTAAACTCACAAATTTACGAGAAGAGATTAGGACTTACGTGAATAATTTACCTTCCATTACGACTAAACCGGAAACCTTAGGATTACGAATTTACGTTTTCGAACTCCGTTATTTATGAGACAATTTTTATTAGATTCGTTTTGTGCCGTTGATTTTATAATTTATAAAAACGTTTTTCGTAAAACGACCCGAGGGCACGCAAATCGAAGAAACTAGAATCGAGGAGTACCCGTAAATTAGTGGGATGAGACAAGTTTACACTTGCCTCACCCCACAAATGGGTGGCCAAAACTTCACCAACACATCTAAGATGTGTCAAATCTTACTAAGTAAGCTAGGACACTTGTCCTAGCTACTTACACAAACTACATGCACAACAAAACCACTCAACACAAACTAACAACATCATTTATTCAACTCCATGCAAATCTCACACAACTCTCCTCCCTCTCTCTCTAAAATTCGTCCAAGAACCACCCCTAAACACCCTCATTTGATCAAAATTAACCATGAAATCATATGTTATTCACACATATGATAAAGCCCTTTTCAAGCTCTATTGATTGGTGGTGATTTTAACATCCAAGGAGAAGATTTGGTGATGTACAAGGGCTGATTTCTACAAGGAGTTTACAAATATTGGTGGCCTTGAAGATTGGTGTTGATCTATCACAAGTTTTGCCATCAAAATCCAAGCCTTGATCATAAACTACTTAATCTTGGTGGTATAAAGATTGTTCTTCCTATCCTCTTGTTATTTTGATTATGTAATCTTGTATTTTCTTTCCTATTGTATATGTATATGATGAATATATGATGATAAAAATATTGTGTGGGGATTTGGTGTTGATAAACATGGTTAAAAAGATGGAAAACCATATGTAAAACGGTTAAAATCTTGCTTAATAAGTTGGCTGTATAAAAACAGTAACTAACCACATGTTAAACTGATAAAATGGCAAAGTGGAAACAATATACAGTAAGTATTAGGTTTTGTACACATGTGAGAGTTGACCATACAATGGAATCATTATAATGAGTGAGATATGATCAAAACAAGATTAGTATACCAATCTGAATAATCTGTTTTGTAGGGACTGTTAAGGATAGTTAGACATGGAATGAGCAGTAGCTATAACTAACTTATTTGTAGCACATAATATGAAGTTTATGCCATCCAAAAATGAGCTTCTATCTCCTTATAGAACTTAAGATATGATAAAAATGGTGAAGATGAAACTAAAAAATCAGATTTTGAAGAATTAACGTTTAATAGTATTATATAAGCACTCAAACTAATATAGTATAAAATGTGAATTAAAACCCACTAACTTATAAATTTCATTTATATAAATATGTATAAGACTAAATAAATGGACACTTTATAAAAATGGTAGTTGAATAAGATTTATAAGTTATAAAAACTATAAACATGATTTTTACGACTTTTTCGGCTATTACCGTAAAATTAACGTTTTTTGCCAATTAAAACTTAGACGATCAAACCCGTCTAATGTAAAGTTTTTAAAAGTCATATACTGATTTATAAGTACCTAATACAAGTAAAAACCAATAAAACCCGAACTATATGACATACAGACATTAACGAGCTAAGTTAGCATATTTGGACTAATAATTTAACTAAATAAGTTAAACACTTATATAAATTACTTATTGGGCTTAACCCATTTGGGCCCAACATGTAAAGTATAAATACTGATAATACAAGTATAAAATGGATTAATACAAGTTAATGGACTTATAATAGGCTTATTGGACCTAAAACATGTAAATAGGTAAAACTAGTAAACTAGTATAAAAGTTATCAACACATAACACTAAAATGAGTAAATGAGAATATGTAAACCCACTTGATCATCATATATATAAAATAATCATATGTATACATAATTGTTATTTTTATAAAGTCATTGGACAAGAGTCTAAGACGAGTATTATTTGTCTAGGTTTCCGTGATTGAAGCACGTACCGTACATCCGAATTGCCGATAACCCGCTTTCCCACATCAACGTGAGTTCATAGCCTCGCACTCTTTTAAATGTTTTTATGAAATATTTTATAAACACGCGAGGGAGATAACATGTTAGTTTTTATGAACTAGGACACTAGTTGTCCCAATTGTTTGTTTATTGATTTGGACCTGAATGATTGTATGACCCGATGAATGATTATATGACCCGATGTATGAGATGAAATGGATTATTAAAGTTAGGTTATGTCACTAAAAGTCCCATTAGCATGAATTGTGAACTACCGGGATTTGGTAGACGCTTATGCATATAATAGTACTATTTGGGGTCGATAACCCAGTTCGCGCCTTGACGGTTGATCCCTGTCGTGCCACATTGATTGGTAAGCGAATTTATGTATGAGAAGATTTCTATAAGCGTGATTATTGTGACGACACGCTGTTTTAGATGGGCAAATGATTGTCGGGTTAGCTACCCGTTGTTTATTATAGTAAGGTAATAATGTCATACGGCTTATAATAATCCAATTAACAAAATACTGCTATACGCACCGAATTACAATATATTGCCTGACTAGCAATACGGGGCCATATTATTGATATTATGTTTGTGTTTTGGTTTATATAACCATATTCATATAACGGTTTTTATTGAATCTATACAACGTTATAAAACGTATTGTATGATGTTTTTAATGACAATAGTTCGTATAATGATTTTGAAGGCGAAAGCCTATATTATGATTTTGATAAGGATTTCTATAAAATGACTTTGGCTATTTAATGGCCTATTACAGTGATTTGTACGAAATGATTTTCGGTAATAATTTTATACCAATGTTATATTGATGGATTTCATTAAACTCTATGAATTCACTCGGCGTTATCGCTGACGTTTTCTTTTAACATGTTTTATCTCAGGTACTTGAAGGTAATTCTCGGGAAGACAACAAGAATTCATGGCCCGCACTTAAATAATAATTTCCATCAAATGCTTTGTAAAACCTGTACGAAATACAATGACTTGGGACCTATGTAAATTTGATATTCATGAACGGAAATGCTTTATTATTAAACGACGCGATTTGTAAGCGTTGTGTATGATGTGAGTAATGTGTTATCCCGTAACACCAACGAGTCTTCCGCTGTATTGAATTGTGTAAATTTGGGGTGTTACAGTTTGGTACCAGAGCTCTCGTTATAGGGAACGAAAGATTTTTAAAACCAAGGTTTTGAATAAAACATTAAAAAATATTTTAACTATCAACATTTTCCTAAAAATGTCTAAAAATCTTTTGACTATAACGGTGCCGAAGAATTCTCGAGTTACCGACAAGGCCAGACTGAGAAGTGTTATTTTAATATATATATATATAACTTGGATTATATATATGATGTAATTTTATTACATGATTGTTTGATGATTATATTGATATTTATACGAGGTATTTATACGACGTAGATTGTCACAAGGAACCCTAAATCCCCTGGTAAATTAATCGAATCTATTTTCGTAGGAATTCTAGCTATCCTTGATCTAAACCAAAGTTGTGGGTATTTATGATCCCAACAAAATGGTTGATATTCGTAGAAATGTAGATATTAGTTGATTGTGATATTGAAAAAGAATTGGCAAGATTAAAACTGATATCGATGTTATGACGATCATTCCTTATAGAGTGAAGTTTGACAAAACGTTATCACCTAGAAAGATGTCATCTGATTCGTTATTGTAGGATCTTAGTTTTCTAAGGATTAGACAAGTTATGGATTATCTATTGAATGGATGATAAAGGGAAGAACTTTAGAGAGAGAAAGAAGAGAGAGAAAGGAGAGAGTTAAGAAAGATGGAAATGTGATTAATGAAAGTGTAAGTGAACCAACAACCCCTCCTAACATGCTAGGAGGGGGGTTTATATAGCCCACCCTACATGTGGGCTATATGGGCTATATTGGATCACGAGCCCAATATCGTTGGAGTGACCGATCCTTTCTAAATACGTAAAAACGTATTTCCAACAATCTCCCCCAAAGGGAGGTCACTCCAAGTTACAATGTCCTAAATAGTCTAAAGCTCGTGATCTATGCTAATAATGATGTGACCGAGACTTTCCTTGGAAAAACGTATTTCCAACAATCTCCCCCAAAGGGAGGTCACACCATTTTACAAAATCTTAACCTAGCATACTATGCTTGAGTCTTCGATCTTGTTCTTGTGAATATGCTGATGAGATCTTTGACTTTAGTCTTGAGCATGTTCTCTTGCCTTGACCTTGTGCATGCATCACTTGTGATATTCGCCTCTTCGTGAATTCATGTTCCACATACTTATACCTTTATAATTCTTGAAAGCTTCAGAGTTTGATACAGCGGAAGACTTGTCCTTCAGACTTTCTTGAATTCGTTGAAGTACTGAGTGTATGCAGTATAAGCATGTGGGGACGACTTCTTCTTGGATTCCGCAACGCCACCGTCTTCAAATGCCGCAACATAAGTAGACACGAAAGAAATGGCTTTGAACATTTCATTCTAAATCGGTAGCATTTTACCTCCGGTCGGTGAAGACCGTTGGACGATATTAGATATCGTACCCGTGACGGATAGTTTCAATTAAGTAACTTCCTGACAGGATTTCGCGGGTAAACTCGTTCTCTTTATTCTACCGTCCAAAGCTGACTGCGAACATAAAGAGTGAATCATTTGGATAATAATATCCGCATGATTTGAAGCCGTCAATTCATGTTCCTGGAACAAGTGAAATTCAATTAAGAACCGCACCATCGTTGCTTTCCAGTTGTCACGAGCTTGATTCGTATAGAATCTTGCAAGTTACCTACCAAGTGCTGTTTGAGGTTAACACTAGAAGGATTTCCACTCATCACCGTGAACACAAAGGTATCACTCTGAGTGTTCTGGCAAGATCACTGAGATATTGCGTAGAGGCCTGGAACGTGTTTAAATTCAGTTAAGAATTAAACAGCCGTTGCTTTCCAGTTATCACAAGTTTGATTCATAAAGAATCGCACAAGTCACCTACCATGAGCTTTTTGATATTCGCTCAAGAAGGATTTCCATCTTCATTGTAAATACTTTCGTATTACTCGGATGTTCAGGCAAGATCATGAAGATTTTGCGTAGGACTCTTAAGATCTTTCTTACTTTTCACAGTGTATGAAGAAGCAAGGAATTATGAAAGTGTGTCCTAATGAGATATTTAATGATCTCAAATGGCTCTAGACTCGATCGTGCACTTTGGATTTTAGTGATCGGAGGCTGGAGAGGAGTGCCACCTTTTCAATACCAATTTATTCGGAGTGAATAAATCAATAGATAACGTGTTGGCTCCGTGTGATTAAAACAAATACCTTTTAAGAGATATCTGAGTTAGCTGGGATGGGTTGTGCTTTGCATCACTGGGTCCATGATGTCTGTCTTCAATATCAAGAATCATTAAACAATGATCTTAATAGCATATGTATTGACCCGGTTTCTGCCTAAGTTGTAAGGAGGGCTTCTTTCTTTACACCCTTTATCTTTATAATTCTTTTTCATTCTTCAACCCCTTCAATGCTTACCAATACGTCATCACTAGCACCTTGTTGTGATTGTTCCAGTGCTAACTTAAGTACTTGGTCGGCATTCAGCTACGTTCACAATCTTTCTCCATCTTTCCTAAGGACTACTATTTCTAGCTATGGAATGTCCTTGGGAAGATTTCTCCGGTTCTAGAGGAATCATTGGACTTTAACCTATCCTACCATCCTTATGTCACCACAATCTTCATCGTCGTGAAATACATGGGTTGCGGGTAAGTATAAATCACCATGAAATCCATTTTGAAGTGCAAATCCATTTTGCTCCCCCTTAACACATGCCACGATATCCGAAAACATTTCGCACATGTAGGGATGAGCTAGCACGTTAAGTCAAACCATTTGTGACTAATCATTTCCCATATTAAATCACATTTTCTCCCCCATATTAAAAATATTAAACCAATCAATGTTTTTAATATCAATTGATTTAATAGCATTTTAAGAAAATTTGGGAAGAAAAATGCAAATCCAATTATCTTCATGAATTACACAAGCTCCTCCTCAAATTAATGAGGGTGTGCTGAAACGTAAATTAAATACCTTTTAAACACAAGTGTAAGGTATTTATTACGTGCAAAGATCATATATGATAATGAATTCACAAGATTAGCAATTTACGAGGTAAGACCTGAATGATGGAGAACATCATATGAAAGATTCACATGATTCTTGTTCACGAATGTTGGTCACCTCGTCACGTCTGAAGTTATCTCTTGACTCCATGTGTATGATTGATATCGTTGTCTTGACACCAATATGTGAACTTGGCACTCTCGGCATCAAGGATTCTGAATGCTGGACAATTGCTCCCCCTCAATTGTTGACCCGTGTTCTATTGAAAGAGCTGTAGTCACCGTTTGAGTAGTCGCATCGTCGAGTATGTAGATATCAATTGTAAGCTGCTATGGTTGGTGGAGATGATAACTTCATAAAAAAAACAAGACTTCTCTTGTTTTAACAAATAAATGCACTGAATCGTACATATATTCGTGTTAGATTGTGTTATTACGTAAACACAATCCCTTACATGGTTATAAAGTAAACCATGCCCGAGAAAATTAATTCCCGTTGTTGAGTCAAAGCTTTCCGGTGAAATGCTTGACTTGAGTATGAAAAGCGGGTTACTATCTGAAATAATAGCAAACCATTTTGAGCATGTTTTAAAACATTTGAACTTCTGCTCGAACTTTATTTACAACCCCGTGTCATTATTGAATGACATTTCTAGTATCGTAAATATTATCGATTCCAGAAGACATGCTCTTTTTATCAAAACATTTTTTGAACACACAATTTTGAAAGATTTAGAAAACCTTTTTGAGAAATTCTTGAAAAATTGTGTTCAACGTTTTGAAAACCAATTACTTGAGCTTAAGATGTTGAATATCTTGCAAAACGAGCTCAAGTCCGAGAAGTTGTAAACTTCCCGTTGTTAAGGATAAGTTTATCATTGGCGATAAACTTTCCTTTTAACTGAAGAACGAGTCCTAAGTTGACATTTACTTAGAAGTCGTTTTCATGAGCTTGAAAAACTTTGAATGTTTTAACGAAAAGCTCATGACCGAGAAAGGTGAATTTCTCGTTATGAGGAAAAGTTCTCTTATTTAAAAGATTCACTTTCCTTTCTGAGCTTAAAACCTGGAATGTTTTAATACAAGCTCATGACCGAGAAAATTTAATTTCCCGTTACGCGGATAAGCTATCTTTAAAGATAAGCTTTCCTATAGTTGAAGTCCGAGTTACAGTCTGATATTTAACTGTAAGTCATTGTGCATGAGCTTAAAAACTTTGAATGTTTTTAATGAAAAGCTCATGACCGAGAAAGGTGAATTTCTCGTTATGAGGAAAAGTTCTCTTATTTAAAAGATTCACTTTCCTTTCTGAGCTTAAAACCTGGAATGTTTTAATACAAGCTCATGACCGAGAAAATTTAATTTCCCGTTACGAGGATAAGCTATCTTTAAAGATAAGCTTTCCTAAAGTTGAAGTCCGAGTTACAGTCTGATATTTAACTGTAAGTCATTGTGCATGAGCTTAAAAACTTTGAATGTTTTTAATATAAGCTCATGCCCGAGAAAAATTAATTTCTCGTTGTGAGGATAAGTTTATCATCGGCGATAAACTTTCCTTAATTTGAAGATCGGGTCATCATCTGACATTTAATGAAGAGCCTTATACACGAGCTTAAAACCTTTGAATGGTTTTAGGATAAGCTCGTGTCCAAGAAAACTTAATTTCTCGTTAAAAGGGTAAGTTATCGTTGCGTAGATAAACTTCCCTGTCTCTGAAGTCCGGGTCATCGTCTGTCATTTAACGAGGAGCCATTTTGCATGAGCTTAAAAACTTGGAATGTTTTTTATATAAGCTCATGCCCGAGAAAAATTAATTTCTCGTTGTTAGGATAAGTTTATCATCGGCGATAAACTTTCCTTTCTTTGAAGATCGAGTTATAGTCTGTGATGTGACTATAAGTCCTTGTGCACTGTAAGCTTAACTGGAAATCCCCTAAGACACTTGTTTCTTAGATATCAGCTTCTTTAGCAACCAAACTCTGAGAGTGTCCTTAATTGAATGGTATACAATGATTGGACCGCTTCGTTCTTTTGGAACATCCTCTTTGGTACCTGCATTCTCATTTGGAATTTGCATGCTTTGATATGGGTTAGCGATATCTATCTTAGAAGCAAGTGGGGGTTCACAGTTTTCTTTTCTTGTGTTAGAGGTGACCTGAGGAGATGATTCACTTGTCTTAGCTGGTAAACGTTTCCTTTTATAGAAAACCTTAAGTTCAGGCTTAAGTGACGCATCCTCCTTTTCAATTTCCTCCCTAGTAGTCTTAATAGAATCGGAGACTATCCTAGTTAAAGGGCACTCGTTTTCTACAAGGGTGAAAGTTCTACCAGTGGGGCGCCACATTTTACCAATGGGTTTGATTTTGGCAACCCACTGGGATTTAAGTCTAGCACGGGAGTTCACCTCATTAAGTAGTTTCTTGATACAAGAATCATGATTTGCCGTAAAGACACATTTTCTACATGTTTTACAAGTAGCATATTTAATGTCCGAGTAAGATCTAGAATTCCTAGATGATTGATTGATGCTCCTAGGATGTGACATGCTACGGTTAGCAGTGTTAGGTAACCTAGAAGGCATCTGACTAGGTTTGAAATTCCTATCTCTTACTTGTGTCTGTTGCTTAGCTTCCCTTAGACCAAAAGTATGGCGAACGTCATTTGAACTAGTTCCAGACGTATTCTTTGGACTATGTCTAGGGAAATTAGAGGCAATCATGTGATTAGGTCTTGCAAAAGCTGTTTTAGTCACATTGGGCCTAGATGGTGGAGTGACTGTTCTAGAAAGATGAACCATATCAACTTGGGAGGCAAACCGCGGTCTCGAGGATTGTGGTCGCTCGGATCTAAATGCAGTAGGTTGTCTGACAGTCGGTTGTCTGACGAACTGATTTGTAGGCGGTTTCCCCAAGATTGATGGTTTTTCAAGCTTAGTGTCCACACTAGGTCCTCTAGTTTTCCGCAAATCATTTTTCAACGCAGCTATAGCAAAGACCTTTTCCTGTACTTGAGCCTTTAAGGTCTCATTTTCTTTGAACAATTCATCTTGGGATGCCAACTTAGATTCAAGCAACTTAATTTGTTTCAAAAGATTATCCTTTTCAGCTTTAGAATCTAGAACAGTTTGATCCAATTTTCGTTCAAGAACAACGTTTGACTTTTCAAGTTTTTCAAAATATGTTTCAAATTTCTCCGTTTTCTTCGAAAATTCAGTTTTGGCATCCTCAAGTTCTTTTGATTTGTGAGCTAAAATCATTTCAAGCTCTTTAATCCTAGACGCAGAATTGGTTAACGTAGCAGTCATAAAGCACTTATCGTGATGTTTAGCATTTTGAACACTTTCTCCCCCATTATGACTCACATCGGATGAATCAGAAGTGGTATTTCTATCACTCTTTTCCATCCCATGTTTGTCATAGTTAGGTTCAGAATGCTCAATATGCGGTATTTCATCAGCATATACATCATCAACATTACATTGTACCATGTCCGCAGGCTCTTCGTCATTAATGGGTAAGGTGTCATCAAAAGAGATCTCGTGAACATTGCCTGAAGTGCCACTGGTATCATGTTGTTCTCCTGATTCCGTGCTCTTGCCATCGTTATGCTCCAAGTTGTCAACCGTATGGCCATTCTCCTCTTGTATCTGCATCATAGATTCTTGCACTCCATTATCATACACTTGGTGAAGTCTGGATCTTTCGTAAATCGAAGACGAAACTGATGTCATAAATTTCAACAGTTTATCACGGAAATCTTTAACATCGTTCTGTGTGTATTGAAGAAATGACCGGCATATCCCTGAATTGTCAGACTTGATGATATTGAATTGGAGGAAAGGCGTGAGTTGTGTCACAAGAGCCTGATATGCAGTTTCTGATGTAGAGTGATTAAAGTCTTCTTTGTGAAGTTGCTCAGCTAGGTGGTTCAAGTTGAGAAATAGTGACTCGATGAATGTATACTGATGTTGACCGAAGAGTGTCACAAATTCGCTTCCTCCTTGAACCCATGCAATAGTCCTAAGATGTGACTGAAGTAGTCGACATGACATTATACTACTTTCTCTAGCTGTGTCTTGCATGTGATGCAAGTCTCCATCTTGAAATTTCGAATTCGAAGACTCCATTGAAAAAAAAATGATCGTGATTGTAGTTGTATTCGGAATCTTACAATTCGTGAAGAAATTTCGAAAGATCCGTAAATAACTTTTTAAAAATCCACGATAGATGAGAACACACTTTTCTCGGCTCAAAAATTGTTGTCGGCTAAAACGTTGAAAAAAAATAAACCCGATCAAAAATTCGTAGCTACTAACAATAATTCCCGTCACTTTGACTCGTCACTTTCGTCTTCAAATCCGGCCACAAAATTTTTAACCCGTCAAATATTTTACAACTTAGACTCTTTCAAAATACCCACCTCAATCACGATGTACCAACTTCAAATATATCATTTGACAAAATATACCAAATAAATTTAACTAAAAAAAAAAATTAACTTTAAAATATAAAAATATAAAAAATAAAAAAATTTACTTAACTAAAAATCCAAAATAACACATCTTTTATATTTTGACTTTTCAAAAAAAAAAAAAAAAAAAAAAAAATAATAATAATAAAAAAAAAAAAAAAAAAATAAATAAATAAATAAACAATCTAAAGCTCAATTACTCTTTTGCATGTGGGCTATATGGGCTATATTGGATCACGAGCCCAATATCGTTGGAGTGACCGATCCTTTCTAAATACGTAAAAACGTATTTCCAACAATCTCCCCCAAAGGGAGGTCACTCCAAGTTACAATGTCCTAAATAGTCTAAAGCTCGTGATCTATGCTAATAATGATGTGACCGAGACTTTCCTTGGAAAAACGTATTTCCAACAGTTTTCATCCAATTCTTAAAATTAAATCAAAAGGGTGAATGTTGCACTTGAGGCTGTTATTGGAACCATTATCCAAAAGCCTCATGTCACTAGTACCTTTCCGAGAAGTCTAATTGATTATGTGAGTCATTTCATATTAGTGACTCATTTGATAATTGTTGTTGAAAGAGTTATAGTATTGGAAATTAAGTATTGTTCATATCGAGCTTTTATTGCCCTATTAAGGTATAAGAATAAGGTTGAAAGTATTGGAGAATGAGGTAGGATATCGAATTGAGTATAATTTGGTTGAAACTTGAATAAAAGTAAAATTTAACTTGTATGGAATAAGAAATTGTTAAGAGGAAGTTGTTAAGTTTTGTGATTGAATTATAAGGTTTTAATTGATTGTTGATTCGTGTTAAGGGTTGTTCCTAGGTTATTGTCCACTAACGAGGATACTCAGTGTCCAAGAAATAAATTGAAGAAATCTTCTTCTGAATTGAGACCGATGGATCTTCTGGGACATGTGGAACACCTAATGACCCTTGTAGATTAGTATTCATTGTGGTATCTTTTAAAAATAATCCCTAACTTAACTGAGACATCAGTTGGTAGGATGAGTTCTTGGAATTGTATGACATAGTGACACGTAATGTGTTACGGTACAATTTTGACTTGTTTGTGATTAATGAAAACACCACCTTTGATTGTTAAATCCTACATGTATCGATGTTATACATCTTTTCTTGCTTCTTCCTAATGTTCGCATTAGTGATGCAACCATTGAACAAGTACTCATCTCGATTTGAGTTACATTGTGGATCATTCTTTTCGAGCGCCATCGAGGTCATGAACCTCATGATTATTTGGCTAAAGCTCGTTTCCTATCATATTGTAGTTAGTTCTTGTTGAACAACTCTTCATTACTCTTTTGCAGATCACTCATTGTTTCATAAAGTTAAAACTGTATTCCTTGAGAAAAATTGGATTTTCATCACTATACGGATTATTTAAAGTGAGATTTATAAGTGATCGTTATCGAAATGAAGTTGTTTATAAAACACATTTGAAAACTTAATTTTTCTCATAACAAAGAAAATCTTTGTAAATTTATTCTTGATTCTTATTTAAGAATTAAGCATGAAAATGTTTTTATTATAAACATGATGATAAAATTTTGACGAACTGAGTATTGCATCGTTAATCTTGAAATTGTATATAGTTGCGCGCCTACATACAATTTGGAAGTGACCATGCAAGGCTGATTAGTAGTCACCATGAAATTATTAACAAACACTATATTTTCTTTGAAGTTATGAAAGATTAAAAATTTATGAGATCTGCAAGAAGTGCAAATTAGGGACATACTGTTAGGGACACCTACATGTGTGCCCGTACTATTTATTCTTCTGAGTCGAATTTACTCATCTGTGGAAATTGTCTTATTTGACAATTGATAATTCATTCTTGTCCAATTCTCCTGTAGTGAGATTCTTAGGAAAAGTATCTAATTACCGAGTGTTGATACCCGACTGGATGTATCAACGTTCCTATCATTTCTTTTTATTTGGTTTCATTTAATGACCTGGGTAACGATCTGAGGAGCTTTCGAATGCGTACTCAAATAATGAAAACATGGGATATATTCATATTCATTAAATGTTTTCGTATGTATCTGATTTGAAATTCTATCGCGTAGATTATGCGTTGACCTTACCCTTTTTAAGGGTAGTTATGTCTCCATATATCCTTGAATTTGTGAAAGATTATGAGTTATTATTAGTCTTTTTAGAAGTTCACATCTTATCGACGGCAACAAAACTGAAAAGTTGGTAATGCCAATAGAATGGATTGATTGATTATGACATGACGACATTGTCTTAATTGATGGGAACTCGAGTAGAATTCCCCTAAATGATAAGATATTGATTATCAAAAGTGATCTAAATAATTCTTGATGGATGACCATATCCTGCATTTAGACTTGAAATTATACCGTGAATGGTTGTGAATTAGTCATAAATATTATAATCTAGAAAGAACTTAAACTAAATTTATTAAAAGATGTTCATGTTATCTGAAACTTGAGGAGGTATTTGCTGGTGAATTACCTAGACTTTCGCCATTAAGGCAAGTTGAATTTGGTATTGATTAGTTCCAAGTATTGCACCTGTGGCGTGTGCACTGTGCGTCAGCACCATCTGAATTAAAAAAATTACCGTACAACTGAGAGAGTTGTCGGAGAAAGATTTTATTCTACCAAGCTCGTCATCATGAAGAGCTATGGTGTTATTATTTCTTATATTTATTGATTACCGTGAACTAGGTAAATTGACGATTAAAAATCTATATCCACTACCCAAGATGATAGATTGTTCGATCATTTACAAGGTTCTAGCGTATGTTCTAAAGATTTGATCCACGGCATGGTTATCATCAACTTCGCGTCCGCGAAAAAGATTATCTATTCCAATCACTACATCCGGTACTTGTAATGAATATTATGAATTTCACGTGATGTCATTTGGATTGACTAATACACATGTAGCATCCATAAATTGGGTGAATCACGTGTGAAGGCTGTAATTTGATAATTACATGCTTGTGATCATTAAGGACCATCTGTTTGTTTGTAAGAATAGGAAGGAGTTAATAATTATTTATAGACTGCCCTGAATTGGCCGAGTAGTGAAAACCTGTACCTTAAATATTTAACAAGTGATTAAAGACTAAATCCTTTACATTATTTGACCGTGTGATTAATAAATAATGGAATCTATATTGACTCTTTCAAAATTTAGAGCCCTTTTAAGACTTTGGGGTTTTACTAAAAAGAAAATAGAAATATGTTTTGACAGATATTTTATCAAAGAAATTTTTAAGGGATTATTCCCTTTTACACAAATCATTTAACTAAACTCCTGTTTAGGGGTAAATGTTTGTGTATACCTCAAGACAACCTAAGAGGGATTGAGGAAACCTTTAAACCATGACTTGAAATTTGAAACGATAATTTTTGCTTTTCGATTAAGAAAATTTTGACCAAAATATAAACAAAGATTTTTCGAACATTTACAGATCTTATTAAGTATTTTCAATAAATCAACCAAAAATCGTATTAACTAAATTCAAATTTATTTTGAACATTTTCATATAATTGGTCGAACTAAGAAAATTTAAAATTTTTACGGTTACGTTTCATAAAATTAAATATTTAATATTTAATTACTTGTAGTAATTATCGACGCTTTAAACGTCGGATTGAGAAAAACTTATAAAAATAATAGTTGAGACGAAACTAAAACTTAGAAAATGTGAAGAAAGAAATTTTGAATAAATACGGTCATGATATTTATTTCATCAAGGAAGGTGAATATAATTACTGACACATTATGTAGAAAAGATAAAGAACCAATTAGGACATGTTCCTTAATAATGAAGGTGCAAAATAAATTGCTGAACAATATAAAAATAAACAATGCTTGTAAGAAGGATAATATAAATAATAAAAGGGGGTTCGCGGCTAATGTGAACCATTAGAATTGAGAAGCCAATGGCGTTAAATGTATAAAAGGCCGCTTGTGGTTGCCTAAATATGGAGATTTAGAGATTTAGTCATATTGAAATCTCGTAAGTATAAGTATTCCATTCATGTCATTTCTTACTAAATGTATCTTTATCTAAAGAAGTTGTACTAATGGCAAAATATGAAGGCAGACATTGCCTCATACATTAGTAAACGTCAAACTATTGCAAAGGTCATCATCTGAATTTGATTCGATTTGGGTCATCGTCGACAGACTGACAAAATCTGCTAATATCATTCTGTTAATGATAGATTCTCGATGAAGAAATTGACTCTTTTGTATTTAATGGAGTTGCGTAAACATAGTGTGCCTGTATCGATCATCTCTATCAAGATCCTCGCTTCGCATCAAATTTCTAGAGATTTGCTCAGAAGTCATTGAGAACGAATCTTGATGAGAGTACTGTGTACCACCCCAATCGAAGGGACGAGGTAAAGTAACGATACAAAATACTATAAGTGTTGTTTTATGTTTGAATGATTGACCTTTGGTAATAAAATGTAAATTCGTTTCCTTTGGAGAGATTATCATTGATAATTATCGTGTTAGGTTCGAGATCGAATCTTGTTAGGATCTATATGAGAGCATCTGTAATCAGGAGTTGGGATGAAGACACCCGAGATACACCCATTGTGAGTTGGACATGTATTTTAGGTTTAAGGTTGCCTACGATGACAAACCTAACCTTACAAAATACTCGACCCACGAGACCTGAAATGATTGTTGAAATTAGGATCTGATTATTGACTGCCGGTAGTGGGCAGGAGGTTATGTGAATATGAAATGTAGAGCTTGAAGTGCCAGATGGGTAGCAAAGTTATGCCAAAAATTTTAACCATGGAAAAATGAATTGATGATCTGGAAGATCATGGGATATAAGTCCCCGTTGTATGGGACCACTAAGATGATGTAAAAGATTGATTTGAAAGGCATATAAGCTGGATCTACCCTAGGACTTCAAGAGCCGCGTGAATTATGTTTCGTATATCGAACTTGATAAAATGTCTATCAAGTGAGAATCTGATCACTTCTTGATGAAGTTTAGATCGGCGAAAAGTTGCATTCATCAAAAACCCGTGAACATCATGGATAGAGAAAGTAAGACAACATTAAGCCTAATCTTATTCCCGTAGTTATGTTTGATGAAACTCGCGTATTGTAATGAATTACACTTGTGAGAAAAGACCGAATGTGGAGGAAATACCCACATGGCTTTAACTCTATAAGAAGCGAGTAGTAAGATAAGATGATCTTTGAGGACAAATATCCTGTTTAGGGGTAAATGCTATGACAATCCGTCAATTTATGGTTGATACTTTATTCTCAAGTATTATTTAAAAACATTATTTTAATGTTATATTAGGAACTCACTTATTTTTGGGAAGTAATTTAGATTTACTTCTTGAAGCAGCATCGACTACGTCTAAACCGGAGGATTCTAAGTTACGTGCTTACGTTTACCGTTTTGGTGACAGTACGACATTTCAGAAAATAAATTTATCTGTGAATATTATTTTGAGATTTTAAATTTGAGTTAGTTCGTAAACTCACAAATTTACGAGAAGAGATTAGGACTTACGTGAATAATTTACCGTCCTTTACGACTAAACTGGAAACCTTAGGATTACGTATTTACGTTTTCGAACTCCGTTTTTCATGAGACAATTTTTATTAGATTCGTTTTGTGCCGTTGATTCATAATTTATAAAAACGTTTTTCGTAAAACGACCCGAGGGCACACAAATCGAGGAAACTAGAATCGAGGAGTACCTGTAAAATAGTGGGATGAGACAAGTTTACACTTGCCTCACCCCACAAATGGGTGGCGAAAACTTCACCAACACATCTAAGATGTGTCAAAGCTACTTACACAAACTACATGCACAACAAAACCACTCAACACAAACTAACAACTTCATTTATTCAACTCCATGCAAATCTCACACAACTCTCCTCCCTCTCTCTCTAAAATTCGTCCAAGAACCACCCCTAAACACCCTCATTTGAAAAAATTTAACCATGAAAGCATATGTTATTCACACATATGATAAAGCCCTTTTCAAGCTCTATTGATTGGTGGTGATTTTAACATTCAAGGAGAAGATTTGGTTATGTCCAAGGGCTGATTTCTACAAGGAGTTTACAAATATTGGTGGCCTTGAAGATTGGTGTTGATCTATCATAAGTTTTGCCATCAAAATCCAAGCCTTGATCATAAACTACTTAATCTTGTTGGTATAAAGATTGTTCTTCCTATCCTCTTGTTATTTTGATTATGTAATCTTGTATTTTCTTTCCTATTGTATATGTATATTATGAATATATGATGATAAAAATATTGTGGGTGGGGATTTGGTGTTGATAAACATGGTTAAAAAGATGGAAAACCATATGTAAAAAGGTTAAAATCTTGCTTAATAAGTTGGCTGTATAAAAACATTAACTAACCACATGTTAAACTAATAAAATGGCAAAGTGGAATCAATATACAGTAAGTATTAGGTGTTGTACACATGTGAGAGTTGGCCATACAATGGAATCATTATAATGAGTGAGATATGATCAAAACAAGATTAGTATACCAATCTGAATAGTCTATATTGTAGGGACTGTTAAGGATAGTTAGACATGGAATGAGAAGTATATATAGCTAACTTATTTATAGCACATAATATGAAGTTTATGCCATCTAAAAATGAGCTTCTATCTCCTTATAGAACTCAAGATATGATAAAAATGGTGAAGATGAAACTAAAAAAATCAGATTTTGAAGAATTAATGTTTAATAGTATTATATAAGCACTCAAACTAATATAGTATAAAATGTGAATTAAAACCCACTAACTTATACATTTAATTTATATAAATATGTATAAGGTTAAATAAATGGACACTTTATAAAAATGGTAGTTGAATAAGATTTATAAGTAATAAAAACTATAAACATGATTTTTACGATTTTTTCGGCTATTACCGTAAAATTAACGTTTTTCGCCAATTAAAACTTAGACGATCAAACCCGTCTAATGTAAAGTTTTTAGAAGTCATATACTGATGTATAAGTACCTAATACAAGTAAAAACCGATAAAACCCGAACTATATGACATACGGACATTAACGAGCTAAGTTAGCATATTTGGACTAATAATTTAACTAAATAAGTTAAACACTTATAAAAATTACTTATTGGGCTTAACCCATTTGGGACCAACATGTAAAGTATAAATACTGATAATACAAGTAAAAAATGGATTAATACAAGTTAATCGACTTATAATAGGCTTATTGGACCTAAAACATGTAAATAAGTAAAACTAGTAAACTAGTATAAAAGTTATCAACACATAACACTAAAATGAGTAAATGAGAATATGTAAACCCACTTGATCATCATATATATAAAATAATCATATGTATACATAATTGTTATTTTTATAAAGTCATTGGACAAGAGTCTAAGACGAGTATTATTTGTCTAGGTTTTCGTGATTGAAGCACGTACCGTACATCCGAATTGCCGATAACCCGCTTTCCCACATCAACGTGAGTTCATAGCCTCACACTCTTCTAAATGTTTTTATGAAATGTTTTATAAACCCGCGAGGGAGATAACATGTTAGTTTTTATGAACTAGGACACTAGTTGTCCCAATTGTTTGTTTATTGATTTGGACCCGAATGATTGTATGACCCGATGAATGATTATATGACCCGATGTATGAGATGAACTGGATTATTAAAGTTAGGTTATGTCACTAAAAGTCCCATTAGCATGAATTGTGAACTACCGGGATTTGGTAGACGCTTATGCATATAATAGTACTATTTGGGCACGATCACCCCAGTTCGCGCCTTGACGGTTGATCCCCGTCGTGCCACAATTATTGGTAAGCGAATTTATGTATGAAAAGATTTCTATAAGCGTGATTATTGTGACGACACGCTGTTTTAGATGGGCAAATTATTGTCAGGTTAGCTACCCGTTGTTTATTATAGTAAGGTAACAATGTCATGCGGCTTATAATAATTCAATTAACAAAATACTGCTATACGCACCGAATTACAATATATTGCCTGATTAGCAATACGGGGTCATATTATTGATATTATGTTTGAGTTTTGGTTTATATAACCATATTCATATAACGGTTTTTATTTAATCTATACAACGTTATAAAACGTATTGTATGATGTTTTTAACGACAATATTTCGTATAATTATTTTGAAGGCGAAAGCCTATATTATGATTTTGATAAGGATTTGTATAAAATGACTTTGGCTATTTTATGGCCTATTACAATGATTTGTACAAAATGATTTTCGGTAATAATTTTATACCGATGTTATATTGATGGATTTCATTAAACTCTATGAATTCACTCAGCGTTATCGCTGACCTTTTCTTTTAACATGTTTTATCTCAGGTACTTGAAGGTAATTCTCGGGAAGACAACAAGAATTCATGGCCCATACTTAAATAATAATTTCCATTCAAATGCTTTGTAAAACCTGTATGAAATACAATGACTTGGGACCTATGTAAATTTGATATTCATGAATGGAAATGCTTTATTATTAAACGACGCGATTTGTAAGCGTTGTCTATGATGTGAGTAATGTGCTATCCTGTAACACCAACGAGTCTTCCGCTGTATTGAATTGTGTAAATTTGGGGGTGTTACAGATTAGGACTTACGATTATAATTTAACGTCCTTTACGAGTAAACCGGAAACCTTAGGATTACGTATTTACGTTTTCGAACTCCGTTTTTGATGAGACAATTTTTATTAGATTCGTTTTGTGCCGTTGATTCATAATTTATAAAAATGTTTTTCGTAAAACGACCCGAGGGCACGCAAATCGAGGAGACTAGAATCGAGGAGTACCCGTAATTAAATGGGGATGAGACAAGATAAACTTGCCCCACCCCCACACATGGGACGGCAAGTATAAGCTTCACCAACACCATGAGGTGTCAAAAGCTTCACAATGAAGCTTAACACTTGTCCTAAGCTTAACTTGTTAGCTACCTAACATCAAAACCACCATCTCATACCACTTCCTCTCATTCTCTCATGCAAAATCACACACTTCTCTCTCACCCTCCATTTATGCCGTCCATACCATCACCATAAACCATCATATGATCAAAAATTCAACCTTAATTCATGTGTTTAACTTGCACAAGTTAAATACCCTTTGAAGCTTGTTGATTGGAGGTGATCATAACATCCAAAGAGGAGTTTTTATGGAGTCTTAGGGCTGATATTCCACAAGGAGTTCTTTAAGATTGGTGGACTTGAAGATGATATTGGTTTATCACAAGTTGTGTGATCAAAATCCATGTCTTGATCACAACCTACATCATCATGGTGGTATAAAGATTGTTCTTCCCATCCTCTTGTTATTTTGATTATGTAATAATGTATTTTTTTCCTATTGTATATGTATATGATGAATATATGATAATAAAAATATTGTGTGGGGATTTGGTGTTGATAATCATGCGTAAAAAGATGAAAAAAACTATAAGAAACAAGGCTAAAATCTTGCTTAAATTGTTGGTTGTATAAAAACAGTAACTAACCACATGTTAAACTGATAAAATGGCAAAGTGGAATAAATATACAGTAATTATAAGATGTCATACACATGTGAGAGTTGTCCATATAATGGAATCATTATAATGAGTGAGATATGACCAAAACAAGTTTAGAGTACCAATCTGAATAGTCAGTTTTGGACGGACTGTTAAGGATATTTAGGTTTGGATTGAGCAGTAGCTAAAACTAAGTTAATTGTATCACATATCATGTAGTTTATGGTATCCAAAAATGAGCTTCTATCTCCTTGTAGAACTCACGATATGGTAAAAATGGTGAAAGTGAAAGTAAAAATCAGATTTTGGGAAATTAAAGTATAATAATATTATATAAGCACTCAAATAAAAATAGTATAAAATATGAATTAAAACTCACTAACTTATATAATATATTTATATAAATATGTATAAAGATAAATAAATGGACATTATATAAAAATGGTAGTTGGTAAGTTTTATATGTTATAAAACTATAAACATGATTTTTACGACTTTTTCGGCTATTACCGTAAAATTAACGTTTTTGTTAAATAAAACTTAGACGGTTGGACCCGTCTAATGTAAACTTTTATAAACTCATATACTGATATATAAACATATATAACAAGTAAAAACCGATAAAACCCGAACTATATAACATACGGACATTAACGGGCTAAGTTAACGTTATTGGACTAATAATACAACAAAATGGGCTAAAACACTTATAAACTTATTTATTGGGCTTAACCCATTTGGGCCCAACATGTAAAGTGTGATACTGATAATAAAAATATAATTGGGATAATATAATTATTGGGCTTGTAATGGGCCTATTGGGCCTAAAACATGTAAATAGGTAAAACTAGTAAACTAGTAAGAAGTTACCAATATATAAACACTAAAATGAGTAAAAGAGAATATGTAAACCCACTTGATCATCATATATATAAAATCATCATATGTATAGATAATTGTTATTTTTATAAAGTCATTGGACATGAGTCTAAGACGAGTATTATTGTCTAGGTTTCCGTGATTGAAGCACGTACCGTACATCCGAATTGCCGATAACCGTCTTTCCCAATCAACATGAGTTCATAGCCTCACACTCTTTTAAATGTTTTTATGAAATGTTTTATAAACCTGCGAGGGAGATAACATGTTAGTTTTGATAAAATAGGACACCATTTGTCCCGATTATTTGTTTATTGATTTGGACCCGAATGATTGTATGACCCGATGAATGATTATATGACCCGATAGATGAAACGAAATGGATTATTAAAGTTAGGTTATGTCACTAAAAGTCCCATTAGCATGAATTGTGAACTACCGGGATTTGGTAGACGCTTATGCATATAATAGTACTATTTGGGGACGATCACACCAGTTCGCGCCTTGACGATTGATCCCCGTCGTACGACATTGATTGGTAAGCGAATTTATGCATGAGAAGATTTCCATGCGTGACCTTTGTGACGACACGCTAATTTAGATGGGCAAATTGAGTTTCGGGTTAGCTACCCGTTGTTTATTATAGTAATGTAACAATGTCATGCGACTTATAATAATCCAACCAACGAAATACTGCTATACGCACCGAATTACGATATATTGCCTGACAAGCAATACGGGGTCTTATTATTGATATTATGTTCGTGTTTTGGTTTTATATAACCATATTCATATAACGGTTTTTATTTAACTCTATACAACGTTATAAAACGTATTGTATGATATTTTTACGACATTGGTTCGTATAATGATTTTGAAGGCGAAAGTCCATATTATGATTTTGATAAGGATTTGTATAAAATGACTTTGGCTATTTTATGGCCTATTACAATGATTTGTAGAAAATGATTTTCGGTAATAATTTTATACCGATGTTATATTGATGGATTTTATTAAACTCTATGAATTCACTCGGCGTTATCGCTGACCTTTTCTTTTAACATGTTTTATCTCAGGTACTTGAAGGTAATTCTCGGGAAGACAACAAGAATTCATGGCCCGCACTTAAAAAATAATTTCCATTCAAATGCTTTGTAAAACTTTGTATGAAATAATATGACTTGGGACCTATGTAACTTTGATAATTATGAATGGAAATGCTTTATTATTAAACGACGCGATTTTTATGCGTTGTCTATGATGTGAGTAATGTGCTATCTCGTAACACCAACAAGTCTTCCACTGTATTGAGTTGTATAAATTTGGGGGTGTTACAACTTTTGTTATATGAAAATTCTACTAATGGCAAATGACGCTCCCAACTACCACCAAAGTCTATCACACATGCTCGGAGCATGTCCTCTAACATTTGTATAGTCCCTTCACTTTCGCAATCGATTTCGGGATCATAAGTAGTGCTCAAACTCAAATCGGTTCCCATAGCACGTTGAAGAGATCTCAAAAATCCCGAAGTAAATCGACTGTCACGATCCAAAATAATCGACAACGGCACTCCGTGAAGACAAACAATCTCTTTCACATACACCTCAACAAACTTCCCCATACTATCCGTCTTCTTCATAGATAAAAAGTGTGCAGATTTAGTCAATCTATCCACGACACCCATATCATATCACAACCACTAGCAGTTCTAGGTAAACCTGTTACGAAATCCATAGCAATCTTCTCCCACTTCCATTCGGGAATCTCAGGTTGAACCAATTATCCGCACAGTCTCTTGTGTTCAGCCTTAACCTTCACACAATTTAAACACTTACTAACGTAGCGCGCAATATTTGCCTTCATATTCGACCACCAATATACTTTCTTCAAATCATGATACATCTTATCTGATCCAGGATGTATCGAATACTTCGTCTTATGGGATTCATTAATCACCAAATCTCGCACTTCTTGTGCTCCTATCTCAAGTGGACATTGTTGATACAAAAGTTGGATGATCCTTGCTTGACCCGAATTAGGCTTAAGTCGGGTAGGCTGGGCTCCGACTCTTGCACCAAGTGAATAACTTGATGAAATCATGCACACTAAAGAAACACGCGTTAGACTTACCGTGGGATCGTATCCCATAATTAGACTCCGGCATGAGAGTAAGTAATCGGTTAGGGTTATGAATCAGATGTAAGGTGAGAGTATAGAGAATGTAATACCTTTCGGGGTTCCTTATATAGACAGTGAAACCCTAATGGGCTTACTGTTACTTCGGCCCCAAGCATATGATAATCACCATAATTAGCTTGATTGTTATCTTCTAATTATGGTGAGTGTATATCCTATTCTTTGAGGAAAATCCCCATCCTAATAGGATTGTGATTCTGTCTAACCCTGTTCCAGCCGTGCTGGGTCGTGGGCCGCATACATCTTATGCGACCACTATTCATTCAAGCCCATAAGCTGAAATAACATTAATCCAATCCATTCATGATGGGCCAGATACGGGTAGTACCCGTGGGCCGAGTTCATGACCCGGATGGGGAATATACATCATCATGTCCCCTCAGTGTAGTTGTTACAACCGTAGGCGTAACCTCTAGACTAATGAATGCCCTGTATATATGGCTGTCACAAACATAGCCGCGCCCAAAAAAGGCCGGTCGGGACAACATTAATGAATGTATTAATGGTAGTCATTAGTCAAACGTTTTGTCTACAAAAATGCACCAGTCATGCCCACTCTTAAACCACGTAAACTGTTAAGAAGTGACCTGTGGGTCCCTTCTGACGTTTTAGAATTGTCAGACATCCCAACCGTTAGATGGGCGTAGTGGTTTACATGTGTCAAACATCCATGGCACCTCGTTAACAACTACACTTTCACCATTGTTATACATTTCCTCAATCCTTCATTCCTTCTCTTCTTTTTCCAAGGAAATTCATCCCACCAGGTTAGACCATCGCGCCTTTCTATTCCTTATTATAAATCATGGTGAAAGATAATCCCGTGATCACGGACGTCCTAAATGTGATGTTCGCGGAGAGATATATAGACTTCTTGTCCGAATATTATATCCCTGAGAGCGTACACCCCACCTATCCAGATGATGTGAAGCTATCACGGACACTCCTAGGGGGAAAATAGGCGTGTACACGCGCCTATTTGACTTGGCTAACTACCGCATCCCTTTATCTAGGTTCCTCGTAGATGTTCTTTTGTATTATGATTTCCATATAACCCAGCTTCACTTCATAGGGGCGTGTAAGGTTAACCAATTTGAGGTTACGTGCCACGCCTACGAAGTGACTCCCAATGTGAACCTATTTAGGGTATTTTACTCCCCCCAAATGGTAAATGGGTGGGTGTCGTTTAAAAAAAAGATCCGCAACCGCCCTATGTCTTTTAAGAAACCGTTAGATTCCCTCATGAAGTGGTACGACCACTACTTTTTTGTAGACACCAAGGTATTACTAACCCCTTTTGTTATGAAGTACAAAGTACCCTTCGACTACCCACCCTCATCCAAGGATTATAGCAGCCATGATGTGAAAACAATAGACACCTATCAAACTAAGTTCCATAGGGGTCTGGCGGAGCACTTCTTATGCTTAATGGGGATCAGCCGCAATTATTTTGGGATGAAGGATAGATATCCATGCTTTTTGACCGAGCGTATACAGGGTAGGTATTCTTTGAATATGAGTATAAACATGTCGAAAATACTTACTAACACTTACGCGTGTTTATGCCCGCAGAGATGAAGTTGTTTGGTCTTCTATGCCAAGGTGATCCAAGTAAGGTGCCGCAGGGATTCCGACCCATGAAAGAGGGCGAGCCCCCACTACTAGTTGCTACCGCAAACATGACCATCACATTGGAAAAAACAACCGAGCAGTGGTCGGATGAGCAGGAGCCTGTGATCGAGAAGTCACCCCTAGATTTATTTAATGAAGACGGTGGTGAGCTACTGCTGGAGAATGCCACCTCCATCCAAGTTGAAGAACAAATCACAGATCCATCTATCAACCGTTTAGTTGATGATGGCGAAGGAGGAGAAGAAGAAGTTGTGACACCCCGGGTAGGGTCAAAATATGAGGCTAGTATCACCAGAGATGTCACAAGGGTGGATCGATAGCATATAGTCCATAGAGCATAAGATAAAACGTTAGTCAAGTCAGATTACATGTTTATTTAAACAAATAAATAAAAATTATCTTAAACAAGACAGTAGGTGATTGTTTTTGTTTCACAAATAGAACTCCTGCCGAGTCCTATGATACGGATTTCTAAGATGCTGGAGACCATGCACACACCACGTACTAACTTCATATTCCTGTGCAAAACATACTAACGGGGGTCAACATAAAGTTGGTGAATTTACAGATTTTAACAATTAATTAATTTGGACATACAATAATGATAGAAGTAATAATGTACAAAGCATTCTTACTAAGATGTAAATAACATTTGTTTATTATTAGAAACTGAAGCTTAACCCCATAGTCCTGAACAGATGAGGACATAGTGTCTTACAAAAAGACACCCCTTCCAGTTCCAACATGGTATACGTCTGTTGTCCTGGCCAAGGCACAGTGAGCATGACTCACCCAGACGGGGATGGGCAATCCCTAATAGATCTATTTATAATATTTGGGCGATTTACAACAATTTAACAGTTTCAATAATAATCAATCATAATCAAGTTTATACAATCCAGTTGTATCCAATATATGTTTGCATATTTTCTTTCCCAAAAGGGAAAGTTTTATCAAATAGTTCATATGGGGCTATAAACTCACCTAGGAGTAGGCAATTGCTTGTTTAACACGGATACCCAATTAAAGCTCACACCAAAGTTATGCCTAATCAGATAGTACAGTCTTAATAGATAGTACAAAAGAACATATATGTATGCTTATACAGATTTTAGTCAGTTCATTTATGCTACGGTGTTTATCTGAATAACCATAGTTCAAGTATCATCAATATTCATTAAACTTATTTATAAAAGTCCTATCTTTAAGTAAACACGAAATGTTTAACTATTAATCTCAGTTAGCATACATGTATTTATAGAAATCATTCAATCTTACAATTAAGTTTTACATTTAAGTAAACATAAATGAAAATGTTTCACTTAAAATATTAATCTATATTTATAGTACTTGTATCCATAACATCCAATTAAATTTATAACCAAGTTCTATATTTAAGTAAACATAAGGGGTTTTACTTATAATATATTTACGTAGTAACATTCAATTTAATTAACGTTCATATAATTTTTATTTCTTAAAAGTATATTAGTACATGTTTTAATAATACATATTCATCTTGTTTATACAATTTATTTTGTAAAGCAAACATAAATAAATATTTCATAATAAAAAAGAATTTATTTTATTTAACCTTTAAGTTTTCATAAGTTAACATTTATAAAATAATTTATTTATCACAAACTTAAGCTTATACATTAATCCTCATGATCTAGACTTTTAATTATGTTTTATTATAATTAAAATAGCTTTTAGGGTTAGGGCTTGTTAATGTTTCGGAACGTGGCAAAACTAGTCCCTCTATATTTTTAAACAAGTAAACTTTCGGATTATTACACATTTAGTACCTAGGGCTTCTTTAAGTTTTGGCAAATGACAAAAATAGTTCTTAGGGTTTCAAAATGGCAAAATAACTTTTAGAAACTTCCAAAAATGGTCCCTAGGGTTTAATTTGCCACAGATAGTATTTATTAAACCCTAGACTTTTGGATATTTACATTTTCAGTCCTTGTGCTTACTAGTTTATGAAAACAAGTTTCATAAGTTATGGTTTTAGTCCTTAAGTTTTATAAATTGTCATTTTTATCCAAAAAGTTTTTTATAAGTTATATTTTATTATAAAAACTTTTATTTAACATTCAAAATGGTATATGGGCTCATTAAATGGGCTAAACATCTAATGGGATATTTTAGTGGGCTTAACTAAATATCAAGTCCACTAATTTAATTAAATGGGCCTTTAAATCATTTATTGGGCTTAACTATATTTTTAAGCCCTTTAATTAGTTAAATGGGCCTAAGTGTAATCTTAAGTCCATTAAGTTACTAGGATTTATTAAATGGGCTTATTGGGTCTATTAAGTTTTGAATTAACATTTCATGGGCTTAATTAGTCTATTTACCACTACTTTACATTTTATGTAAGTTTTAACTTAGGATATTCTTATAAGCTTATTATGAGCTTGTTTGAATTTAGTTTTAAATCTACATAGATGAATAAA
The DNA here is from genome assembly GCA_025667525.1 of Glebionis coronaria. Classification (NCBI taxonomy): domain Eukaryota; kingdom Viridiplantae; phylum Streptophyta; class Magnoliopsida; order Asterales; family Asteraceae; genus Glebionis; species Glebionis coronaria. The sequence goes on from CM046881.1 coordinate 296,909,773, forward strand.
ACTTACAATTTGTTTTATGTGTTATACTAAATTAGATCTAGGTGTGTTATAAGGTTACAAGTAGGTCATAAGCCCTAATAAATTATGTCCCACGGCTTATGTTATTTATAGCTTATTAAGATAAGTCAAGTCTCATTTTAAGGTTGCATGTAATTTATAAGTGTTACAAAAATAGATCTAACAATGTACACATCAAGAAAATAAGTCACAAGTCCAAAATAAGATCTAAACTATGTCTAGACCTAAAAATCAAACATAGATCCATGTATACTCATATATAGCTCACGGCTAAATTTTTAGATCTTGGTATTTCCAAGATGTCACTTTAACTAGTTTTTAGTATTGTAAATATTTGCAAAATATAATCATGATTATCTAGGTGACATGCATGTTTCCAAGGTTCCCATTTTACCAAGGTGACTACATATAGCCCACGGCTATATTGTCTCGTCCGAAAGTTCCCAAAAGGTTTTATAAACTTGTTTTTATGTTTAACATACTCAAGTTAGTTTTTATCATTAGATCTATGGTTAATATAAGCATGCATGTGCATCTAATTCATTTTAGGTCATATGTAACCCACGGCTACATTTATTCCATAAGTTATTTTTATGATTTTTAATAGTCCATTTACATATATCATTTCACATTCCATCATTTAAACTTAACACATTATTCACATATACATTAACTGTGTATGCCGTGACCTTTAAAGTCATGGTCTTCAAGATTTTTAAGTTGCACAAGTTCACTTCATGAGATCTATGGTTATTGGTTAACCAAAGTCCCATAAACAAGATTTGTGACCCATGCAATGTTTAGAAATCTTTAAAAGTTTCATATGGTTTTTAAATCAAGTTTTAAACATAACACATAAGTCATAAGTTTCTTATTAAAAGATTTTAAATCATGAACATGATTTTTATAAATATGTCGTGACCTATAATGGTCATAGCTTTATCAAATTTTGATTTTAACATGTTATCTACTTGTGTTTATAGATGTATGATGATGCATGCATGATGAAATGAAAGAACATGTAGTGTATACCTTTCTTGCCTAAAGGTACCAAAGAGGATCTAGATGAACAAGGAGAGTTGTGATCTACTCAAGATGATGAAGAAAACCCTAATATAAATCAAGCCGTGGCCTTAATGATTTGGCTAAGGCTTTTTTATAGTGATTCCAAGAGAATGATACTACTAATGATTTGTAGTAAAGATGAGACAAGGATCTTGGTGGATTTAATACTTGGTTTTTGGATGTATATGGCTTTAAGTCGTATGATTGAGAGAGATGAGGATGAGAGAAATAAGCTTAGATTGCATGAGAGAATGTGAGAGTATGTGTGTGTGTTTTTGGCTAAAAGGGGAGAGACAGAGGCGGGCAAAAGGCATGACTTGTCTTGGTAAGAGTATTCTTGCCAAGTATATGCCATTAGGTTCCCCATGCATCTCTTCTTCTTCCACCTAAGGTGGGGTGCCATGTTAAGCTAACCAAAAAGGGGTTATGGGCCCTTGGCTTGGGCTTATGTTGGGCTTACACACAATGGCACTTATTCTTGGGCTAGTCCAAGAGTTTAAGTACATGTCTAGTTCACTTATACACATATATCATGGCTACAATACCTAATGTAGTATATTTCCAAACTTTTATTAAGTGTTGAATATTTCCAATATTAAGTATACATCTTACTACTTGTTATCCCTAGTTTTAGGTACATGGTTTAGGCTATGTAACTTATTTATAACTAATATAGATGTAAAGGTATAAGTACATAGTGGGAAAGTTTACACACAACTTATAGAAGTATAGTACATGGGTATGTGTTCTAAGATTAATGGGTGAAATTTCATTACATAAAATCATGGTAAAATCATGGATTTTACAGCACCACCCCATTATTTTAGCTTTGTCCTCAAAGCTACTACAAACGTAGTTATTTCTTAAGTAAAAGATGTTCTAAGTATGATTCGTCTCAGACTCTCTCTCAGGTACGGATGGCAACATGATCACGAAGTGGTCTATACCTAAGTTATTCTTATACGTCCGATTGGGCATTAATGAAAGCTTATGTTATTACGGGTGAATAGTAGAGAAAGCAAACAGATTTTTATCCGGGTTGCACTAGACATCCGATTAAGCAGTTAAGAAGACTGTTGTTAAGGATGGACCGGAGGCGGTGCAAAGAAATTTTATCTGGATCGCATCATACATCCAATTGAGCAGTAAAGGAGACTACTGTTGTGGATGGATAGGCGAGGAATGCAAAGAGATCTTTATCTGGATCGCACTATACATCCGATTGAGCAGTAAAGGAGACTGCTGCTGTGGATGGGTAGGCAAGGAATGCAAAGAGATCTTTATCTGGATCGCACTATACATCCGATTGAGCAGTAAAGGAGACTGTTGATGTGGATGGGTAGGCGAGGAATGCAAAGAGATCTTTATCTGGATCGCTCTATACATCCGATTGAGCAGTAAAGGAGACTGCTGTTGTGGATGGGTAGGCAAGGAATGCAAAGAGATCTTTATCTGGATCGCACTATATATCCTATTGAGCAGTAAAGGAGACTGCTGTTGTGGATGGATAGGCAAGGAATGCAAGGAGATCTTTATCTGGATCGCATTATTCATCCGATTGAGTAGTAAAGGAGACTGATGTTGTGGATGGGTAGGCGAGGAATGCAAAGAGATCTTTATCTGTATCGTACTATACATCCGATTGAGCAGTAAAGGAGACTGCTGTCGTGGATGGGTAGGCGAGGAATGCAAAGAGATCTTTATCTAGATCGCACTATACATCCTATTGAGTAGTAAAGGAGACTGCTGCTGTGGATGGATAGGCAAGGGATGCTTAACGGGGTCGTGGCCATACCCCTTACAGGATCTGGGGGAAGACCAATGGCATTGTGGATTTGGTTAGGAGGACAAATCCATTGCAAATGATTTCTGATATGAGGAGGACACGCCAACATGTTTCATACGCTGGGGAATCTCGGGATGCACTATTTCTACATCCTTTTTATGGGTGAGATACAAGTTATATCTCCATACCCGAGGATGAAAGAGGAAAGAAAAAAAAACAAAAAAAACAAAAAAAAAAACAAAAAAAATATTGGTGGTTGAAGGTAAAAAAACATTTTTATCTTTAACCCCTCCGATATTAACAGCTTTAAGAAATGACTTGCGATCTTTACCTCAAGCTAGCGGGACACAAACATTAGTTAATGGTACTAAAGTTTCTACCCAACAATGAGGTTAAGATTTTTGTCGATGGCGTTTGCGTAAGAAGTTGCAAGGAATCTGCTTCACTCGCCGCGGGATTGGGCGAGAGGGGCACAGAAAAGAAGTACTTCAAATGGTGGAAATAAAAGAAGATACCAAGAATAAAGAAGTGCGCGCCTTGCAGGGTGTCGTAACAAGGGTCATGCATTCACTATTACTGGTGCAAGATTTGTACAAATTCTAACTTCTAAGGAGATGGAATCACATCTCCCAGAGTCTAATGGGTGATGGTATTGTCGAACTAATTGGACCCGAAGAGGAAAGAGGAATGTCCAAAAACATAGGACATTCAACATCTCCTTATGGGGGATGTCGAACATAGCCCTAAAAAGTACACCCATTGTGATTTGGATGTGCCTTTCAGATTTAGGGTTGCCTAGGTGGCGGAAGTAACCCTACAAAATACACCCATTGTGAGTCGGGTGTGTCTTTCAGGTTTAGGCAGGGAAGAAACAGGTTAAGGAAATGGGATATTCTCGGACCAAGTATTCTCTGGCCCGTTGGTGTTAGAGATGACACTAAATCTAGTGTTAACTATATCGGGGTTATGGCTCCCTAGTAAAATCAAGGTTTCATCTCACCAAGGTACACAAACCCATTTTTGGTTATATAAGATAATTGCATGATACTTGCTAGTCAATTTGTGCTAATAACGACATCAAAGCTATCAAGGCTTTCTAGGATCTGATTGGTGTATAACGGCTGATTTGGAAAGTTCTTAAGGAACAACCTCAAATGATGGTGTTTAACTATAATAACTTTTCCGTTGACTATTCCACCGTATAGTGGGAGTCTAGAACTATCGGAGAGATTTCCATTACCTTACTAAGTTTAGCAATTGTAGTGCTTTGGTCTACACATGTATCAGACAAGATAGATGCATATCATTGGTTTAGTAAGAACGTACCAGGTACGGTGTTGGAGCCTGAATTTATTGGGGCATTGCCAGCCATGTACACTTGCGAAGGAGTTCCCTTGTTGTCCTTCTTCTGGTTGGCCCACTTGGGACAATCAGGTCTCACGTACCCAGGAGTTCCACACTCGTAACATACCACAGCTTTCTTCGGTCCGCTACTGCTCACACCAGTGGGGTTTCGGTTTCCCTGATGCCCACTTCCACTCCCTCGTACGTTGGACTTGCCCTTGTTGCTGTTTCCAAGATTTGTGTTGGGTCGGCCGGAGGTAGCAACATTGGTGGGACAATCGTGAGAAAAATGGCCTTGTTGGCCACATTTGTAGCATCCTCGGCATTGTCCTCCAACAACATGATGGTAGTTGCATTTTGAACACTTGGGCTTGGTCCCCGAGTAGTTCTTAGGGCGGGTTGTGGGAGTAGTGTCATCTGCTTGCCCAACGTTTATCTTTTTGAAAGGCTGTTGGTGCTGGCTACGAGAGTTTTCATCGGATTTCCTCTTGTTCTCTGTTTGTCTCTCGGACAGATTGCGGGCTCGTTTGTTGATCAGCTCAATCGCAAATTCCATGGCACCTTCAACAGTGTTGGGTCGTGAAGCTAGCACACTGTCATGAATGTTGTCAAGGAGTCCGCTGACATACTTTTCAATCTTGTTACTCCTTAGAGGAAACATTCTGGTGTACATCAAGCTTAACTCTTGAAATCTTTGGTTGTACCAAATGATATCATTGTTCTTACACTTGAGATCCCTCAGCTCGACTTCCAACTTCTTCATTTCTCCTCTGGGACAGTACTTCTCAGTCATCCTTTCCTTGAGGTTGGCCCAAGTGAGAGTATAAGCAGCGTCATGTCCAAGGATAGCGACCACAGAGTTCCACCAGGTAAGGGCACTCTTAAGTAGGGTGCACGTGGCAAACTTAACTTTGTTCTCGTCAGCACAACCACTGATGCGGAAGACTGTCTCTAGCCTTTCAAACCACTGCATCAGTCCAACAACTCCTTCTTTCCCTCAGTAGTATGAGGGTTTACATTATAAGAAGTCGGGGTAAGAGCAACCCATGTTGGTGTTGTTTCTGCGAGCAACAGAGTTTGGATCATTGTTTGCATTTGGGTTAGCTCCTCTGGCTGCCATGGCTCCTGTGATGCCTTCACTAATCATTTCCCGCAGTTGTGCGGCAGTGACATTTTGAGTAGTTTCTGGGGATTAAGCATTGTCGGCATTGGAAGTGGTTGCATTATTGGGATTTGACCTCGTAATCACCATTTGTCTATAATCATATACAAAATGAGATTATTAGTTCAAGCGTTAGTACAGTTTTTATATTATTTGCACGAGGAAACTTATGCACGGATTTCATACCAAATTTGGATAACCTGTTAAGATCTCATAATATAATACATTGCACAACAGATATAATAAAGAAAGTGATTACATGTTATTTTCATGAGAAATTTAACAGTCATCTTAGCATAACACAATCTAAGTCATAGGTCGGTCGGGCCTAATCAAAATTAATGATACACACAGTCTTTAAAAATATCATATCCCAAAGTTACATGTCCCAAAAGAAAAGAAAAGACAATGTAAGGGATTAAATCACCAAAAGCTGAAAAGAGATAAAAGTACAAAGGCCCTATATCATGATAGCCGGGTTGCAACCCGTGAGCTTATCATGACGTACAAGAAGTCTAGTACGTCTATACTAATCTTGCCTGGATGGTCCATTAGATGATGTCGGGGCTGATGGTGCGGATGGAGCTGGTGGGGCTGCAGAATTCCTCCTGGTGTTCCACAAAGTCCGAACTGTCGTTCGGGTCTCCTTGAGCGTACGGAGTGCAGACAGTAGTTGGTTTCGGAGTCTATCGACGACCCCTCAGAGATAAACCATCTCCTAGTAACCCCATCATGCTGGACACTGGCAAGATCAAAGAAGATGGATAATGATTGTTCCTGAGTGGCAAGAGCAGCATGGGTCTGATGCTGCAGACCCTCCATGACCTGAATGCGCTGGTGAAGGCGGTAGTTCTCATCCAATAACCACTTTAATGCCTTGTCCGTCCTAGTCTGGATGCCCTTAGCAGTTTGGGAGTCTCCCCTCATAGTGCGGAAAAGAGTGTCGATACGTTCATAGATGACGGCATGGATCTGTTGACTGAATGTCAACTGGCTGCGGAGGTCGGATATCTCTCGCTCATGGCGTGCAGCCAATGCGGAGATCTGGGCCTGGACGGAATCGACACGTCCTGCCCCTGAGCCTTCCCCGATCTCATAAGTGGAGACGGGTGTGGGCCCGGAGAAATAGCCCGATGATAAGGATAGAGGCATGGAAGATGGTATGCTAGGAGGGACCCGGTCCTCCTCCATAGAGGTTGGGGCCAGTGTGGCTGATGCTGAGATAGAAAAAGGGTCCTCTGGGAGTACAGCTTCGGTGTCTGGGTCATCCTCTAAATCCGAGGCTGACAACCATCCACACTGCATCGATCATGGAGATGAACAAACAACTGAAGTAGGAGCTACTCTGGGTAGAAGAGTCGTGGATGCAGTAGGCGGAGTCATGATGCTCTGAAATAGTATTATTTTAAGTTTGAAGTGAGTATAAGCTTACAAACAAAGAACAATATTATTTAGATTACATGCTTTATGAAATATACCCCTTTTAAACAATTATGAGAATGTTTTAAGGTTACAAATACTTATACTTATATATATATATATATACATATATATATATATATATATATATATATATATATATATATATATATATATATATATATATATATATATATATATATATATATACAAATATATATATATATATATATATATATATATATATATATATATATATATATATATATATATATATATATATATATATATATATATATATATATATATATATATATATATATGTATTATCATGTAAGTAGTTCATTTATCAATTTGTAAGTGTGAAGTTTAGTTTAATATTACCCATATTCTCATTTCAGTATTTTAATATGTGGTGTAAAAAATTTTAAGTTTAGCACGTCTAACATATAGAAATATCTCACTAAACAGTATTAATAATCAAGTTTAGTAAACATATATATATATATATATATATATATATATATATATATATATATATATATATATATATATATATATATATATATATATATATATATATATATATATATATATATATATATATATATATATATATATATATATATATACAATTAGTTCACTTATCATAAAATGCCCTAAGATCTATATGCTTAAATAATATGGTCCCAAAATAAAATCCCAAAAAGATTTTTATAAGTTATAGTCCAGTTTTAAATGAAAGAAAAATCATTTTATTTTTATTTTATTTAAAATTTTATCTGGTTCTCTATAACTAATGCTCTAATACCATTCTCTATGACACCCCGGGTAGGGTCAAAATATGCGGAAAGTATCCTCGGAGATGTCACAAGGGTGGATCGATAGCATATAGTCTATAGAGCATAAGATAAAAAGTTAGTCAAGTCAGATTACATGTTTATTTAAACAAATAAATAAAAATTGTCTTAAACAAGACAGTAGGTGATTATTTTTGTTTCCCAAATAGAACCCCCGACGAGTCCTATGATGAAGATTTCTAAGATGCTGGAGACCATGCACACACCACGTACTAACTTCATATTCCTGTGCAAAACAAACTAGCGGGGGTCAACATAAAGTTGGTGAATTTACAGATTTTAATAATTAATTAGTTTGGACATACAATAATCATAGAAGTAATAATGCATAAAGCATTCTTACTAAGATGTAAATAACATTTGTTTATTATTAGAAACTGAAGCTTAACCCCATAGTCCTCAACAGATGAGGACGTAGTGTCTTACAAAAAGACACCCATTCCAGTTCCAACATGGTATATGTCTGTTGTCCCGGCCAAGGCACAGTGAGCATGACTCACCCAGACGGGGATGGTCAATCCCTAATAGATCTATTTATAACATTCGGGCGATTTACAACAATTTAACAGTTTCAATAATAATCAATCATAATCAAGTTTATACAATCCAGTTGTGTCCAATATATGTTTGCATATTTTCTTTCCCAAAAGGGAAAGTTTTATCAAATAGTTTATATGGGGTTGTAAACTCACCTGGGAGTAGGCAATTGCTTGTTTAACACGGATACCCAATTAAAGCTCACACCAAAGTTATGCCTAATCAGATAGTACAGTCTTAATAGATAGTACAAAAGAACATATATGTATGCTTATATAGATTTTAGTCAGTTCATTTATGCTACTGTGTTTATCTGAATAACCATAGTTCAAGTATCATCAATATTCATTAAACTTATTTATATAAGTCCTATCTTTACATTTAAGTAAACATAAATAAAGATGTTTCACTTAAAATATTAATCTATGTTTATAGTACTGTATCAATAACATCCAATTAAATTTACAACCAAGTTCTATATTTAAGTAAACATAAGGGGTTTTACTTATAATAAATTTACGTAGCTACATTCAATTTAATTAACGTTCATATAATTTTTATTTCTTAAAAGTATATGAGTACATGTTTTAATAATACATATTCATCTTGTTTATACAATTTATTTTGTAAAGCAAACATAAATAAATATTTCATAATAAAAAAAATATTATTTTATTTAACCCTAAAGTTTTCATAAGTTATTTAACATTTATAAAATAATTTATTTATCACAAACTTAAGCTTATATATTAATCCTCATGATCTAGACTTTTAATTATGTTTTATTATAATTAAAACAACTTTTAGGGTTAGGGCTTGTTAATCTTTCGGAACGTGGCAAAACTAGTCCCTCCATATTTTTAAACAAGTAAACTTTCTGATTATTACACATTTGGTACATAGGGCTTGTTTAAGTTTCAGCTTATGGCAGATTTTGTCCCCCTAGTATTATCTAGGTTTTGTAACTTTATAAAAGTTACAAAAACAGCACCTAGGGCTTCTTTAAGTTTCGGCAAATGACAAAAATAGTTCTTAGGGTTTCAAAATGGCAAAATAACTTTTAGAAACTTCCCAAAATGGTCCCTATGGTTTAATTTGCCACGGATAGTATTTATTAAACCCTAGACTTTTGGATAGTTACATTTTCAGTCCTTGTGCTTACTAGTTTATCAAAACAAGTTTCATAAGTTACGGTTTTAGTCCTTAAGTTTTATAAATTGTCATTTTTATCCAAAAAGTTTTTTATAAGTTATATTTTATTATAAAAACTTTTATTTAACATTCAAAATGGTATATGGGCTCATTAAATGGTCTAAACATCTAATGGGCTATTTTAGTGGGCTTAACTATATCTCAAGTCCACTAATTTATTTAAATGGGCCTTTAAATCATTTATTGGGCTTAACTAAATTTTTAAGCCCTTTAATTAGTTAAATGGGCCTAAGTGTAATCTTAAATCCATTAAGTTACTAATTAAATAGGCTTATTGGGTCCATTAAGTTTTGAATTAACATTTCATGGGCTTAATTAGTCCATTTAACAGTACTTTACATTTTATGTAAGTTTTAACATAGGATATTCTTACAAGCTTATTATGAGCTTGTTTATATTTAGTTTTAAATCTACATAGATGAAGAAAACTTACAATTTGTTTTATGTGTTATACTAAATTAGATCTAGGTGTGTTATAAGGCTACAAGTAGGTCATAAGCCCTAATAGGAGCTTATGTCCCACGACTTATGTTATTTATAGCTTATTAAGATAAGTCAAGTCTCATTATAAGGTTGCATGTAATTTATAAGTGTTACAAAAATAGATCTAACAATGTACACATCAAGAAAATAAGTTACAAGTCCAAAATAAGATCTATACCATGTCTAGACCTAAAAATCAAACATAGATCCATGTATACTCATATATAGCTCATGGATAAATTTTTAGATCTTGGTATTTCCAAGATGTCACTTTAACTAGTTTTTAAGTCTTGTAAATATTTGCAAAATATAATCATGATTATGCAGGTGACATGCATGTTTCCAAGGTTCCCATTTTACCAAGGTGACTACATATAGCCCACGGCTATATTATCTCCTCCCAAAGTTCCCAAAAGGTTTTATAAACTTGTTTTTATGTTTAACATACTCAAGTTAGTTTTTATCATTAGATCTATGGTTAATATAAGCATGCATGTACATCTAATTCATTTTAGGTCATATGTAACCCACGGCTACATTTATTCCATAAGTTATTTTTATGATTTTTAATAGTCCATTTACATATATCATTTCACATTCCATCATTTGAACTTAACACATAATTCACATATACATTAACTATGTATGCCGTGATCTTTAAGGTCATGGTCTTCAAGATTTTTAAGTTGCACAAGTTCACTTCATGAGATCTATGGTTATTGGTTAACCAAAGTCCCATAAACAATATTTGTGACCCATGCAATGTTTAGATTTATAAAAGGTTCATATGGTTTTTAAATCATGTTTTAAACATAACACATAAGTCATAAGTTTCGTATTAAAAGATTTTAAATCATGAACATGATTTTTATAAATATGTCGTGACCTATAATGGTCATAGCTTTATCAAATCTTGATTTTAACATGTTATCTACTTGTGTTTATAGATGTATGATGATGCATGCATGAAGAAATGAATGAACATGTAGTGTATACCTTTCTTGCCTAAAGGTACCAAAGAGGATCTAGATGAACAAGGAGAGTTGAGATCTACTCAAGATGATGAAGAAAACCCTAATATAAATCAAGCCGTGGCCTTAAAGATTTGGCTAGGGCTTGTTTATAGTGATTCCAAGAGAATGATACTACTAATGATTTGTAGTAAAGATGAGACAAGGATCTTGGTGGATTTAATACTTGGTTTTTGGATGTATATGGATTTAAGCCGTATGATTAAGAGAGATGAGGATGAGAGAAATAAGCTTAGATTGCATGAGAGAATGTGAGAGTATGTGTGTGTGTTTTCGGCTAAAAGGGGAGAGAGAGAGGAGGGCAAAAGGCATTACTTGTCTTGGTAAGAGTATTCTTGCCAAGTGTATGCCATTAGGTTCCCCATGCATCTCTTCTTCTTCCACCTAAGGTGGGGTGCCATGTTAAGCTAACCAAAAAGGGGTAATGGGCCCTTGGATTGGGCTTATTTTAGGCTTACACACAATGGCACTTATTCTTGGGCTAGTCCAAGAGTTTAAGTACATGTCTAGTTCACTTACACACATATATCATGGCTACAATACCTAATGTAGTATATTTCCAAATTTTTATTAAGTGTTGAATATTTCTAATATTAAGTATACATCTTACTACTTGTTATCCCTAGTTTTAGGTACATGGTTTAGGCTATGTAACTTATTTATAACCAATATAGATGTAAAGGTATAAGTACATAGTGGGAAAGTTTACACACAACTTATAGAAGTATAGTACATGGGTATGTGTTCTAAGATTAATGTGTGAAATTTCATTACATAAAATGATGGTAAAATCATGGATTTTACAGAAGTGGCGCAAGAGGCCGGATCCCCCCAACCATCAAAACCTGCGTCCAAGAAGCGCAAAATCACCCGGAAGGTGGTGAAGAACTGGAGGCTGAGGCGGGGAACACAATGCTCTCCCTAAGAAACTGAGGAAAGACCACCCGTAGTTCCATGAAGGAAGTAGCACCACAATGCCTCAAGGCAACCCCCCGCCGCAAGTAGATACCCATGTTTGGAAAGCGACACTTGTTAGCGCTGTGGCTCCTACCATCACGGAACCAATGATAGACGTGACGTAAGTACTGACGATACTCCATAATATTTGATCCCCTAACAATAAACTCATAAGTGTTTGTTTTAATAACAGGGCGGATCCGTCGATAGCAGCACAAGAGAAGGAAGTGGAAAGAGAACCTTCTCCCATGATATCCATGAGGCCCCCATCTCCTCCCCTGACTCATGAAGAGGAGCCCCGTGCTAAGGGTCCGGACACCAACCTCTGCCCGACATGGAACTTGTCAAGCCTCACCAGACTAGAGGTAGAGTCTGAGTGTAAAGAGTTCATGGACCACCTAACCCCTCCAGCATTGGCACATGATTTAGATGAACTTGAGCGTGGGACACTTCTAGAGCAATATGATGTGGCAACGGCACACCAAGTAACAGTTGGTGCGGCCTATATGCCGTCTGGAGGAAGCCTTAGCTAACGTGATCCGTGCTGACAGGAGGATTGCTCACAGGGAAGAAATGGTGGAGAAGCACAAGAAGACAATAGCCTCCTTACAGGCAGACTTGGTCGTGGCGGAGTCTACAATAAAAGAACAAACCAACCACGCCAACGCCCGCGAGGAGCGCATTGCTGAGTTAGAAGTTCTTTTGGCGGTATCCAATGATAAGGTACATTTCCTTACTTATTTATACCCATTGCTCGCATAAGCCCTATCTTTCTTTGTAGTAACCCAAAGTGTTATACACAAGTATCCGCAACCGAAGCCGCCGCCAGAGCCGCAACGAACCAAGCCTCCACCATGGCAAAAGAGCATGACATGCTAAAGGAAGAACTTACCCAGGCACGGGCTGTCATGGAGGAGCGAGCAACGGTGACAGAGGGAGAGCTGAACATGCTGGCGACAGACTGCGCCAAAGTGTTGTGCCCTCCACTACACACGGCCATAGCCGGTTGTAGGTGGATGGTGGGCCAAGGGATGCGCCTAACCGTGACCAAGGTAACAGAGGCTCCTCAGTTTGTTCAGGCCTTTGCGGATGTTGTATCAGACGGTATTGACCGTGGCAGGGATGAGGGGTTAACCAAGGCTGCGGAGCTGATAAGCAAAAAAGAGGACATCTCTCAGCATGCCTATCATAACCCCGGAGCAGAGGACAAGATGACCGCCTCCATGGCCGCCCTTGGGGAAATTCAGCACCCCTCCCTAGATGATCTTGAATCTTTAAAGGTTGCTTCCAACGAGGAAGTCATGGTCAAGATCACCACAGACCCAATCCAGCTTACCTTGCCAACATATGATGCTAGCTTGAAGGTAATGAAGGGTGAGAAGCTTTTGGCCGAGGCGTTAGATGCCAATCTGTCCAGGGCGCGGAGTGGAAAGGATGCGTGTGGCGAGGCCCTCCGTGCCCTGATTGCGGAAGGGAAAAGAGAAATAGGAGAGTTTCTGCCTCCTTTGTAGTTTAACTTGTAAAAATTTGTATCTTGTATTTATTAGTCCGTGTATGTACACGGCTGAAACTCACAATTATGCGCAGACATTGTTAGAATATCATATATATAAGTCCGCGATGATCACGGCAATTTTGTTTATTGAATTTGAAACTTGTTTATATTCCTTAGATATCATGTATCTGTTTGCATGATATGTCACGTCTTTATCAATAATAAAACTAAGTCTATAATTTACTAGACGCGTAGCGTGTGTCTTTACCATGGCAGGCACTATGTAAGTACGGCATGCGGAAACTTATTGCAACGTCTTGTAAATAAGGTGTCTAGTAAGGATACATGATCCGCGTCATTGGGGTTGCATCCCTCTTATGCGACAAATTTAATTAGTAGGTTCACTTAATCCTCTTACCCCGCCTGGGAGCGAATAGTACATGTAAAGTTTGAATGAATGCATATGAATAAGAAATAGAATATTATGGAAATAACAAATAAATATAAGACATGAGATGATAGTTTGCACAAGAACAGGCCGTGGAGCTAGCTAGGCACCACGACATTTTATTACAACGTTTACGATTTTTTGACAGAATCAAAAATCTTAAGACAAATAGAACCTAGAAAGCATGAAAACAAAATACATGGATCTCATTGAAGCCAACCATAGCGAAGTGTTCATGCAGAGGCCGTAGCCTTTCAGAGATAGCATTTTTTAAGGTTGCAAATATTCCATGTACATTACAGGTCACGGCCATCCATATCACGCAACTTGTACGCGCCTAGTCCCAAAGCTTTCGTGACCTCATACGGCCCTTCCCACTTTGGACCCAGCTTTCCTGTGTTCTCCGTGCGACTTGCCTCGTTAGCACGATAAACAAAATCCCCTGGTCGGAAGGAAACACCCTTGACCTTGGAATCGTAATAAGCCTTCATTCGTGCCTTGGACTTGGCCTCATTGATGGCCGCTATCTCTCTTTTTTCCTCAAACAAGTCCAGATTAATCCGAAGTTGCTCATCGTTCGTGACGACATTAACCTCCACCGTGCGGATGGTTGGTTGATAGGTGTGAAAACACCCATCCTTTTACCACTTATTTCTTACTAAAACAAGACCAAAACGCGTATTTAATGTCATTTGTTTGGAATTATGTGTGGTTTGTGTGTTTGTTGTGTTTTCAGAGCCAACCGGATAAATATTAAAGAAAACATGGGATTGCACGGGTTTTATCGAGGAAAAAGACGAAAAGACGAAGTCTATAGTCCAAGAGATGCAAAAGATTTGAAGTCAATGGGCCTATTTGAAGATTTATCAAAGAAAAGGACCAAAGACGGAAGATTTACCTATGTCGAAGAAACTCAAGTCTATTAAACGAAGAAATTAAAAGACGAGTTGAATTTATTCGTCGACAAATCCCGAATCCAAATCGAAAACGTCAACTTTTCTGAAAAGACGAGAAGAGAAAAAGAAAGGGAGAAAGCCCACTCACCAACCATGGGAGAAGCCTATAAATACTCCTCCCATTCATAAATTTCCACTAGTTTTTCTTTCTGTTACACTTTCCCTATTTCGTAGGAAGAAAACCATCTCCCTTAAGGAGTGGTTTTCATCTTTGTTTGATTTCTTCCAATCTTGTAAGTTTGATCTTTCCACTTTGTTTGTTGAATCTTAAATCATTAATACAAGTTTACTTTTAATCTTTCCATCATCTTGTTCTTCATCTCTTTGTGATTGAAAGTTCTTTAAGTTTCATTTTATTGGTTTTATCATCAAAAGTAAGTGGGTTTTGTGTTTTTAATGTTTTGGATTGGTGTTTACCTTAGGTAAATGATCAGTGGTGAAATTGGTTTTAGTTTTGATTAAAAACTTGGTGAATTTTGAGTCAAATTCGTGTTTATAAGAATCCCCTGTTTTTCGTTGTTCTTTACTGTGTTTGCCAGATTCCGTATAGAGGTTCTTTGATTTTCTTGATTATTCGGAATATCAAAATATTCCGGATAGAGGTTCTTTGATTTTCTTGATTATTCGGAATATCAAAATATTCCGGATAGTGTTTCCCTCTAAAACATTCCGAATAGGGGTATTGTGTCAATATTCCGCATAGGCCTTCTTAACTAAATATTCAGCATAGGGTTTCCTAGGAAAATATTCAACATAGTCAAAGCATTCCGCATAGAATTTCTGTTCAATTATTCTGTATAGACCCTCTTACCCAAATATTCCGCATAAGCTTTCTTTCTTATATTCCGCATAAGGGTTTCCTTCCATTATTCCGAATAGGGGTATTGTGTCAAGATATTCCGCATAAGGGTTTCTGTTAGAATATTCCACATGGCATAAATGTTCCGCATAACCAAAATATTCCGCATAGCACAAATGTTCCGCATAACCAAAATATTCCGCATAGCACAAATGTTCCGCATGGACTAAATTATTCCGAGTAGAGCAAACCTTCCACAATATTCCGGATAGCCATTATTCTGAATAAGGTAAATTTCCAGTTTTATTCCAGTTTTTCAAGTTTTAAATTTTAGCTTTATTTTTATTCTCAGTAATCGCTTTTAGTTTAATTTTATTATTTCTAGCATTTATCATTTTAGTAGATTTAGACCAAAGCTCCCCCTTTTAGTTACCATTTACAACGATTCCACTTTTAACCGTGATCAATTCGAGAAGATACCGAGAACGAAACAACGACATATATCAATTGGGTACGAGCAACACAAAGAAAGATCTTGCAAGAAAAACCTTTTTATTAACCAACCAAAAGTCAGTTATTAACACGGCGCCGCTGCCGGCTCTTCTCGTTAAGATCAATAGTTTCTTGTGAGAAGAATTGGATTTTGGGATCCGTTCTTTCGGGAACGTTATTTTCAAGCACAAAAATTTTCAAAAAACCCATAAAAATCTAAAATTTTCAAAAATACAAAAACACTAAAAAACCTATAAAAACCAAAAATATTTTCTCTTGCATTTTCTTTTTAGTGTATGCGTACTCGATTGACGACTTATTCAGAGCCCGAGACTCTCGAAGATTTAGACATGGCCGGTGTACACAACAACAACAATAATAATCCACCACTCCTAAACAAAAACAATAATAATCCACCCCACCAAAACATGAATAATCCACCCTTACCCGACCTACGAACCATGGAGGAGCTATGCCAACCCACCATGAACGGACGTGGAGGCCCGATTGCACCGATGCATGTCACGGCTCAGGAGTTTTCGTTGAAGCATCACATGATCCAACAAGTGCAAACTAACCCATTTCGCGGAATTCCAGATGATGATGCCAACAAACACCTCGACAAATTCATGACCATCACCCAAAGCATGAAGTCCCCCGGTGTTTCTATGGATGACATTCGCCTTCAACTCTTTCCCCACTCGCTTTCTCACCATGCCGAAAAATGGTTTGACCGTCTCCCAAAGAACTCTATTCATACTTGGGACGACATGACTCAACGCTTTTTGTCGCGCTACTTCCCACCATCCATGGTCACGAGCCTTCGTAACCAAATTAGTGGATTCATGCAAGACAATGATGAATCGCTCTTTGATGCTTGGGAACGATACAATGATTTGATCGACCGCTGTCCAAATCACAATATGCTCCCCGTCACTCTCATTGATACCTTCTACAATGGTCTCACTTTTTGTGATCGTGACACGATCAACGCCGCCGCCGGTGGTACTTTTATGAAAAGGAGACCGGAGGAGTGTAGAGAGTTGATTGAAAACATGACTACTCACCACAAGAATTGGGATTCATCCGCATCCTCAAGATCTAATCAGAGAGTCAATGTTTCTTCTACTACTTCCAATCCTGAGATAACCGAACTTACCCGACAAATCGCGAATATGCACAAGGATTTCATGTCCATGGCCACAAACCACTTTCAAAAAGCTAAACCTGTTGCTATTTTTGTGACACATGTGGTGGTCCTCATTCTTATAATGATTGTCCTTCTACCCAAGGCAATTTTTCTAAAAACGTTAACGCAGCATACGGTACTTATCCCACGGGAGGCTATCAAGCTCGTCCTCAAGGAGACCGTAGCTTGCTAAGTTATCGTTCAAACAATTATCTTGCTCCACTCGGTTTCCCTCCTCCAAACCAAAACCAACAACAAAGCTATAACCGAAACAACCAATCCCAACCTCGTGCTCAAAATCAATATCAATCCCAAAGAAACCCATACCCAACTCAAGGAAATTCTCAAGCTTACCAAGCTCCACCTCTCAATCAACCGATGGCAGTGAATCAAGACGTCGAGACGTTCATGAAGACTAATCGAGAGATGGTGACGAATCTTCAGAGTCAATTTGTCAACTTGAAGAATGACATGGCGAAACAAGGGAGCGTTATTCGAGCCGAGCTAAGGAATGACATGGCAAAACAAAGCAATGAAATTCGTGCAGACATCAGAGAATCTTTCAGCACTCAAGCGCTTAACATTCGTGATATGATTGGTTCGCTCATCCAAGGTAATCAACCCTCTTCTTCGGGTACTCTTCCGAGTAACACCGTTGCGAATCCAAGAGGGGAGATGAAAGCAATCACCACTCGTAGTGTGAGTGATCCTATTCCCATAAAGCCTTCTTCTTCATCCAATATACCTTATCCTTCAAGGTTGAGGAAAGAGAAGCAAAAGAGCAAGGATGATATTCAAGTTTCAAACTTTCTAAAAATGTTTAAACAATTGAATTTTAACATCTCCTTTGCTGAGGCTCTCGCTCACACGCCTAAATACGCTAAGATGTTTAAAGATCTTCTAAGTGATAAGGAAAAGCTTCTTGACATTGCTCAGACCCAAATTAATGAGAATTGCTCCGCCGTTCTCTTAAGGAAATTGCCCACCAAACTTGGTGATCCGGGTCGCTTCTTGATTCCTTGCAACTTCCCGGGAGTAGAGAATTGCATGGCCCTAGCCGATCTAGGTGCCAGTATAAACTTAATGCCTTTAAGTGTTTGGAAGCAATTATCTCTCCCCGAGCTAGTCCCCACAAGAATGACTTTGGAATTAGCCAACCGTACGGTTGCTTATCCAGTGGGGGTAGCCGAAGATGTCTTTGTTGGCGTTGACAATTTCACCTTCCCGGCGGATTTTGTTGTCGTTGACTACGAGATGGATCCTCGTGTTCCATTAATCATTGGACGTCCATTCCTGAGGACCGGTCGCACTCTCATTGATGTAGCCGCAGGCGAAATAATCATGAGAGTTGGTGACGATAAAATTGTCTTCAACATGGGTAAGATTTCTAAGCAACCGTATTCATATGAGAGTGTTAATGCTATTGATGTTATCGATGAGGCTTGTGAAGAACATTTTCATGATGCTTGCAAAAGTACTCTCTCTTCTCTACCCAATGTTGAGACTGTTGCCTCAATTGCTCCGGCATTGACTCCTTTTGGAGAAAGTGACTTGGATGATTTCGAAGCTAGCTTGGGTCCTCTCGATATTAAGTATGATGATTCTTCCACTAATTGGGATGAAGATATTCGTACTATTGAGAGACTTCTCAATGAAGACCCGTTTCCTCCTCCCTCTCCTAAAGAGGTGACTAATAATGATCCATCGTTAGTTACACCATCTATTGAGGATCCTCCTACTCTTGAGCTTAAAGACCTACCTCCTCATCTAGAGTACGTTTTTCTTGAAGGCAACGAGAAGTTACCGGTCATCATCGCGAAGGACCTGAAAGAAGAAGAAAAAGCCCGACTTATCGCCGTGTTGAAGAAGCATAAAACAGCTATCGCTTGGAAATTCTCCAACATTCGCGGAATTGATCCTCACTTTTGCACACATAAAATTCTCATGGAGGACGACTTTAAGTCCACAATTCAAAGCCAACGAAGGGTGAATCCTAAAATCCACGAAGTCATAAAAAAGAGGTTATCAAACTTCTTGATGCGGGTATGATTTACCCTATTTCGGATTCACCGTGGGTTAGTCCAGTCCATTGTGTGCCTAAGAAAGGCGGAATCACCGTTGTGCCCAATCAAAACAACGAGTTGATTCCTACTCGTCTTGTTACTGGGTGGAGAGTTTGTATAGACTACCGCAAACTCAATGATGCCACGAGAAAGGATCATTTTCCTCTACCTTTTATGGACCAAATGCTTGAACGTTTAGCGGGTAATGAATATTACTGCTTTCTTGATGGTTTCTCGGGTTATTTCCAAATACCCATCGATCCCGAAGATCAAGAGAAGACAACATTCACTTGTCCCTATGGCACATTTGCCTACAAAAGGATGCCTTTTGGCTTATGCAATGCCCCCGGGACTTTCCAAAGGTGCATGTTGGCTATATTCCATGACATGGTTGAGAAAACCATGGAAGTCTTCATGGATGATTTCTTGGTTTTGGGGATTCCTTCTCTTCTTGCCTTGCCAATTTGGAACGTATGCTTAAGCGGTGCGAAGACACTCGCCTTGTTCTGAATTGGGAAAAATGCCATTTTATGGTAAAAGAAGGCATTGTGCTAGGACACAAAATCTCTAAAGCCGGTCTGGAAGTCGACCGTGCTAAAGTAGATGTCATAGCCAAATTACCTCCACCTTCCACCGTGAAGGGTGTGAGAAGTTTTCTGGGTCATGCGGGCTTCTATCGTCGATTCATTCAGTAATTCTCTAAAATCGCTCGCCCGATGACCCACCTCTTGGAAAAAGATACTCCTTTTATCTTTTCTAAAGAGTGTATCGAAGCCTTCAATCTTTTTAAGGATAAGCTAACTAAGGCACCGGTCTTGGTTACCCCTAATTGGGAGCTACCCTTTGAGTTGATGTGCGATGCTAGCGACTTTGCTATTTGTGCGGTTTTGGGACAAAGGATCAACAAACATTTCCAACCAATCCACTATGCTAGCAAAACAATGACGGGGGCTCAATTGCATTATACGACAACCGAAAAAGAGCTTATAGCTGTTGTCTATGCTTTTGAAAAATTCCGCCCCTATCTTTTTTTATCCCCCACCATCGTATACACGGACCATTCCGCGTTGAAGTACTTGAGGATTAAGCATGACTCTAAGCCAAGATTTCTCCGCTGGGTTTTACTCCTTCAAGAATTCAACATTGAAATTCGTGACAAGAAGGGTGCTGAAAACCTAGCCGCGGATCATCTGAGTCGACTTGAGGATCCATATCAAGGGGATCATCCGAACAAAGAGATCAATGACTCTTTCCCCCTTGAGACCTTAATGTCTATAAATCTCAATTTGGATGACACCCCGTGGTTTGCCGATATTGCAAACTACTTAGCGGGTGGTGTTCTCATCAAAGGGTTAACATCCCAACAAAAGAAGAAGTTCTTGAAAGATGTTAAGACTTACTTTTGGGATGATCCTTTTCTATTCAAACAATGCGCTGACTTGATTATTCGCCGATGTGTTGACGGACCGGCAGCTTTTGACATCCTCCAGGCTTGCCACAAAGGACCCACCGGTGGTCACTTTGGTCCCAATTACACCGCCAAAAAAGTGTTTGATTCGGGATTCTATTGGCCCACCATTTATCGTGATGCTCACGAGATGGTTAACCATTGTGATGCTTGCCAAAAACAAGGCAAGATCATACATAAAGATGAGATGCCTCGAAATTTCGTACAAGAATGTGAAATCTTTGATGTATGGGGCATCGACTTTATGGGGCTATTTCCTTCTTCTAAAGGCAACAAATACATCCTTGTCGCTGTCGACTACGTTTCTAAATGGGTTGAAGCCAAAGCTTTACCCACTAACGACGCGAGGGTGGTTTGTAATTTCTTGAAACAACTGTTTGCTCGATTTGGTGTTCCTCGTGCTATTATCAGTGACCGCGGGACTCATTTTTGCAACGATCAATTTGCAAGAGTCATGGCTAAGTATGGTGTCAATCACCGTCTTTCCACCGCTTATCATCCTCAAACCAACGGTCAAGCCGAGATATCCAACCGTGGATTGAAGAGAATTTTGGAACGTACTGTGGGAGAGCATCGTGCCTCGTGGGCCGATAAACTTGATGATGCTCTGTGGGCTTTCCGTACCGCCTATAAGACACCGATTGGTTATACACCTTATCGTCTTGTGTACGGGAAAGCCTGCCACCTCCCCATCGAGCTAGAACATAAGGCATACTGGGCCTTGAAGTGGGCTAACTTCGACATCAACAAACCCGGTGATCTTCGCAAGATTCAACTCAACGAGCTACAAGAATCGAGGAATCAAGCTTACGAGAACTCATTGATCTACAAGGAGAAGACCAAGATTATCCATGATGCTAAAATCAAGAACCGAGAGTTCCACGTTGGTGATCAAGTCTTACTCTTTAACTCTCGGTTGAAGATCTTCTCAAGCAAGTTGAAGATCTTCTCAAGCAAGTTGAAGAGCCGCTGGTCTGGTCCATTCACCATCGCCAATATCTTTCCCTATGGCACCATTGAGCTTTCTCAGCCAAATGGGCCCAACTTTAAGGTGAATGACCAGCGTTTGAAATTGTACTTTGGTGAGGACATCTCTCATGAGATGATTCCATCCCTCACCATGTTTCCCTTGAATTAGTTCGGAACCGAGTCAGGCTCGTGACTCGGTGAACAAAAACAAGCGCTCCTCGGGAGGCAACCCGAGTATCTATCCCCTTTCCCGTTTCTCATCCTAAGTGTAGGGGGAGCTATATAGGTTGCTTGTATTTGGATGGTGATGTGATTATAGGGATAAGTGCACTCTTGGAATCTTTGAAGAACCGTGCTCCCATGTTATCCGCAATACCGATTCTATCTCTCAACTATCGTGATTCAATCTTCTTCATACTCACATTCGAAAATGATCACTTTAGTCGTCTCTTCATTAGCTTGATTTAACCAACGTGCACAATGTCATAAGTGTAGGGGAGACTTTTCCCACATGCTTAAACATTGAGGACAATGTTTATCTTAAGTGTAGGGGGGCTTCTATCGAAGTTTTAAGTGGACTTTTCCATTAAAATGCCTTCATTTAACCGGAAAATCATCTTTTTCAGCATTTTTCAAATTTTTAATTAACTTTGGCCAATTAGTCATAATTTCTTAATTTTTTATTGTTGCTTTCATATGTATATATCCCGCAATAAAGTCAAAAATATTAATAAAGTGGGTAGCTAGTTTTGAAATCTTTGACATATTAGGCCCGTTGCGATTATTTTGACTCAACCCGAATAGACTTATTCAAGTTTATTCTAGCTAGTATCCTTAACCATGTAGACCTTAATTGGTTTATTAGGCTAAGCATCCACGAGTCTCATTATTTGAGATTTTAAATTGTGGAGCACGAGAAATGATAGAGTCAATTATAAGTCGGTATTCTTGCACGAGCTCACTTGGTGTAATTATTTGCCTATTCTTTCATCACTTGCTAATAATTTATCTGCAATAAGTAAGGTCGTACGATTTGAAAGGTTACTTAGCTTCTGGCCCAAGATCGTTTAAAAGTTGCTCGGTAATGATAAGATTTCATAGCCAAGGCATAACTTATGAAGCGGGGCGCGAAGATTGGCGAGTCCAAAAAGTCCCTAACAAGGCATGAGGATTCCATTTTATTGCTGAAGATCCAAAGTGATGTGAAAAGCATTATTCCCAAAATCAATATGAAGGATCAAGACTCACGACGAAAAGCAATCAACTCCCATAAAGATCATGGAGAAGTCTATCCGAAAAGACCCTAACAAGGTATGAGGATAAATAGATCCAAGTCCGAAAAGGAGGCGGGTCGTTGTATCTCAAAATCCCAATTAGAGATTGAAGAAATAATCATGAAGTCGTGGTCAACAATGTTGGAGTACCCCTCAAAAGTCTCCAAGTGAAGAAACTCTATTAACGAAGAGAAGACCATTATCTCAAGAACGTCTCTCAAGATATGAAGTATGAAGTACATGAGAAATATTGGCCCGAGAAAGGTCTCAAATCGTGAACCGAGTTATGCCAAGATATGAACTTTTTGATATCCCGAGAAGCAGTTTTAAGAGATTTTGTCCTTTAGCTAACTATTGATCAAATCGTCCTACTTTGCTTTCAGCCTAAATAAACTATCGAAATAAGTCCAAAAATGCATCTTCATGATCATTCTAAGACAAAAATAAAATATAAGAGATACACCTAGGAATAAGGGAGTTTAAGCATATAATTAAGCCATGTGTGTAAGTGTTTGAATTGCTAACTTATAATAATAGTGATCTCGTTTTTAAGCTTAGTTTGGGGAACGTGAAACTTGAGGGTGATAAATCTTCGCAGCACCAAAGCCCTAATGTAAGTCCTTGATCTCTTTGCAAGTTATTCCCATATAGCTATTTTCAAGTGAAAATGGTATCTATCCTTTTGTCTCCTTTAAAGTTTTAATTTCTCTTAGTATTTAAATTTTTGTTTAGTAGTATTTTAATAAGGCCAAGGTTGATTGATTATGAGAAAAGTGTAAATTTGCTTTATCACTAAGCATTGCATGAGGGGATGGCAATGGTTAAGTGTAGGGGATTTGATAGGTGTGAAAACACCCATCCTTTTACCACTTATTTCTTACTAAAACAAGACCAAAACGCGTATTTAATGTCATTTGTTTGGAATTATGCGTGGTTTGTGTGTTTGTTGTGTTTTCAGAGCCAACAGGATAAATATTAAAGAAAACATGGGATTGCACGGGTTTTATCGAGGAAAAAGACGAAAAGTCAAAGTCTATAGTCCAAGAGATGCAAAAGATTTGAAGTCAATGGGCCTATTTGAAGATTTATCGAAGAAAAGGACCAAAGACGGAAGATTTACCTATGTCGAAGAAACTCGAGTCTATTAAACGAATAAATTAAAAGACGAGTTAAATTTATTCGTCGACAAATCCCGAATCAAAATCGAAAACGTCAACTTTTCTGAAAGACGAGAAGACAAAAAGAAATGGAGAAAGCCCACTCACCAACCATGGGAGAAGCCTATAAATACTCCTCCCATTCAGAAATTTCCACTAGTTTTTCTTTCTGTTACACTTTCCCTATTTCGTAGGAAGAAAACCATCTCCCTTAGGAGTGGTTTTCATCTTTGTTTGATTTCTTCCAATCTTGTAAGTTTGATCTTTCCACATTGTTTGTTGAATCCTAAATCATTAATAAAAGTTTACTTTTAATCTTTCCATCATCTTGTTCTTCATCTCTTTGTGATTGAAAGTTCTTTAAGTTTCATTTTATTGGTTTGATCATCAAAAGTAAGTGGGTTTTGTGTTTTTAATGTTTTGGATTGGTGTTTACCTTAGGTAAATGATCAGTGGTGAAATTGGTTTTAGTTTTGATTAAAAACTTGGTGAATTTTGAGTCAAATTCGTGTTTATAAGAATCCCCTGTTTTTCGTTGTTCTTTACTGTGTTTGCCAGATTCCGTATAGAGGTTCTTTGATTTTCTTGATTATTCAGAATATCAAAATATTCCGGATAGAGGTTCTTTGATTTTCTTGATTATTCGGAATATCAAAATATTCCGGATAGTGTTTCTCTCTAAAACATTCCGAATAGGGGTATTGTGTCAATATTCCGCATAGGCCTTCTTAACAAAATATTCCGCATAGGGTTTCCTAGGAAAATATTCAGCATAGTCAAAGCATTCCGCATAGAATTTCTGTTCAATTATTCCGTATAGACCCTTTTACCCAAATATTCCGCATAAGCTTTCTTTCTTATATTCCGCATAAGGGATTCTTTCCATTATTCCGAATAGGGGTATTGTGTCAAGATATTCCGCATAAGGGTTTCTGTTAGAATATTCCGCATGGCACAAATGTTCCGCATACCAAAATATTCCGCATAGCACAAATGTTCCGCATAACCAAAATATTCCGCATAGCACAAATGTTCTGCATGGACTAAATTATTCCGAGTAGAGCAGACCTTCCACAATATTCCGGATAGCCATTATTTTGAATAAGGTAAATTTCCAGTTTTATTCCAGTTTTTCCAGTTTTAAATTTTAGCTTTATTTTTATTCTCAGTAATCGCTTTTAGTTTAATTTTATTATTTCTTGCATTTATCATTTTAGTAGATTTAGACCAAAGCTCCCCCTTTTAGTTACCATTTACAACGATTCCACTTTTAACCGTGATCAATTCGAGAAGATACCGAGAACGAAACAACTACATATATCACTTGGGTACGAGCAACACAAAGAAAGATCTTGCAAGCAAAACCTTTTTATTAACCAACCAAAATTCAGTTATTATTGGCATCCCAATTTCTGCTGGGATAACGATCTCTGTTCCATAGGCCAACGCGAATGGAGTGTCCCCATTGGCTGTTTTGATCATCGTCCTATGTTCCCATAGAACATGCGACAGCTCGTCTACCCACTTGGCACTTCGTTCATCTAGGCGTGCTTTGATGCCTTCACCTAGGCTTCTATTTGCCCGCTCCATGAGACCATTAGTCTGCGGGTGTTTAACTAATGCGAAACGCCGCATGATATTCAATGTCGCGTACCAATCCTTGAATGGATTATCCGCGAACTGCTTCCCGTTATCTGAGATGATTTCCCCTGGCAAGCCGAAGCGGCACACAATATTTTCCCAAACAAACTTTTTGATCTGTTTTCCCGTAATGGATTTAACCGCCTTAGCTTCTATCCAACGTGTAAAGTAGTCGATTGCGACAATCAAGAACTTAACCCCTCCTGGGCCAACGAGAAAAGGTCATGCGATGTCGATCCCACACTTATAAAATGGCCATGGGGATGTTATGGGTGTTAGTTCTTGTTGTGGATGACGCGGTACTGGCCTATGCACTTGGCAATCGTTGCATTTACGAATCATGTCTCGTGCATCCCGATGCATAGTCGGCCAATAGTACCCTGTGCGTAAAGCTCGTGCCACTACGGATCTGAGGCCTGCGTGCATGCCGCATGAACCTTCGTCTATTTTACTAATCACAAAGCTAGCCTGGCGTGGCCCGACGCATCGCAACCACAGCTATAGGAAGGAACGCTTGTACATAATACCTTCTCGGAGTTTGAAATGTTGTGACTTCCTTTTAATACGATGTGCCGCCTTTTCATCGTCTAGAAGGTTTTCATCAGTTAAATAGTTGATGATCGGGGTCATCCATGTAGGTCCCTCTTCTTGAACTATAGTTACGATTTCCCGTCCTGTAATGGATTTTTCCTTGAGTATTTCCACCAATACTTGTTTGGATAAATGGGCGAAGCTTATGGACGCAATCTTGCTAAGAACATCCGCCTTATTGTTTTCACCTCTTGGTACCTGTTTGATAGAAAACTTCCCAAAAGTGGCTATGAGTGACTTGACTTTCTCCAAGTATTTGATCATGTTATCCTCCTTCGATATGTATCCTCCTAAGGTGTGATTCGCGACAAACCGTGAGTCCACGTAGGCCTCAAGTTTACGGACTCCCATCCTAGCGGCGTTTTTTAAACCAGCAATCAATGCTTCATATTCCGCCTCATTATTCGTGAATGTGAACTCAAAACTCAGGGTGTAGGTAAACTTAATTCCTTCCGGATTCGTCAGAATGAGGCCGGCTCCTGATCCCTCCATGCACGAAGATCCGTCAGTAAACAAAACCCATGGTTACGTTGGAATTTTCTCTTTTTGTACCATTTGTTCGTCCTCCTCAGGTTTCTCAATAAGGAAATCTTCTAAAATTCGGCCCTTAACCGTTTTCCTTGGACAATAGGAGATGTTATGATCACCTAATAGAACGCTCCACTTATGTAGCCTCCCGGCCACGTCTGGCTTAGAGATGATTTGTTTTATTGGATAATCAGTGACAATCACAATTGGGTGCGCCTGGAAGTACCAGCGTAACCTTTTCACGGCGTACACTAATGACAAAACCAACTTTTCCATAGATGAATAGTTCAGCTCAGGCCCTTGCAATGCTCTGCTTATAAAGTAAACCGGTGTCTGGACTAAATCTCGATCAGTGATAAGGACTGCGCTTATTGCTCCGTACGTAGCGGATAGGTACATGATGAGCTCCTCCTTAGGTCGGAGTGCAACTAGCATAGGAAGAGCCTCAAGATGTTGTTTAAGCTGCCCAAAGGCCTCCTCCGCTTATTTTGTCCAACAGAAATCTCCTTTCTTCAAGCACTTCTTGAGTGTTTTGAATAGAGGTAGTTACTTATTCGCGGACTTTGACAAGAACCTATTGAGTCCGGCCAGCTTTCCGTTAAGTGATTGTACCTCCTTGAGTGTCCGAGGGGACGGTAACTGTATCACAGCGTTCGTCTTCTCCAGAAAAGGATTAATGCCGTTTGGATTAATCATATACCCAAGGAACATCCCTTCGGTTGCCACAAACGTTCCCTTTTTTGGATTCAGTTTCATGTTGATTCTCCTCAACGTGTCGAACGTCTCTTGGATATCACGAAGAACTGCTTCCTCCGTATGGCTTTTGATGACCAGATCGTCGACATAGACTTCAAGGTTGCGGCCTATCTGCGAGTCGAAGGCTTTATCAACAAGTCGCTGATATGTCGCTCCGGCGTTCTTTAGTCCGAACGACATCTTCGTTTAACAATACACGCACTGACTAGTGTGAAACGTCGTCTTCTCCTCATCTTCCTCTGCCATCTAGATCTGATGATATCATTTGTACGCATCTAAAAAACACTTGAGAGGGTATCCGCATAAGGATTCTACCTTCCAATCAATTTCTGGTAGCGGAAAGCAGTCTTGCGGACAAGCTTTCTTCAAGTCCGTAAAGTCCACACACATGCGCCAACTCCCGTCATGCTTCTTGACCATGAATGGGTTAGATAACCACTCATGGTAGTATACCTCGTGCATAATTCCTGCTGCTACTAATTTTCGTACGTCATCCAGTATTACCTGGCTGCGTTCTGGTGCTTGACCACGCTTCTTTTGCTTAACAAGAGGATATCCCTGGCGGATTTGAAGTTTATGTTCTCCTATCGAATGAGGCACACCTGTCATATGCTTGGGCTCCCATGCGAATATATCATGGTTTGCTTTTAGGAGAGAGCACATGGCCTTCTTCCCGTTATCTGATAGCGTTCCTCCTATGGCCACCTCTTGCTCCGGGTAGTCGGGGTGGATTACCACCTTCCAATTAGGGGGTGGTGATCCTTACTTAATGGGAACAGGCTGGACTGGTGTTGTCACTGCGTGGCATTCAGATGCTGGCACGATCGATTTATAAATTGTAACAATTCCCCCTTCGTCTGGGAATTTAATTATACGATGAGCCGTGGACGGGACAACCCTTTTGGCTAAGATCCCTGGTCTTCCGATAATACCATTATACGGGGAATGTGAACGTATCACCATAAAGTTCATCCACGCTGTGGTGGAATGTTCTTTATCCCCAATGGTTACCAGTAGACGCAGCTGTCCTATTGGCCAGATAGTATCTCCACTGAAGACAATGACCGTCGACATGGCCGGCACTAGTTGGCTCTTTATCTCTGGTCGTAGCTGTACGAAACAGTGTTCGTAGAGAACTTATGGCGACGATCCTCCGTCCACATACATACGACGAACATTGTGTGTTCCAATACTTACCTCAATCGTGAGAGGTGCATCGGCCACGTTGCTTTCCGTAATGGGAGGGAATGAGATCTCTCTGTCGCGTGAAATTTTTTGACTAACTTTCTGCTTTGTGTGGCACTGCCAATATTGGATCATATATATGGTTGAATGCTTGTCCTTTTAGGGGTCCTTATTATCTTACTTTTTGTTATCCTTCCCATCCTTCCAATCCTTGACCAAATGTTTAAGTTTTCCTGATTTGATCAGTGACTCAGTGTGCTTCTTGAGCTGGTTGCACTCCTCCGTGTCGTAGCCCTTGTCGTTGTGGAGCTCGCAAAAGCGATTTCCTTGACGACGGTCTACTAGAGTTGTCATTTGGGAGGCCTTGGGAAGTTCGCCCCCTCCGTCAACAAGATATCCCGGTAAGTCATCTTTAGAGGGGTGAATTTGTCATCCGTCCGCCCTCCTTTATTCTAGCTCTTGTGATCCGAGCTCCTCCATTGGCTTGGGTGCTTTGGCCCCCTGATTGCCTCTTAGGCTGGTCGTTCGATCGATAATTATGGTTTCCCTTTGTAGGATATGCCGCGGCTACGGCGGTTTCTCCTTCTACAAAGTTTCTGACCCTTTCCATGAGGTCGTCATACCTCTCCGGTCGGTTGTCGTTGAGGCGCCTAACTAATTCCTTGTCCGTTATGGCATGCATGTAATCAGAAATTTTTAGGAGCTCTGGCATCGTTTTTGTGCGCGTGCACTCGTCATTAAGATGTTCCGTGAAGTCCTCCGTAGACTCTCCGGGTCGCTGCTTGACGGTTTCTAATGAGACCGGATCCCTATTATACTTCTTTCGTTGAGTATAATTGTTTTTGAACGCAGTGCGCATCTCGACGAAGCTATCAATGCTTTAGGAAGGGAGCCTTTCAAACAATCACGGGCATTACCAATCAAGGTTGAGTTGAACATCTGGCACCATATAGGCATCGGCCATCATTCAATTTTCGCCTGTGTATCAAATATCTTTAGGTGATGATCAGGATCACCAGACCCATCATAGGTTTTAACACACACCGGTATACGACGCTTCTTATCTTCAGAGTAGTTCCGTATGCGGAGAGTGAATGCATCTTCTCTGTCGTCGCACCACGGACGGGAGAGATCCTCCTCCTCGTTCCGATAGTAGGGATCATCATAGTATCCCTCATCGTCAGATGGTGGTGGGGGAGTATACCTAGGTCGGTGACGCTTGGGGGGATGGTCATCCGAATCCGACCCCGAAGGGCCGGGAGGAGGGGGCGGTACCCCACTTCTCGGCTGAGGACCACTTTTGTGAGAAGATCTAGGAGTTTTCTTCCCACCATTCACCCTATCCCACACGCTGGTACGGCGATTGTTCCTGGTTGATTCCAACATCGGGCGTTCGGCAGAGCCGTCGGACCTATCCCCTTCCTCACGGGATTGTATTAATTCCTGCATAACGCGATCCCTAGATGCGGTCCTGCCAAAGTTAAGCCTAGATTGGAGGTTCCTTCCTAGGTTTAACCTTGACGCGGTACCCGAGACGATCCTGTCAAAGTTCCCCGTGAGAACAAGGGCGAGGTCTTCGTCACTAATTGGTTCCACTTCTAGTTATGCCTCGATTGATGGCCTATGCGGCTCCTTGTTAGGGGCCTTAGGCGCACTCCCCGGATAAGGATTATCCATGGTAATGGTTGGTGGTGGGGTATTGCCAGACGTGCCTACCCCACCAAAAGGCTGAAAAACGTTTCGGTTATTCGGTCCGCCTGTTTGGCTGCCAGAGGACTGGGTGGAGATGAGTATCCCATCCCCCGTGGATTTCCGGTTCGCGGGATTCGTGTTTGTGGGATTCCCTTGCGGATGTCGCTTCATCATTAAAAGAGTTCATTGATTGAGGTTCTAGCATAGTGTTTGGGTCCCACGGATGGCGCCAACTTGTTGATTCAAAAGTTAGATGATCCTTGCTTGACCCGAATTAGGCTTAATTCGGGTAGGCTGGGCTCCGGCTCTTGCACCAATCGGATGTAAGGTGAGAGTATAGAGAATGTAATACCTTTGTGGAACCCTTTGGGGTTCCTTATATAGGCAGTAAAACCCTAATGGGCTCACTGTTAATTCGGCCCCAAGCATAAGATAATCACCGTAATTAGCTTGATTGTTATCTTCTAATTATGGTGAGTGTATATCCTATTCTTTGAAGCAAATCCCAATCCTGATAGGATTGTGATTTTGTCTAACCATGTTCAGGCCGTGCCAGGTTGTAGGCCACATACATCTTATGCGACCACTATTCATTCAAGCTCATAAGCTGAAATAACATTAATCCAACCCATTCGTGATGGGCCAGATACGGGTAGTACCTGTAGGTCGGGTTCATGACCCGGATGGGGACTATACGTCATCAGACACAAAGGTAACCAGATTATATCATCAAAATATCTCATCCCACTCGACCTTTCTTCAAACTACGACTTCATAATTCTTCCCAAATTCTCTTTCTTATCATTCTTCCTCAACAAATCATTGGCTTGAGCTTTCAATATCAATTCGGTCAAGTAAACATCCTCAGTCATCACCAAAGCCCTAACTCTCAGCGGCTTTTCCCTTTCCTTCCTACTAAGCGCGTTAGCTACAACATTCACTTTACCAGGATGGTAACGAATCTCACAGTCATAATCGCTCAATAACTCAACCCATCTCCTTTGTCGCATATTCAACTATTTTTTTATCCAATATTTGTTTTAAACTCTAGTGGTCAGTAAACACCACACACTTGGTTCCATACAAATAATGTCCACAACTTCAACGCAAAAACAACAGCTCCAAGCTCTAAATCATGAGTCGTATAATTTTCTTCATGCTTTCTTAGTTGTCTTGACGCATAAGCGATCACCTTCTAGTGCTGCATCAATACCGCTCCATATTCCTTGTGAGACGCATCACAATAGACCATGAAATCTTCAGATCCTTCAGGTAACGACAAAATGGTGCAGAACACAACTTTTCTTTAAGAGTTTGGAAAGCGGTCTCTTCATCTTGTCCCCACACAAACTCTCTATTTGTAAAAGCCGCATGCTTTTACCATGAACAGTACACTTAGAATCGTACATACATGATTAAAACTTTTCTTTTATAACATGTTTACATTTCACGAATATTAATTACAAGTATTACGTACATGTTATTACACGATAAGTATTTAATACGTATTAAGACACGATAATTATTATCAACAATAAATATAATCACGAACATGAAATCATGAACGTAAATAATCACGAGCATATTATTATGTATTTACGTAATAATTATTACAATTACGCACAAATATATATTGTGACACGAACAAGTAAGAATAAAATCACGTAAAAACGAAGACGAGAACACGTAATATTTTACAACACGGAAAACTTTGGGTTTCCCCTTGTGGGCCCCACCTACCCGCGGCAAGAACAAAGAAAGGGGCCAAGCCCACTTTTAATTTTGCTGAAATAGAAAAAGGGAAAACATATTTTTCATAATACAGAAGATTTAGAAAAATAATAAACCATAGCCTCCTTTTTCTCCCTCTTGGCCGCCGGTTAGAACACCACAAGAAAGGGGTGTTTGTTGATTTTGGTGATCCAATTCAAGTGAAATCGTTCGTGTTATCGTTCTCCTTTTTGTTTCACGCATTGGTAATCTTTAATCTTTCTTTTTAATTATTTTATTAGATCAAGAACACATGAAATCATGATAATTAAATAACAAGATTAAAGACATGTTAATTAAATCATGGGGAAATAAAACATGGGGTTTTTAGGTGTTTTGGTTCGGCCGACACACACAAACCGAGAGCCTAAGCTCTCGGTGTC
This sequence comes from Glebionis coronaria, assembly GCA_025667525.1. Classification (NCBI taxonomy): domain Eukaryota; kingdom Viridiplantae; phylum Streptophyta; class Magnoliopsida; order Asterales; family Asteraceae; genus Glebionis; species Glebionis coronaria. The sequence continues at coordinate 296,942,503 of CM046881.1, forward strand.
TATCGTGTGACCACAGCCGAGACCTTCGGGTCTCGGTGTTGGCTTTGTGGTTCGGCAGCAGGTAAAACAAGGGACCCCGACGCATCTCGGGGTTGGACTTATGGTTTTGAGGGTCTCGGCATAAAAAAACAAGCACCACCGGCTTAAGCCGGTGGCTAATATGAACAAGCTGGGGGAACTCAAGCCTCGGAAGCAGGGGGAACCACCGGTGGGAATTTTGCTTAGCCAACGGCTAGCCGAGAGACCAAGGGGAACCACCGGCTTAGGCCGATGGCATTTTTGTGGAAACAGTGGCAACCGGCCAAGCCGGTTCGCCACTGTTAAGGGTGTGTTTGGTTGGTCCGGTTCACGACATGTCTAGATTTAAAACACGGATTCGGTTCACGACTTAATTTGACAAGCTTAAATAATTTTTACAAGTTTAATTATTTACAAGGTTAATTATATTAATTTACCATGTTATATAATTAATTTAATTTAGACATGACTTAGGTTTATTATTATTAATAATAATACATGATTTTAACCTAAGTATTTCATTATTGAATTTAGACTAAAGTAATTAATTAATTATTAAAACATGACATATAATTAATTAATTTCCATGACTTAGGTTATATTAATAATAAATATTAATACATGTTTTAACCTAAGTATTATTTACACTTTTATTTAATTAAATCATGCTATATTTAATTAAATCTTATAACATATAGTTTATTTAATTTACATGTATGAATTGATAAACTATACTATTAATCACATGACTTAGAATATTAATTAGTAAAACTTAAGCTGATATTATTAGCTTAATAATCCAACTTATTTCTAAATATGGAAACTTTCTATTTTTAGAAACTTATTTATTTTAAGCAGCTAATCTATTTATGGAAACTTTCTATTTTTAGAAACTTATATATTTTTGAAGCAGTTAATCTACTTTTGGAAACTTTCTATTTTTAGAAACTTTCTATTTTTGGAAACTTTCTATTTTAGGAAACCTGCTATTTTTATAAATTTACTTATTATTACACAAAAAGTATAATAATACAAGAAATACAAGTAATACTTAATCAGAATATCCAAAATACAGGATAAACACAGCATAACGTTATAATTAGTAAAACATGACATGAACATGTAAAACAAGCTAAGACATGATATAAAACCATATACGTACTCAGTAATCAGAACACTTATACACATATACTATTTATGTAGCATTAGTGAGATCGAAGTAGGACTCTCTTCCGTTCGTCTTCTTCGTTTACTGGACATAAGGTACGAATTCTCCGTCCTTTCAGTATGGACATTCTTTCCATATTAGGATTCCCCGTATGCAGCCAACTGTTTTCCAAGTATATGTTTTATATGTTTTGATTTGCTTATGTTTAATTAAATGCCTAAGCCATATACATGCATGACCAGTTTCACCTAGTTATGGAGGTACCATAACCATAACACTAGAGGCACCAGTGTTATTACTTCACCACGGCGGAGTGATAGCTCGTGGCGTCCCTTTCAGCTTTTGGCCATATTATTATGTTATCATGTGGGGCGTATGGGTGCATCCTAGGTTACATGTTTTTACAGATTATTCAGGTGAATGTGGTGTGTGCCTTGTATCCTTCACAAGGAGCTGATCCCTCCTACCCAAACTTATATTATTTAGAGGCAGCCCATCTAATTGCATGACGAGGTCACCCCTCCAAGTATTCATGCACGTTGTAATTTCATGACCTATATTGGCTAATGGTAAACATGTTAAACAATTTTTATAAGATAAACATAAGGCTTTTCAAACTATAAAACTAGTTTTAGTAAGTTATACCAGGTTTTCTAGGACTTAATCAATTCCGCTGCTATATGTTGTATATGCTTATGTTATTCATTATATGCTTGTATATCCGTGAACTGAGCGTTATACTCAGCCATTTTCCTTTCATGTTCCCAAAACGGCAGGTACTCAGGGACGCTCGTAGACTTTAAGCGTACGTGCATATGGATTGGAAGCTTTCTATACTTCATTACTTTATGCTTATCATCATGCTTTTGCTACTTATTTCCATGGACATTGTTTAGTCCTTTTCTTTTACAATACTTATGTTTGTGTGTGATGAGCTTTACTTTGAGGTACCGATGTTTTTTCTAGTATTTCCTTTATGGTCATGTAATGTGTAAGACATTTACCCTTGTATGCTTTGATGACACGCCATAATCACGCGTGACATTCCATTTATCAAAATGAGGTGTTACAATTATGGTATCAGAGCCTGGTTTCGACCTGTAGGCTCTCAAAAGACGACCTGTGATTAGTGGGTAGTCACTATGGTCTTCCTAGAACTGACAGTCGGTTTTCATGTATTCATTGTTTTCATGCATTCATATATTTGTCATTGTCGCAGGTTTATGACTAAGTAATGGTTGGTACAGGACTAGCCCTATTTAGTCGCATGTGTTTATCGAAATTTTTAACTTTAGGACAGACCCATTGGCGTCCCCTCGCCATGTCTTTTGTTTTGAGTGAACCGACCATAGGCGTTCACTCTCGCGCATATAAAAGTTTTCATAAAATTGCATCTGCATTCATGTACTAGTTTTCTTGCCTAAAATTTTTCTCATGATTTATTGGTATAAATTTTTTTTCATGTATATATTTTATGTTTTGATAAGTTTAATCATGTATTTTTATGTTATACTATCAGATGGTTCTCACACGCGAGCATGAACAACTCAATGCAGCAGTCCAAGCTATAATGCAAAACAATCACGGCTGAGGTGCAGGCTGCCAACAATCAGCAACAGCACCCAGTACCTCCTCCTCCTCCTCCATCAACATTGGTCACATGGCTGGAGAGATTCAATAAGCTACGCCCTCGATCTATCGAGAAAACAGATAGCCCCAGTGAAGCTGAAAGCTAGTTGGCTCACATTGAGAATATCTTCGATGTAATGGGCTGTGACACCGTCTTCAAGTCGAGGTTGGCATGTTACCGGTTCGAAGGTGATGTGCTATCATGGTGGAAGGCACTAAAGCAGTCTGAGGGAGGTGATAATTGGGTGGCTGAGCAAGACAGTTCAGGGATTTGGTGATGGGACAGTTCTTTCCCAAGGCTGAGCAAGACAAGATGAAGAGAGAGTACCATGGAATCAGAAAGAGAGCTGGAGAGAACAACAACGAATTCATGCAACGCTTTCTTCGTTTGGCTGGTTTTCATGGCGCAGCAGCAGGTACTCACGAAGAGTAATACTCAGCTTTTGGCTAAGTATAAAATAATATCGTCCGATCTCCTCGAATTGATTTCCAGTCTAAAGTGCGACTCAATTGTCTTTTGGTGAACAAGAGAATGGTTTGGTTTGGTTATCTAATTAAACTACAAGCAAGTATTAAAATGTCGTTGAGCAAAATTAAAGCGTTTAAATATTAAACTAAAAACTATTTAGAAAAACTTTAAGTAAGACTTTAAAACTTAAAAACATGTTATATCGGAATATTGCAACTCATTTCTATCGGAATGGACCAAGTCATAACCATCGGAATACACTAAAACAAGCCATCGGAATGTCAAATACAACTCTGTCGGAATGATGCTTATCGGAATGAGTTAGATCGCAATGTTTCAGATCGGAATAACCAAAATACCTTTGTCGCAAAGTGGTTCTGATCGGAATGTTGTAAAGTTAATTTGGGCAGCGTTTCGACTTAAGGTAACCTTAAATCCCGTCGAAATGTGCGATCGCAATAAGCGATCGCAATCCAGATCGGAATAAGGGGGAATGACCAAGTTATCGCAAAGTAGAACCCTTTATGGGTTATTGCGATAGAAACTAAGTAATCCGTCGGAATGTGTAGAATCCCTAGTATTGCGATGAATGCAATATTAATCCGAAATTGATGGTAAGCTGAAAACTCAATAAGCACGTATAATAAGCCACTTTATCCAAGACTTAAACAACTCAAAAAGATTAACTTTGACAACTTTTTAAACATAAAATTTCATGAACTTTATGAAAGAGACATTAAGATGCATAAAAGCTTTTAAGTAATCCGAGAAGCAAAGCAAATAAGCTAAATATAGGAAATAAGCCAATAAGCATAACGAGCTTAAAGCTTAACCCAAATAAAAGCTTAACAAGTAGTAAAAAGATTAACCTTTTAACCACTTAAACATCAAACAAACACAATCCATATGGATTAGGATTTTCGGATCAAAGCAAAATGAAACCAAGAAATGTAGAAGGAGATTAAAGAGCAAAAGATTAAACTTTAACTTGATTGATGAAATTGAAATACAAAAAGCTTAAACTTGAAAGATTAGAGGAAAGAAAAGATGAAAGACTTAGTGAGAGAAAGTTTAGAACTTTCTCTCTCTTAAAAACTAGAAAGGAAAAATTAAAAGTGCAACTAGCTAACTCCCCTCCTAATGTGATTAGGAGGGTATTTATAGGGAAATGGGAAGTGCATGTGTGGTGCTTCCTTCTTTCTTTTCTTCTCGACTCGATTTAATTCTTTGTCTTTTCTCGACGTCGTCTCGGGATTCGAACTTGTCTTAATAGTTTTATTCTTTAATTTAGACTTAAGTTCTTCGACTTCATTAAACTTCCGTCTTTAGACTTTTTCTTCGATAAATCTTCAGAATAGGTCTTGGACATCCGTTCTTTAAGCACTCTTGATCTTTTGACTTCGTCTTTTCTCGTTTTCTTTGATAAAAGCCCGTGAAATCCCGTGTTTTCTTCCTTTTTCATCTTTTGGTCCTAAAACACAATAAAAACACAAACCACGCATAATTCCTACTTTTACGACATAAAATACACGTTTTGGTCTTGTTATTATTGTAAATAAGTGGTAAAAGGATAAGTGTTTTCACACTTATTAAATCCCCTACACTTGACCATTGCAATGCCCTCATGCAATGCATTAATTTTAAAGCACGGTTTACACTTTCCATCATAAATAACCCACCTTGGCCTTTATTAAATACTTAAGCATTTAAGAAAAATAAGAAGATAGAAAATAAGTAAAGAAATCAAAGACTTACATTGGGTTTTGGCTGCCATGAACGTTTTTCATCCTCAAGTTTCACGTTCCCCATACCAAGCTTAAAAACGAAATCATTGGTATTATAAGTTAACAAACTAACACGAATTCATGTTGGCCAATTATTCACTTAGACTCCCTTATTCCTAGGTGTATCTCTTATATTTTATTTTTGTCTTGAATGATCACGAGGATTCATTGTTTGACTTATTTCGATAGTTATTTAGGCCGAATATAAAGTGGGACGATTTAATCAATAGTTAGCTAAAGGACAAAATCTTTTAAAACTGCTTCTCGGGACCTCATATAGTTCATATCTTGGCATAACTCGCTTCACGATTTGAGACCTTTCTCAGACCGATACTTGGCAGCGACTTCATACTTCGAATCTTTGAGAGACATTCTTGAAATTATGGTCTTCTCTTTATAATAGGAATTTCTTCACTTGAAGTTTTGAGAGATTCTTCATCTTTGGACCACGACTTCTTTCAATTTTCTTCAATCTTTATTTTGGACATTGATATACAACGATCCGCCTCCTTATAGGACTTGGATCTGTTTATCCTCATACCTTGCTAGGGTCTTTTCGGATAGACTTTTCCATGACTTTTGGGGAGTTTTTTCTTTTCGTCGTGTGTCTCGATCCTTCATATTGATTTTCGATAAATGATTCTTCACATCACTTTTGGATCTTTAGCAACGAACTGTAGCCCTCATGCCTTGTTAGGGCCTTTTCGGACTTTCCAATCTTCGCATCCCGCTTCAATAAGTTATGCCTTGGCTATGAACTCTAATTAATACCGAGTAACTTTTAAACGATCTTGGGTAGAAGCTAAGTAACTTTTCAAATCGTACAACCTTATTTATTGCAGATAAATTTATTAACAAGCGATGGGAAAATAGGCTCATAATTAACTCACATAAATTCACGAAAGAATACCAAACTTATAATTGACTCTATCATCTCTCGTCCTCCACAGTTTAAAATCTCAAGGAATGAGACTCGTGGATGCTTAGCCAACTAAATCAAAGTTTTGGGTTTTCGAGTCGCCTATAGGATCTTGCATCTTCTTAGACTTTTTCAAGTTTAGAATTCGCATTTTAAAGTTCCCTTGATAAACAACTCTCTAGGATCAATTATAGGAACTTGCGAAAAGTTCTTGTTCTTAACCCGTGAGAGTTAAGACTTTCGCGATTTATAGCTCCCTATATAAAAGCCTAGCAAAACTTGACTTAAACACGTTAAGGATACTAGCTAGAGTAAACTTAGATAAGTAAACTCGGGTTGAGTCAAAATGTTCACGACTTTGAAAAATTTAAAACCACTTTATTTAAGCAAGGAAAGAAAATAACCATAACAAAGGAAAATACAACTATACAACTAGGCCATAATAGATTAAAAATTTTGAAAAATGTCGAAAAAATCAAATCCGGTAAAAATGAGGGCAAAATCATGGGAAAGACCACTTACTTCGATAGAAGTCCCCCCTACACTTGAGATAAACATTGTCCTCAATGTTTAAGCATGTGGGAGTAAACTCCCCTCCACTTATGACATTATGCACTTTGTTTAAATCTTGCTAAGGAAAGGACAACTAAAGTGATTTCAATGTGAACATATAAAATATGAAATATTGAATCACGACAGTTTAGGATAGAACCAGGAAGACGGGTACACGGGATCACGGTTCGTCAAATGTCATCAAGGGGCTCTTTGACGCTTGAATCCCTGTAGAGAATAAGAAACAAGACAACCAACACATACGGGGCTTCCCCCGACACTTATTATGAAAGCAGTAAAGGATAGATCACGGGTTGCCTCCCGAGAAGCGCTTATTTTTGATAACCGAGTAACGAGCCTGACTCTACCCAAATTTAGTTCATGGGAAACGTGGTGAGGGATGGAATCATCTCATGAGAGATGTCCTCACCAAAGTACAGCTTCAAGCACTGGCCATTCACCTTAAAATTAGGCCCATTTGGCTGAGAAAGCTCAATGGTGCCATATGGAAAGACTTTGGTGACGGTGAATGGACCAGACCAGCGGCTCTTCAACTTGCCAGAGAAGATCTTTAACCGAGAGTTAAAGAGTAAAACTTGATCACCAACGTGGAACTCTCGGTTCTTAATCCTTGCGTCATGGATGATATTTGTCTTCTCCTTGTAGATCAGCGAGTTCTCGTAAGCTTCATTCCTCAGTTCGTTGAGCTCGTTGAGTTGAATCTTTCGAAGACCACCGGCTTTTTTGATGTCGAAGTTAGCCCACTTCAAGGCCCAGTATGCCTTATGTTCCAGCTTAATGGGGAGGTGTCATGCTTTCCCGTACACAAGACGATAAGGTGTACAACCAATCGGGGTCTTATAAGCTGTACAGAAAGCCCACAGAGCATCATCTAACTTATCGGCCCACGCGGCACGATGCTCTCCCACAGTACGTTCCAGAATTCGCTTCAATCCACGGTTGGAAATCGCGGCTTGCCCATTTGTTTGAGGATGATAGGCGGTGGAAAGACGATGATAACACCATACTTAGCCATGACTCTTGCCAATTGATCATTGCAAAAATGAGTCCCGCGGTCACTGATTATGGCACGAGGAACACCGAATCGAGCAAACAGCTGCTTCAAAAAGTTCACAACCACCCTCACATCGTTCGTTGGGAGAGCCTTAGCTTCAACCCATTTTTAAACGTAGTCAACGACTACGAGGATGTACTTGTTCCCTTTGGAGGATGGAAATGGCCCCATAAAATCGATGCCCCATACGTCAAAGATTTCATATTCTTGTATGAAATTTTGAGGAATCTCATCTTTATGTGTGATCTTGCCTTGTCTTTGGCAAGCATCACAATGCTTAACCATTTCGTGAGCGTCACGATAAATGGTGGGCCAATAGAATCCAGAGTCAAACACTTTCTTAGCGGTGTAGTTGGGACCAAAGTGACCACCAGTGGGTCCTTTATGGCAAGCATCAAGGATTTGCAAAGCTGCCGGTCCATCAACACTTCGACGAATGATCAGATCAGCACATTGTTTGAATAGATAAGGGTCATCCCAGAAGTAAGTCTTAACATCTTTAAAGAACTTCTTCTTTTCTTGGGATGTTAACCCTTTGACGAGAATACCACCCGCTAAGTAGTTTGCAATGTCCGCAAACCACGGGGTGTCATCAAGATTGGATTGAATGGGCATTAAGGTCTCAAGGGGAAAAGAGTTATTGATCTCTTGATTTGGATGATCCCCTTGATACGGATCCTCAAGTCTACTCAGATGATCCGCTGCTAGGTTTTCGGCTCCCTTTTTGTCACGAATGTCAATGTTGAATTCTTGAAGGAGCAAAACCCAACGAAGAAGTCTTGGCTTAGAATCTTGCTTAGTTAACAAGTACTTCAACGCGGAATGGTCGGTATACACGATGGTGGTGGAAAGATCAAGATAGGGGCAAAATTTTTCAAAAGCATAGACAAAAGCTAAAAGCTCTTTTTCGGTTATCGTATAATGCAATTGAGCCCCCGTCATTGTCTTGCTAGCATAATGGATTGGTTGGAAGCGTTTATTCACTCTTTGGCCCAAAACCGCTCCGATTGCAAAGTCGCTAGCATCGCACATCAATTCGAAAGGTAGCTCCCAATTAGGGGTAACCAAGACCGGTGCCTTAGTTAGCTTATCCTTAAGAAGATTGAAGGCTTCAATACACTCTTTGGAAAAGATAAAAGGAGTATCTTTTTCCAAGAGGTGGGTCATCGGGTGAGCGATTTTAGAGAAATCCTGAATGAAACGACGATAGAAGCCCGCGGGACCCAGAAAACTTCTCACTCCCTTTGATACAAGGCTTTTGACACCCCGTAGAAAAATTAAAGTTCGTTGTTCGGATACACTTCTCCATGACTTTTGGGGAGTTTTTTGCTTTTTGTCGTGTGTCTCGATCCTTCATATTGATTTTCGATAAATGATTCTTCACATCACTTTGGATCTTTAGCAACAGAATATAGCCCTCATGCCTTGTTAGGGCCTTTTCGGACTCGCCAATCTTCGCATCCCGCTTCAATAAGTTATGCCTTGGCTATGAACTCTAATCCATACCGAGCAACTTTTAAACGATCTTGGGCTAGAAGCTAAGTAACTTTTCAAATCGTACAACCTTATTTATTGCAGATAAATTTATTAGCAGGCGATGGGAAAATAGGCTTATAATTAACTCACATAAATTCCCGAAAGAATACCAAACTTATAACTAGCTCTATCATCTCTCGTTCTCCACAGTTTAAAATCTCAAAGAATGAGACTCGTGGATGCTTAGCCTACTAAATCAATGTTTTGGGTTTTCGAGTCGCCTATAGGATCTTGCAAACTCTTAGACTTTTTCAAGTTTTAGAAATCACATTTTAAAGTTCCCTTGATAAACGACTCTCTAGGATCAATTATAGGAACTTGCGAAAAGTTCTTGTTCTTAACCCGTGAGAGTTAAGACTTTCGCGTTTTATAGCTCCCTATATAAAAGCCTAGCAAAACCTGACTTAAACACGTTAAGGATACTAGCTAGAGTAAACTTAGATAAGTAAACTCGGGTTGAGTCAAAAGATTCACAACGTTTAAATATTAAAACCACTTTATTAAACATTTATTCTAGCAAAGGAAGAAAATAACTATACAAAGGGAAAACTAATAGGCCAAAATAGATTAAAAATTTTGAAAAATGTCGAAAAATTGATTTTCCGGTTAAAATGAGGACAAATACAAGGAAAAGGCCACTTAACTTCGATAGAAGTCCCCCTACACTTAAGATAAACATTGTCCTCAATGTTTAAGCATGTGGGAGTAAACTCCCCTACAGTTAGGACATTGTGCACGTTGTTTAAATCTTGCTAAGGAAGAGACAACTAAAGAGATTCCTATTTTAATATTGAGAAAATATATAAAATAGTGAATCGAAAAGAGTTTAGGATAGAACTGGGAAGAAGTAGACACGGAATCACGGGTCGTCAAGAATCATCAAGAGTGGATCATTGAGCGCTCGAATCCCTGATTAACAGAGGAGAGGAGAGGAAATAGCAAACCAACGGGTCTCCCCCCTACACTTAAGGTAAAAACAAAGAAAAAGATAGATAGATAATTAGGTTGCCTCCCAAGAAGCGGTTGATTTTTGTTAACCGAGTCGTGATCTAACTCGACCTTGATCATCATAGGAAGAAGCATGAAACATATCCACCAGGATCAAAGACATAGTTTTCGTCCATCAAATAGCACAAGCTTAAGGCGAACAAGGCAAGCCAAAGAAGAGTAGGCAAGGTTCCCTTAAGCAGCGATGGAGCATGGTGGAAGCAAGGATGAAGTGGTGCAAGCAGATTTCCATAAGTTCCAAAGATATTTTCTTTTATTTCATCAGGTGGATACTGAGATGGCTGAATAATATTGATACCGTGGTCGAACACCTTTTCCTTTAGGGGAAAATAGCACTCAGGCACAGCAGAATGGGAAGAAGATCCGCGAAGAAGCACAACCTCGTCCTCAGAAGATGGACAAAGAGGTGTTAACTTATACGTGCTGCGGATGTCGGTGTCGACCGGTTTCTTCTCCTTTGAAAGAATGTGCTTCAAATCCAAAGTAGGATCAAGACGATAATCTTCAAAATCTAAAGGAGGTGCATCACTCTCATGAGGGAAGTAAGTGTTGAGAAATGCATAGAAGTCTTCCTCAAATGAGTAGTCGTCCAAAGTAGGATCGAGTGATGGAGAAGGATCTTCATCATGTGAAGAATCACTCGAAAGAGTATCGGCCTCATCAAAATCATCATATGTGGGCGGCTCGGGATACTCAGAAGTACAATCATCATAATCATCCGAATCTGAGCTAGAATCATCATCATAAGCATCAAAGATCGGCGGCGAATCATAAATGGGAGAAGCTTCCAAAGTAGGGAGAGAATCATCCACATCATCATGAAAAAGTGGATTATCGATGCAAGAATCGAATAGAGGATTGTTGTAGACAACAAAGTCATCATGCATATTAATCATATTCACTGATTCTCGGCCTCCAAAGGATTTGCTTGTAAGCTTCCCCATTTTAAAAACTTGTGCATCATCCCCGAATCTTAAGATTAACTCGCCTTCGGCCACATCAACTAGAGCTCATCCGGTTCTCAAGAATGGCCGACCAAGTATTAAAGGAATACGAGGGTCCATTTCATAATCAACAACGACAAAGTCGACCGGGAAAGTAAATGTGCCATCTTTGATGAACACGTCTTCGGCTATACCAACGGGGTAAGCGAGAGTGGGATTTGCAAGTTCAAGAGTTATCTTTGTTCGAGTGAGGTCGGGTAATGATAGTTTTTTCCAAACACTCAAAGGCATCAAATTAATACTGGCCCCGAGATCAGCAAGGGCAGTAAATTCTTCAGTTTTGTTGAAGATGCAAGGCAACACAAAACGACCGGGATCTCCAAGCTTTTCCGGAAGTTCTTTAAGAATAACTGCAGAGCAGTTTTCATTTAAGCGTGTGTTGGCGAGCTCAATCAGCTTCTCCTTCTTGTTAAGCAATTCCTTAAATGCTTTCACAAATTTGGGCATGTGTACAAGTGCTTCAAGAAAGCTAATGTTGAAGTTCATTTGAGAGATCATCTTCACATAGCGTGACACTTCAGAGTCATCCTTGGTTAGCATTTTGGTCTTGCCTAAACGAGAAGGATATGGGATATTAGGTTTGGGTGGTGGAGGTGTAGGTGTAGTAGGTAAAGGTTGAGATGTTGAAGGGTCCTTCCTAGGTACATCGTCATGACGAGGCGGAGACGGTAATGGTGCACTAATACTAGGTGTAGGAGGAGTATGGATAAATGGTGGTGGAGGAGGTGTAGATGATGGGGGTGGGATTGGTGGTCCTACGATGGTGACTCCACTACGGGTAGTAATAGCACTCACATTGACGGTGTTTGAAGGTAGAGAACTTGAAGTAGAAGGTTGAGCTGCGGGTAAGAAACTAGCCAGCATATTCTTTATATCATTTGTTTGAGTGCTGTAGGAGGATTGAATAGTATCTCGAAGCTCGGATCTAATATCATTCCCTTGCTTGGTGATATCTCCTTTCAGATTGATAATTTGGCTCTGTAGATTCTTGATTTGCTCACCTTGGGTTCTCATGATGGCTTCAACATCGGGATTAATGGGTGGGGGTTGTTGAGTGGGTGGGTGATAAGGATTAGAAGCTCTTGGTGGGATTTGGTTGCTTCTAGTCAAGTTGTTGGCGGGGTTTTGGTTTTGAGGAGAAAAACCGGGTGAAAGGTAGTTGTTTGATCGGTAACTCAGCAGATTTCTATCCTCTTGAGGTCGAGCTTGGTATTTTTCCGGTGAATAATTACCATAAGCTGCATACACATTTTCCAGATTTCCTTGAGTTGAAGGACAATCGGTGTATGAGTGTGGACCGCCGCATGTTTCACAAGGAGTAGCAACAGCTTTAACTTGTTGTTGTTGGTTTGAAGCCAAGAGTTGCATACTTCTGCTCATTTCGGTCAACACGCGTGTGAGTTCGGTCATATCAGGGTTTGCTGAAGTAGAGGAAACATTGACTCTCGGGTTGTTCCTTGAAGAAGCGGAGGAATCCCAGTTTTTGTGGTGAGTAGTCATGTTCTCAATAAGCTCTCTACACTCCTCGGGTCTCCTTTTCATGAATGTGCCACCGACGGCTGCATTAATCGTATCTCGATCACGAAAAGTCAAACCTTTGTAGAAAGTATTTATTAAGGTCACAGGGAGCATGTTGTGGTTTGGACATCTATCGATCAAGACATTATATCTCTCCCAAGCATCAAAAAGAGATTCATCAGGATCTTGCATGAAACCGCTGATTTGTTTGCGAAGGCTCGTGACCATGGATGGTGGAAAGTAGCGCGACAAAAAGCGTTGAGTCATGTCATCCCAAGTGTGAATTGAATTCTTCGGGAGACGATCAAACCATTTCTCGGCATGATGTGATAAATTATGTGGGAAGAGTTGTAGGCGAAGTTCATCCATTATGGCACCGGCGCACTTCATGCTTTGGGTGATTGTAATGAACGTGTCGAGGTGTTTGTTGGCATCATCATCAGGCATTCCTCTAAAAGGATTTGTTTGCACTTGCTGAATCATGTGGTGCTTCAACGAAAACTCAGGAGCGTTGATTTGCATCGGCGCAATCGGTCCTCCTCGTCCAAACATGGTTGGTTGACAAAGCTCCTCCATGGTCCGAAGATCGGGCTGTGGAAGAACATTGTTGTTATTGTTGAGGTGCGGTGGATTATTGTTGTTGTTAACACCTGACATACTTAAATCTTCTTGAGTCTCGGGCTCTTGATAATTAGAAGATCTAGTACGCATACACCTGAAAACGCAAAAGAAAAAGAAACCAAACACAAAAACAATATATATACACAATAAAGATAAAATCTTTTTGGATTTTTGAAATTTTTAATTTTTATGGATTTTTATCAATTTTTTAATTTTTTATGGTTTTTATGCAAGAAAAATAACGCTCACAAGTGAACGGATCCCAAAAAGCAACGCGTCTCTCACAGAAAACCGTTAATCTTCACGAAAAGAGCCGGCAGTGGCGCCATTTGATACAAGGCTTTTGACACCCCGTATAAAAATTAAAGTTCGTTGTTCTGGTCTAAACGAATTGATCTAGGTTAACTATGCGACTCAGTCGTTCTTTGGTGAAACAAATAGTTGTGTCGTTGTAGTAATTAAATGTGCAAGACGTAAATGAAACTGACGGTAACTAAAACTAAAACTAATTAAATGTAAATGGTGCAATATGAAAAACTTTAAAAGTAAATAAAATAAATGACGTAAAATTAAAAACTTGAAAAGTAAATGACGAAAAATTAAGGCTGGACGAAAAGTAAATTTGAAAATTAAATAAGACAAAACAAGTAAAAATAAATCTAAGTAAAAATAAGACGAAACAATTAAAATAAACTAAGTAAAAATGGCGGGAAAAATAAATTTGAAAATTAAATTTAAACTATGACTATTTAAATTCGCAATTAAATAAAAACTGAATTAATTTCGCAATTGCAAAATCACACAATTCCGCAATGCACAAAAGTGCATGATTCCGCAATGAAGAATTGGAGATTTCGCAATATGCAATTTGGAATAATTTCGCAATTGTTGGAAATCAATCAAATCCGCAATAAGGGAAATTGAAGAATTCCGCAATGTGAAAACAATTCGAATTCGCAATACCACAAATCACACAATTCCGCAATGCACAATTTTTGCACAATTCCGCAATGGTCAGATTTCGCAATAATTGCGAAACGATGAAGATTTCGCAACTTGAAAAGATACACAAATCCGCAATCCAAAAGAAGATCAATTTCGCAATACCACGAATGTCACAATTTCGCAATAATGGAAAAAGATCAAATTCGCAACTAGCAGAAAAAGCAAGATTTCGCAATTATGGAAAAGTTGCTAAATCGAATCAGATATTCCTAAAAACTAGGGAAATGAAAAAGTACGAAAATAAGCTCAAAAATCTTAACTTTTGGAAGACAATAAGCAAAGTAAAACACAAAAAAAGCTAAATAAAAACACTAGATCAAAGATAAAACGTATGAAATCAACAAAAACAAGACACGAAAATTAAAAAGATTTAAACTTTATATAAAAAGAAGATGAAAAAGGTTTAGATTGAAAACACAAACTCAACACAAATGAAGATTAAGAAAAAGATTGACAATAAGCAAGAAGAAAAGATGAACAAGATGATTAAAAACATAAAGATAAAAGATTAAAGAACACAAAATTAAAACTTACTTGAAAATTAAAGGTGCAAGACAAGGTAATTAAAGGTGCAATAAAGTAAATGACATGAATTTAAATGTGCAAAAATTAAAGTGGAAGAGCATAGTTTGTCAAACTAGCCAACAAAGAAAAATGATTAATTAGCTAAATTATATATAGGGGAGGATTAGGAAGCTTCCTCCCCTCCTTCATTTCTTCTTAATTGCGTCATTAGGTCCTTAAGCCTTTAATCTTCATTAATTGCACCATTAGTCCTTTATTCTTCTAATCTTCTTTAAACTTGGACTCTAATGACTTGTGGCTCGGGATTTCTTTTGAACTCGTCTTTTAATTCTTCAATAAAATAGACTTGAGTTCCTCGGCTTTTAGTAAACTTCCGTCTTTTGACTTTTTTTCGATAAATCTTCAGAATTGGTCTTGGACTTCCGTTCTTTTTTGCACTCTTGACTTCTTGACTTCGTCTTTTCATCTTTTTCTTCAATAAAAGCCCGTAAATGCCCGTGTTTTCTCCACTTTTCACAATTTCGTCCTAAATCACAACAAAAACACAAACCACGCATAATTTCGATATAATTGACATAAAATACACGTTTTGGTCCGGTTATTATTGTAATTAAGTGGTAAAAAGGATGGGTGTTTACACACCTATCACACTTCACGGTTGAAGGTGGAGGTAATTTGGCTATGACATCCACTTTAGCACGGTCTACTTCAAGACCGGCTTTTGAAATTTTGTGTCCTAGCACGATGCCTTATTTTACCATAAATGGCATTTTTCCCAATTTAGAACAAGGCGAGTGTCTTCGCACCGCTTAAGCATACGTTCTAAATTGGCAAGGCAGGAAGAGAATGAATCACCATAGACTGAGAAATCATCCATGAAGACTTCCATGGTTTCTTCAACCATGTCATGGAAGATAGCCATCATACACCTTTGGAATGTCCCAGGAGCATTGCACAAGCCGAAAGGCATTCTTTTGTAAGCAAATGTTCCATAAGGACAAGTGAATGTGGTTTTCTCTTGTTCATGGGGATCGATGGGTATTTGAAAATAACCCGAGAAACCGTCTAAAAAGTAGTAATAGTCATTACCCGCTAGACGTTCAAGCATTTGGTCCATGAAAGGAAGGGGAAAGTGATCCTTTCTCGTAGCATCATTGAGTTTGCGATAGTCTATACAAACTCTCCACCCTGTAACGAGACGAGTAGGAATCAACTCGTTGTTTTCGTTGGGAACAACGGTGATTCCGCCTTTATTAGGCACACATTGGACTGGACTAACCCACGATGAATCCGAGATAGGATAGATCAAGCCCGCATCAAGAAGTTTGATAACATCTTTTTTGATAACGTCATGGACCTTAGGATTCACCCTTCGTTGGCTTTGAATAGTGGGTTTAAAGTCGTCCTCCATGAGAATTTTATGTGTGCAAAAGTGAGGATCAATTCCACAAATATCAGAGATCTTCCACGCAATCGCTTTCTTATGATTCTTCAACAGGGCGATAAGTCGGGATTTTTCTTCTTCTTTCAGGTCCTTTATGGTGATGACCGGTAACTTCTTGTTGTCTTCAAGGAAAATGTACTCGAGATGAGACGGTAGGTCCTTAAGCTCAATAGTAGGAGGATCCTCAATAGATGGTGTAACTAACGATGGATCATCATTAGTCACCTCTTTAGGAGAAGGAGGAGAAAACGGGTCTTCATTGAGAAGTTTCTCAATTGTACTAATGTCTTCATCCCAATCGGTGGGAGAATCATCATACTTAAGATCGAGAGGACTCAAGCTAGCTTCAAAATCATCCAAGTCACTTTCTCCAAAAGGAGTCAATGATGGAGCAATTGAGGCAACAGTCTCAACATTAGGTAGAGAAGAGAGAGTATTTTTGCAAGCATCATGAAAGTGTTCTTCACAAGCCTCATCGAGAACATCAATAGCATTAACACTCTCATATGAATAAGATTGCTTAGAAATCTTACCCATGCTGAAGACAATTTTATCGTCACCAACTCTCATGATTATTTCGCCTGCGGCTACATCAATGAGAGTGCGACCGGTCCTCAAGAAGGGACGTCCAACGATTAATGGAGCACGAGGATCCATCTCGTAGTCAACGACAACAAAATCCGCCGGGAAGGTGAATTTATCAACGCCAACGAAGACGTCTTCGGCTATCCCCACTGGATAAGTAACCGTACGGTTAACTAATTCTAAAGTCATTTTGTTGGGGACTAGCTAGGGGAGAGATAATTGCTTCCAGACACTTAAAGGCATTAAGTTTATACTGGCACCTAGATCCGCTAGGGCCATGCAATTCTATACTCCCGGGAAGTTGCAAGGAATCAAGAAGCGACCCGGATCACCAAGTTTGGTGGGCAATTTCCTTAAGAGAACCGCGAAGCAATTCTCATTAAGTTGGGTCTGAGCAATGTCAAGAAGCATCTCCTTGTCACTAAGAAGATCTTTAAACATCTTTGCGTATTTAGGCATGTGAGCGAGAGCCTCAGCAAAGGAGATGTTAAAATTCAATTGTTTAAACATTTTGAGAAAGTTTGAAACTTGAATATCATCCTTTCTCTTTTTCTTATCTTTCCTCAACCTTGAAGGATAAGGTATATTGGACGAAGAAGAAGGCTTTAGGGGAGTAGGATCACTCACAACCGCGGGTGGTGGGGAAATGGGGTAGAAGGCAAAGGAGGTGGGGAAAGTTGTTCTTTTTCCTTGTTCACAATCACGGGTGGAGGTGTAGGAAGCTCGGGTTCCGTATAACCTTTTTCACTACGAGTGGTGATTGCTTTCAACTCCCCTCTTGGATTCGCAACGGTGTTACTCGGAAGAGTGCCCGAATAAGAGGGTTGATTACCTTGGAAGAGCGAACCGATCATATCACGAATGTTAACCGCTTGAGTCCTGAAAGAGTCTCTCATGTCTGCACGAATATCATTGCTTTGTTTCGCCATGTCATTCCTTAGCTCGGCTCGAATATCGCTCCCTTGTTTCGCCATGTCATTCTTCAAGTTGACGAATTGACTCTGAAGATTTGTCACCATCTCTCTATTAGTCTTCATGAACGTATCGGCGTCTTGATTCAATACCATAGGTTGATTGAGAGGTGGAGCTTGGTAAGCTTGAGAATTTCCTTGAGGTGGGTATGGGTTTCTTTGGAATTGATATTGATTGTTAGCACGAGGTTGGGATTGGTTGTTTCGGCTATAGCTTTGTTGTTGGTTTTGGTTTGGAGGAGGAAAACCGGGTGGAGCAAGATAGTTGTTTGAACGATAACTTAGCAATCTACGGTCTCCTTGAGGACGAGCTTGATAGCCTCTAGTGGGATAAGTACCGTATGCCGCGTTAACGTTTTCACAAAAATTGCCTTGAGTGGAAGGACAATCATTGTAGGAATGAGGACCACCACATGTGTCACAAGAAATAGAAACGACTTTAGCTTATTGAAAATGGTTTGTGGCCATGGTCATGAAATTCTTGTTCATCTCTGCGAGTTGTCGGGTAATTTCGGTCATCTCGGGATTGGAAGTAGTAGAAGAAACATTGACTCTCGGGTTAAATCTTGAGGATGCGGATGAATCCCAATTCTTGTGGTGAGTAGTCATGTTTTCAATCAACTCTCTACACTCCTCCGGTCTCCTTTTCATAAAAGTACCACCGGCGGCGGCGTTGATCGTGTCACGATCACGAAAAGTGAGACCATTGTAGAAAGTATCAATGAGAGTGACGGGGAGCATGTTATGGTTCGAACAACGGTCGATCAAATCATTGTAACGGTCCCAAGCATCAAAGAGCGATTCATCATTTTCTTGCATGAATCCACTAATTTGGTTACGAAGGCTTGTGACCATGGATGGTGGGAAGTAGCGCGACAAAAAGCGTTGAGTCATGTCATTCCAAGTATGAATAGAATTCTTTGGGAGATGGTCAAACCATTTCTCGGCATGGTGAGAAAGCGAGTGGGGAAATAGTTGAAGTCGAAGTTCATCCATAGAAACACCGGGTGACTTCATGCTTTGGGTGATGGTAATGAATTTGTCGAGGTGTTTGTTGGCATCATCATCCGGAATTCCGTGAAATGGGTTAGTTTGCACTTGTTGGATAATGTGATGCTTCAACGAAAACTCCTGAGCCGTGATGTGCATCGGCGCAATCGGGCCTCCGCGTCCGTTCATGGTGGGTTGACACAATTCCTCCATTGTTCGTAAATCAGGTAGGGGGACATTATTGTTGTTGTTGTTATTGTTATTCAAATTGGGTAGAGGTGGGTTATTATTGTTGTTATGAACACCAGCCATATCTAAATCTTCACGAGTCTCGGGCTCAGAATAGTTTGAAGATCTAGTACGCATACACCTGCAGAAGAAAAATACACAGAGAGAATATCTATATAATGTTTTTGGTGCAAAACCTTTGGAAAAGAATTGCTTTTTATGATTTTTCAATGTTTTTGTATTTTTGAAGAATTTTATATTTTTTAGGATATTTGAAAATTTTTAAAGCAAGGAAAAGAACGTTCAAAGAACGGATCCCAAAATTCAATGCGTCTCTCACTAGAAAATGTTAATCTTAATGAAAAGTGCCGGCAGCGGCGCCATTTAATACTCACCTTTTGGCTAAGTATAAAATAATATTGTCCGATCTCCTCGAATTGATTTCCAGTCTAAAGTGCGACTTAATTGTCTTTTGGTGAACAAGAGAATGGTTTGGTTTGGTTACCTAATTAAACTACAAGCAAGTATTAAAATGTCGTTAAGCAAAAATAAAGCGTTTAAATATTAAACTAAAAACTATTTAGAAAAACTTTAAGTAAGACTTAAAAACTTAAAAACATGTTCTATCGGAATATTGCAACTCATTTCTATCGGAATGCACCAAGTCATAACCATCGGAATACACTAAAACAAGCCATCGGAATGTCAAATACAATGATGCTTATCGGAATGAGTTAGATCGCAATGTTTCAGATCAGAATAACCAAAATACCTTTGTCCCAAAGTGGTTCTGATCGGAATGTTGTAAAGTTAATTTGGGCAGCGTTTCGACTTAAGGTAACCTTAAATCCCGTCGGAATGTGCGATCGCAATATGCGATCGCAATAAGCGATCGCACTCCAGATCGGAATAAAGGGGAATGACCAAGTTATCTCAAAGTACAACCCTTGATGGTTTATTGCGATAGAAACCAAGTAATCCGTCGGAATGTGTAGAATCCCTAGTATTGCGATGAAAGCAATATTAATCCGAAATTGATGGTATGCTGAAAACTCAATAAGCACGTATAATAAGCCACTTTATCCAAGACTTAAACAACTCAAAAAGTTTAACTTTGACAACTTTTTAAACATAAAAGTTCATGAACTTTATGAAAGAGACTTTAAGATGACTAAAAGCTTTTAAGTGATCCGAGAAGCAAAGCAAATAAGCTAAATATAGGAAATAAGCCAATAAGGATAACGAGCTTAAAGCTTAACCCAAATAAAAGCTTAACAAGTAGTAAAAAAGATTAACCTTTTAACCACTTAAACATCAAACAAACACAATCCGTATGGATTAGGATTTTCGGATCAAAGCAAAATGAAACCAAGAAATGTAGAAGGAGATTAAAGAGCAAAAGATTAAACTTTAACTTGATTGATGAAATTGAAATACAAAAAGCTTAAACTTGAAAGATTAAAGGAAAGAAAAGATGAAAGACTTAGTGAGAGAAAGTTTAGAACTTTCTCTCTCTTAAAAACTAGAAAGGAAAAATTAAAAGTGCAACTAGCTAACTCCCCTCCTAATGTGATTAGGAGGGTATTTATAGGGAAGTGGGAAGTGCATGTGTGGTGCTTCCTTCTTTCTTTTCTTCTCGACTCGATTTAATTTTGTCTTTTCTCGACGTCGTCTCGGGATTCGAACTTGTCTTAATAATTTTCTTCTTTAATTTAGACTTAAGTTCTTCGACTTCATTAAACTTCCGTCTTTAGACTTTTTCTTCGATAAATCTTCAGAATAGGTCTTGGACATCCGTTCTTTAAGCACTCTTGATCTTTTGACTTCGTCTTTTCTCGTTTTCTTCGATAAAAGCCCGTGAAAGCCCGTGTTTTCTTCCTTTTTCATCTTTTGGTCCTAAAACACAATAAAAACACAAACCACGCATAATTCCGACTTTTACGACATAAAATACACGTTTTGGTCTTGTTATTATTGGAAATAAGTGGTAAAAGGATAAGTGTTTTCACACTTATTAAAGAGCAAGCATACCACTTACGGTGGGCTCTTCGTACATCGGTCGCAAACAACATGGTGTGTGCTACGTTCAACACGGGGGCACAAGTGGCCGATGCAGCACGTAAGCTGGAGATGATGCAAGAAAGAGAAGAGTTTGGGGAAGCAGAGAGACCCGAGAAGAGGTAAAAATTCGTTATTCAGCGGTGACCAAACCGTATTCTTTCAGTATATATCAACATTAATATCTCTTTTAAACTGCATCTTCCAGGCAGAAGACTAGGGACCGGTCTCTGTGGGCTTAATACAAGGTTTTTAGCCAAGTATAAAATAAATTCGTTCCAAATCTTTTCGAATTGATTACTGGTAGAAAGTGCGACTCAATTGTTCTTGGTGGAAAATAAAAAGGTTTGGTTATCTATTTTAAACTAAAAATGAAAATGTCATTGAGTAAATGAATACAAATGAAAGCTTGAAAATTTAAACTAAAAATTAAGACTATTGAATTGAAAAGTAAATGATTAAAACTTATAAAAATGTAAACTTTAAATATTTGAGCTAGAATAAGACAAGTTAGAATTAAGCTAAGTAAAAGGCGGGAAAAGCTTGAAATTCAAAAATGTAAAAATAAAACCTTATCCGGAATAATATCCGGATTGTTATCCTGAATGAAGAAAAAATCCTTATCCGGAATAATACAACTGGAGCTTATCCTGAATAAACACAGCTGCTAATCCGGAATGCTGCTACTGGAGCTTGTCTGGAATACTATCCGAAATGAAGGATCGAAAGTTTATCCGAAATACTATCCGGAATCAAGCTGAGTTCTTATCCGGAATAAACGAAGGTACATCTTATCCGAAATATTTCACTGGTGCTTATCCGCAATCCGATTTCACTAGGGCTTATCTGGAATAGATGAAATGGCACTTATCCTGAATAACTTTTCTGCTGCCTATACTGAATATATTCCGGATAGTTATCCGGAATATCACTTATCCGGAATAATGTATCCGTAGCTTATCCGAAATCTTTGAGGACACAGTTAATCGGAATAAAGGGAATGAGGTACTATCCGGAATATTTGACCGAGAGCTTATCCGGAGAAAACTAATAACGTGGCTTATCCGGAATACTTGACATGCACCTTATCCGGAATACTGGGGAATATAGGACTTTTCTGGAATACCATGGTTAAGACCTTTATCCGGAATAAGCTATAATCAAGCTTATCCGGAATGTTCTGTTATGACAACTAATCGGAATAAAGGGGTTTAGAGAACCCGGATATCAAACAACTTAGCAAATAAGCAATTCCAAAAATAAGCACATACCAAAACTTACGCCAAAAAGATTTTAGAAAAAGGTGAATAAGCTAAAATTTAAAAACTTTTAAAACATTAAATAAGCTAGAAATCAAAAAGCACTTTTTATAAACTTATTTAAACTTAACAAAATCAACTTATTCTTAAAAACTATTAAGCATAAAGATTAAGAAAAATAAGCACTTTTATATAAAAACTTTTAAGATCACCAATTTAATACGCACAACCAAATAAGCTAAACAATCAAATCATCAACAAGATTAAGATAAAACTACATGATTATCAAGACTAAGTAAAAGATTAAGAAAGGTAGAATGGGAATTAAGAAAATAAGCTTGATTGATTAAGGATTAATATCAAAAGAGTACAAGATTAAAGTTGATAAACTTGGAAAGCTAGAGAGAAGAAAACTTAAGAAAAACTTGAAAACTAAAAATAAACTACAACTAAAAATTAACCACCTAACCACCCTCCAAATGACACATTAGGAGGGTATTTATAGGAGGTGGGGAGATTACATGCTTAAGATATCTTATTTCTTTCTTCTCGTCTCAACTCGACTTAATTTCTTTGTCTTTCTCGACGTCGTCTCGGGATAAGTCGATATTAGTTGAACTTGTCTTATAATTTTCTTCTATAATTAGACTTGAGTTCATCGACTTCATTAAACTTCCGTCTTTAGACTTTTTCTTCGATAAATCTTTAGAATAGGCCTTGGACTTCCGTTCTTTTTTGCATTCTCGATCTTTTGACTTGGTCTTTAGTCTTTTTCTTCGATAAACGCCCGTGATAGCCCATGTTTTCTTCCTTTTGAATCTTTTGGTCCTAAAACACAATAAAAACACTAACCACGCATAATTCCGACTTTTATGACATAAAATACACGTTTTGGTCTTGTTATTATTGGAAATAAGTGGTAAAATGATAAGTGTTTTCACACTTATTACGGCTACTCAACAACATCCTACTCACCCCAAGGGAAACGGTCAGACTCACGACCGTTCTGCTACGGATAAGCGTGGCGGTAATGATAATTACCGTAACAACGCTAGAAACTCCAACAGCAGTAGGTCCTTGCACTTACTCATTTTCTTATGATTACATACAATAGTTCATAATTTTGACACATTAGCAAATCTTCTACAAAGAATCATGGTAAAGCGAGGGACCAGAACCAGAGAGGTTCGCAGCCTAACCGTCCAGCTATTACTGGTATTACATCTCACGAATTTTCCGCATTGTCTTTTGTACCTATTATCATGTCTTATGTATACTGTTCTTATCAGGCTCTTAGTCAGCAAGGACACCTGCTGGAGGGTATACTCATCCTCTTTGCACTACCTGCAACCGTAGGCACCCAGGCCCATGTCGCCGCGACATCGACGCATGCTACAAGTGTGGCCTCCCTGGCCATCGCATGAAGGACTGCCGCAAGGGCGAGATGGAGGGCACATCTGGACATGCTGATACTAAGCCGCCTCCTACTAGTGGACGCGTTTACACGACTTCTCGCGATCAGGCCAACAATTCTATAGGTACCATCACTAGAATCTTGTATATGTATGGTCAAGCTGCATGTGTTCTATTTGACACGGGTGCTACTCATTCAGTCATTTCTACTACTTATGCTAAGAATGTTAGGATAGCCCGCATGCCATTAGAGAATGTACTGAACATTTCCACGCCTTTAAGAGACTCTGTACGCATAACCCATGTGTACAAGAGCCTTCCCCTAGAGTTTGACGACAAGATTCGTCCTGTTGACGCACTTCCGCTGGACATGAATGATTTTGACATGATATTGGGCATGGACTGGCTATCCAAGCATCATGCTACCATAAACTGCCATTCATATCAGGTCATCTTCGGTGATGTTAATGCACCAGAGTACATTAACAACGGGTTCGTACCCGTAAGGTCTGTACAAATCATATCAGCCGTGCAAGTACGTGCATTACATTCACATGGTTGAGAGGGCTATCTAGCTACTATTCATGACATGGATGTTGAATCTCCATCAATTCAAAATCAGCCGATAGTGTCAAAATTTCCATATGTATTTCTAGAAGAACTTCCGGGCATACCACCTGCACATGAAGTAGAGTTTAACATCGAGCTTATCCCAGGAGCTGAGCCGATTTCCAAGACTCCTTATCGCATGGCTCCAATAGAGTTGAAGGAGCTGAAGGATCAATTGCAAGAACTTCTGGAACGAAGTTTTATTCGACTGAGCGCATCTCCATGGGGTGCACCGGTCTTATTCGTGAAGAAGAAGGACGACAGTTATGCGTCTTTGCATAGATTATCGCGAGCTTAACAAGATCACCATCAGGAATAGGTATCCCCTACCACGCATTGACGATCTTTTTGACCAACTCCAAGGGGCCAAACATTTCTCCAAGATTGATCTGAGGTTGGGCTATCATCAGCTACGCGTCAAAGAGCAGGACATCGCCAAGACTGCTTTCCGTACACGCTATGGTCACTATGAATTTGTAGTCATGCCATTTGGCCTTGCCAATGCTCCAGCAGTGTTCATGGATTTGATGAACAGAATCTTCCATGAATTTCTGGACAAGTTCGTCATTGTCTTTATTGACGACATTTTGATATTCTCTAAGTCCAAGGAGGAACACCAAGACCATCTTTGTACAGTATTACAGATTCATCGCCAGAAGCAGTTGTATGCTAAATTCTCCAAGTGTGAGTTCTGGTTAGACAAGGTGGCGTTCTTAGGTCACATTGTATCAGCAGAAGGAATCACCATGGATCCAGCGAAGGTTGAGGCTATTACCAAGTGGCCAAGAATGACATCAGCGACTGAAGTTCGCAGTTTCCTAGGCTTAGCTGGTTACTACCGTAGGTTTGTGGAGAACTTTTTCCGCTTAGCACTACCATTGACCAAACTGATGCGGAAAGGGGAGAAATTCGTCTAGACTGAAGAAAAAGAGAAGAGCTTTGAAGAGCTAAAGTAGAAGTTAGTATCTGCACCGATTCTTACTCTCCCATCTGGTACAGGTGGATTTCAGATCTAAAGTGATGCATCGGGGAAGGGACTTGGCTGTGTTCTCATGCAACATGGGAAAGTGATCGTGTACGCTTCACGTCAGCTTAAGCCTTATGAGGAAAATTACCCTACGCATGACTTGGAACTTGCAGCAGTCGTGTTTGCATTGAAGATATGGAGGCACTACTTGTATGGAGAATCATGTGACATTTTAATAAAATAATAATAAAATAATATTAAAAATCCAAAATTTATAATAAATTCTAAAAACTTGCAAACTAGCTTAATTTAACCTAAATAAACAGAAAATGAAGTTGAAATTACAAAAATACCCCTAATGGGCCTCCAAATGGGCCAAAAGTCGAAACAGTCACCTTAATGGGCCAAAATAAGCCCAATAGGAAAAATGTTGTCCAATTAAGCCCAAAAGCTCCTATCTGACTCAAAATTTGATTTTAAACTCAAGTTTTCAAATGCCCAAAAGCTGAAAATGTGAAATAAGCAAGCTTATACCAAACAACTTATTCTTAATGGGCTTTTTGGCCCATTAAGCTATAAGCTGATGCCATAAGCTCAAATTAGACACACGAGCTTCGTTTGAGTTTCTTAAGACTTCTGTAAAAAGAAATTTGAAATAAGCCAAAAGAATAAGCCTGAAAATGCAAAAAGCAATCTACAGAAAACGACAAAATAGTCGTTTTTGAGTTCTAGGCTATCCCAAGAGCTGATTCAAGTTTCTAAAGCTTTTAAATGACTTAACTAAGCTTAATCAACAAAAAGGTTTCAAATAAGTTGACTCAATAATCTGAAATAAGCAAATAAGCACTTATGAAAAAGTCAAATAAGTTCGTTTTCTAGTAAAAAGTCAAAGTCAAAGTCTAATAAGCTCCAGTTCAATCAAATGGGTCAAATAATGAAGATCTATCACAAAAAATTTAGTTGTTGCAGGTCTGGATAAGCCAATATGGCTTATTGATAAGCTAACTGAAAAGTTGTACTAGCAGGGGCTAGTTTTGGGTGTTGAGCAGTGGAAACTTTTTCCACTACTTGACTTGTTGACTTTTTTGTCTTTAGTGACTTTTTTGGAGACTCAAGTTACACAAAGGCACCCAGTTGATCAGTGGATCAAGAAGAGTCAAATACAACAAATAAATCACAATCAACAACAGCCAGTTAGTACAGTTTATTCAATCAATCACCAGATCACTCACAGACATGAACAAATAAGCAGTTGAGGTTCAATAAGCACTTATAGCACAATTCAGCCAGCCAAACTTAACCAAATGCATACACAAGCAATGTTAAACTTAAATAAGCAAGTCTAAACAGTTTTCATGCACTGATTCAAAGTATTAAGCAAGATTCAAGCACTTAAAGTTACTGATGAACTATGAACATGCAGTTTTTTCACTTTGCTGATGCAATTGACCAACAAGCCAGATTCAATCGCTCAAATCTATCACATATGTTATATTAATGATGTTTTAACAACTTTTAACCCTAAGCATGCATAAATTCTAGATTTTACCAAAATCTTAGGTCAAAAAGAGTTAAAATCAAGTATTTATAGCACAATGTAAGATTTGAGGTTTCAACCCTAATAACTTGCAGCAATAGGCACTCAACCAAGTGTTTATCATATACAAAGCACAAACAGAAACTTCTACAAACTCAATAACAACTTATGATTCAAGACAGGTAATCCGAAACACCCTTTTAACTTTTCAAATCAAGATTTTAAAATCAAAACAGCATTCCATGGTTACCCAAGCCCAAATTATCTCAATAACAGATATATTAAGCAGATTCAAGCAAGATTAAGCCAAAAAATTCACAGGAACACAAGTCACACACAAATATTACCAAAAAGCAAGATTTAATCAGATTTTGGGATTAAGTGTGCAAACCTCATGGATGTACATCCACACCCATAAATTTTGAGCTTATGTACTAGCAAGAACAAGTACAAGCTTCCACAACAAAACCTGCTAAGATTCAACAAGGTTAGAAGCAAAATATCAAAAATAGTAAGGTTGAAAAGCCTTGATTAATGCAACTCTTGTACTCCACACTTGATTATCCCCAAGTTATAGGCTTCACCACACCTTGATAACTCAATATCAGGATGCTATGATCAGCTTTATACCCCAAGAATTCCATGATAGACCAAGAACTTAGCAAAATATCAAGCTTGAAGGAAAATGTGCAAACTTTTGCACACTCCTTGAAAACAGGTTTTGAGATTCAAGAATAGCAAACAAGTAACAATAATAAGCAGTAAACAACAATGGAACTTGAGTTTTCTTCAAAGATTCAAACACATTTCATTCAACTGAAAATGGATTTACAGAATATTGAACAAAGGAAAATTCAAGAGCAAAGTGCAAATGATGTACCCTAAGGCCTTTATATAGGCTACAAACTATCTACTGAATGCATAAAAAACGTGAACTCTAACTATGGAAGTTCCAAATTTGCCCTTTGAAGTTTGAACTCTTGGAGAATCATGTGACTGATTTTTGTTGTCTTGTGGTAGCTGGCAAGGAAAAAGTGAATCCAATGGCTTGTAATGAGCTTAGAAAGTAAGCTATAATCATATTCGTTAGATGGTGGTCACAATTTTGGCAGTTAGCTCAAAGGTGAAAAAGCAGGGGAATCATGTGTCTAAGGTAGTGATGTGGCAAGGTTTTTGAAAGTTGGGATGTGATTAAGGTCATCTTAAACATCATTCTGGAGCAGATTAGGGTTTAATTGTTACACAACTAAGAAAACCTAAATTTGTAAAGAACACCAAGAACAGCTGTTTTGATCTTGTTTAGTTTTTGAATTAGTGTTAGGCGCCTTAATCTTTATTTAAATAAAGGTTAGTTAAAAATGGGTATAAGTGGGATTTGAGGTGGCAGAAAGGGAGGTTTTCATTGGTGGAGAAAGTGAGTGGGGCACGTGTCACCCCTCACAGGTTAAGGTAAGTATCTTGTCTGCCATGATTCACCCCCTATCTTTCATAAACTTGTCACTTTGTAAATAATAACACAAAATCCGGATTCCCTTTGTTGTTGATGTTTGCTTTTTCACACTTTTGCCCCAAAAGGTTTTGTAAAATGAATTTAGGGGTATTTCTTGCCAATTCTTGATTCTTGAAGGACTGATTTGGCATTTTCTTCATGGATGATGGTCTTTACTTGTCTTGTTGACTTCTTGGAGGACTGAATTTGCCAAGTCATGATTAATGAGGGACCATTTTTGCCATTTCTTCAAAGTCAAGGGTCCTTTTGGTAATTTTGATATTTTCAAAGGACCAAATTTGTAATTCTTGTAACTTGGAGTCCTTCTTGGTATGTTTGACTTTGAGGAGGTAAAGTATTGACATTTTAGTTTTGTTGAGGGACTAAAATTGCCAATTCTTTAAAGTGGAGGGCCCTTTTTGCAATATTGACAAACTTTAGGGACCAATCTTGTAATTATGAAGATACAAGGGTATAAAGTGTCAATTCTTCCATATTGGAGGACCCTTCTTCATAAATCTTCAAATCTTCAAGGGTTTGTCTTGGGAAAATTCTTCATTAGGGCTTGGTTCAATGTGCAGCTTCGTTTCCCGTGTTCGTTTTTGCATGATTCTTGTGATCTTTTGTCATTTTCTCAATATCCGTACCTAAAATACACAAGCAACAAACACAAGCATATATTTGGGTATTTTCATGATAATTTATGCATTTTAAGTCCTTTTTGGACGATGATACTATGTATAAAAGCAGTCTCATCACTCCCCCACACTAAACCATTGTCGTTCCCTCACATAATGCTAGAATAAAGTATCGTAGCATCTCCAAAATTCGTTTTTATTCACTTTATTGAATGATAAACTAGCTACACTACTACTATTACTACTACTACTTGCGTTTTAGACATAATGTATGATTTTCATCACAAAATGGGACGTTTAGGTTCATAGAATAAGAACACGTGAATGCTTCGTTAGAAATAATTCCATCGTCCTCGATTTTCACCCCAATTCCATGCCAAGCGTGAAACGAGATCATTGTCATTATAAGTTAGTAATGCTAACACTACTCATATGCCCTAATCACGTACTTATCCTCCCATTTTCCTAAGTTGTATCTCATATTTTATTATGTCTTGAATGTTTCACGAGGATACATTGTTTTACTTATGCGATAATAGAGATTTAGGTCTAAAAATAGAGTCCTAACGGTGTAACCAAGACCACCAAATCAATAACCCATCCTAATAGACAACGATGTCAAAAAATTAAGTCAACAAAAAGGATCGATAAACACGATTTTATAACGGTTTTGAACATGAGACTTATTACCAAGACTTTTGTACGCCCCCTAACGGAAGGGCCTTATTATCTTTGGTTTACCTCCATCTTTTATTCAACTTCGCCATGAAGCTTTTATTATGACTTCGATCTTGCCTTGCCTTTTATTATCCACCTCATCGGTAGTTTTATTAGCCAAAGACGTATATCCTCACGCTAAGGCGAATTTTGGATCTTTAATGCTTCAAAGATTAAGGCTTGATTCACTTCCAATTTTGCATAGATTTTTCGGCCTTATGGGGCTTCAAATTGTTTGCTTGATTTAGGTGAGCACTTGAAATCTTATTATTGGGTGAAGCTTTTGATTATTCGGGTGCCAATACTTCAAAACCGTGACGCTGGCGATACCTTAATGTCTTCCCAATTTAATTACACGGAAGCTACTAGAAAATACTAGAAACCCAACAATCAAGACTAAACCGCTAAGTCAATATTTATTAAGCAAAAAATATTTACAAGTGAAGGGAGACTAAGCAAACAACGAGAACACATGAGTTTTTGAAAGAATACGAGTACCCTACGTTTAGCATAGTAACTTATAATTAAGCCTATCATTTCTCGTCCTCATTTAAGAGACTTAGCCTAATGTAAAGTTAAGGAATCAAATCTAAGTGCTCAACACGCACGGTCGAGTAAAAAATTACTCTTATTCTCGCCATCGGAAAACCTACATTCGTGTCTTCAAACACTTATAAAACATGAGAAATTTTTTAAAATTTGGCCATTTTTAGCCTTATTTTGCAACAAAACGATAAACAAAAAGATAAACTTTGGAAAGCGTGAAGGTTTGGCAAGGCAAGTATCTATTCACCTCAAAATTGATGTAGCCTTTTTACACACCTTTAGGAAAAGGAGGCAAAATAGTGGAAAGTATTAAGTGTCGGTTTAGGAAAGCCAAACACTAATGACCAATGGTGAAAGTTCGTTTCCCAAGGAGGCTAGTGTGTTATGTAGAGAAATGATTAATTATGTGATTATATGATTATGAGAAAGAAAATAGAAATGGGATAAGAAGAGAATGACGGTTACGATGACGGATTACACAAAGACGAAAAGGTCGTACACGTAAACCCGTAAAAGCACCAAATTTAAAAATTTACCCTAAAAATTCTAAAAACGTGCAATAAATCCTAAATAATGTAATTAGAGTTTACAAAAAATCAAAAATCACTCAAACCTTTTATTTAATTAAATAATGATTTTTTAATGCTAATTAAAGCCCTAAAAATCAATTTAATTAACGAAAAGCCCAAAATGAGACTTATCACTTTGTAAACCTCTAAAATACCCTAACTTAATTTAAAACTATTTTTGAAAATTTTAAAATTAATTAAAACTATTTAAAAACAATTAAAAACTATTAAAACTTAGAATAATTATAAAAATTAATCTAAGGACAATAAAAATATTCTAAAAGTTGTAAAATTCCTAACTTAATGTATTTAACCTAAGAAAAATGTAAAAACTTGAAAAATCTAAATTTTAATTTTTAATAATAAAATAATAATAAAATAATATTAAAAATCCAAAATTTATAAAAAATTCTAAAAACATGCAAACTAGCTAAATTTAACCTAAATAAATAGAAAATGAAGTTGAAATTACAAAAATACCCCTAACGGGCCTCCAAGTGGGCCAAAAGTCCAAACAGTCACCTTAATGGGCCAAAATAAGCCCAATAGGAAAAATGTTGTCCAATTAAGCCCAAAAGCTCCTATCTGACTCAAAATTTGATTTTAAACTCAACTTTTCAAATGCCCAAAAGCTGAAAATGTGAAATAAGCAAGCTTATACCAAACTACTTATTCTTAATGGGCTTTTTGGCCCATTAAGCTATAAGCTGATGCCATAAGCTCAAATTAGACACACAAGCTTCTTTTTAGTTGCTTAAGACTTCTGCAAAAATAAATTTGAAATAAGCCAAAAGAATAAGCCTGAAAATGCAAAAAGCAATCTATAGAAAACGACAAAATAGTCGTTTTTGAGTTCTAGGCTATCCCAAGAGCTGATTCAAGTTTCTAAAGCTTTTAAATGACTTAATTAAGCTTAATCAACAAAAAGGTTTCAAATAAGTTGACTCAATAAGCTGAAATAAGCAAAAAGCACTTATGAAAAAGTCAAATAAGTTGGGTTTCTAGCAAAAAGTCAAAGTTAAAGTCTAATAAGCTCCAGTTCAATCAAATGGGTCAAATAATGAAGATCTATCACAAAAATAAGTTGTTGCAGGTCTGGATAAGCCAATATGGCTTATTGATAAGCTAACTGAAAAATTGTACTAGCAGGGGCTAGTTTTGGGTGTTGAGCAGTGGAAACTTTTTCCACTGCTTGACTTGTTGACTTTTTTGTCTTTAGTGACTTTTTTGGAGATTCAAGTTACACAAAGGCACCCAATTGATCAGTGGATCAAGAGGAGTCAAATACAACAAAGAAATCACAATCAACAATAGCCAATTAGTACAGTTTAATCAATCAATCACCAGATCACTCATAGACATGAACAAATAAGCAGTTGAGGTTCAATAAGCACTTATAGCACAATTGAGCCAGCCAAACTTTACCAAATGCATACACAAGCAATATTAAACTTCAATAAGCAAGTCTAAACAGGTTTCATGCACTGATTCAAAGTATTAAGCAAGATTCAAGCACTTAAAGTTACTGATGAACTATGAACATGCAGTATTTTCAGTTTGCTGATGCAATTGGCCAAAAAGCCAGATTCAATAACTCAAATCTATCACATATGTTATATTAATGATGTTGTAACAACTTTTAGCCCTAAGCATGCATAAATTCTAGATTTTACCAAAATCTTAGGTCAAAAACAGTTAAAATCAAGTAGTTATAGCACAATGTATGATTTGAGGTTTCAAACCCAATAACTTGCAGCAATAGGCACTCAACCAAGTGTTTATCAGATACAAACACAAACACAAACTTCTACAAACTCAATAACAACTTATGATTCAAGACAAGTAATCCCAAACACCCTTTTAACTTTTCAAATCAAGATTTTCAAATCAAAACAGCATTCCAAGGTTACCCAAGCCCAAATTATCTCAATAACAGATATATTAAGCAAATTCAAGCAAGATTAAGCCACAAAATTCACAAGAACACAAGTCACACACAAATATCACCAAAAAGCATGATTTAATCAGATTTTGGGATTAAGTGTGCAAACCTCATGGATGTACAACCCACGAAATTTGAGCTTATGTACTAGCAAGAACAAGTACAAGCTTCCACAACAAAGCCTGCTAAGATCAACAAGGTTAGTAGCAAAATATCAACAACAGTAAGGTTGAAAAGCCTTGATTACTGCAACTCTTATACTCCACACTTGATTATCCCCAAGTTATAGGCTTCACCACACCTTGATAACTCAATATCAGGATTCTATGATCAGCTTTATAGCCCCAAGAATTCCAAGATAGACCGAGAACTTAGCAAAATATCAAGATCGAAGGAAAATGTGCAAACTTTTGCACACTCCTTCAAAACAGGTTTTGAGATTCATGAATAGCAAACAAGTAACAATAATAAGCAGTAAACAACAATGGCACTTGAGTTTTCTTCAAAGATTCAAACACATTTCATTCAACTGAAAATGGATTTACAGAATATTGAACAAAGGAAAATTCAAGAGCAAAGTGCAAATGATGCACCCTAAGGCCTTTATATAGGCTACAAACTATCTACTGAATGCATAAAAAACGTGAACCCTAACTATGGAAGTTCCAAATTTTCCCTTTGAAGTTTGAACTCTTGGAGAATCATGTGACTGATTTTTGTTGTCTTGTGGTAGCTGGCAAGGAAAAAGTAAATCCAATGGCTTGTAATGAGCTTAGAAAGTAAGCTAGAATCATATTCGTTGGATGGCTGTCATAAAGTTTTTAGTTAGCTCAAAGGTGAAAAAGCAGGGGAATCGTGTGTCCAAGGTAGTGATGTGGCAAGGTTTTTGAAAGTTGGGATGTGATTAAGGTCACCTTAATCATCCTTCTGGAGCAAATTAGGGTTTAATTGTTACACAATTAAGAAAACCCAAATTTGTGAAGAACACCAAGAACAGCTGTTTTGATCTTGATTAGTTTTTGAATTAGTGTTAGGCGCCTTAATCTTTATTTAAATAAAGGTTAGTTAAAAATGGGTATAAGTGGGATTTGAGGTGGCAGAAAGGGAGGCTTTCATTAGTGGAGAAAGTGAGTGGGGCACGTGTCACCCCCTCACAGGTTAAGGTAAGTATCTTGTTTGCCATGATTCACCCCCTATCTTTCATAAACTTGTCACTTTGTAAATAATAACACAAAATCCGGATTCCCTTTGTTGTTGAAGTTTGCTTTTTCACACTTTTGCACTAAAAGGTTTTATAAAATGTATTCAGGGGTATTTCTTGCCAATTCTTGATTCTTGAAGGATTGATTTGGCATTTTATTCATAGATAATGTTCTTGACTTGTCTTGTTGACTTCTTGGAGGACTGAATTTGCCAAGTCATGATTAATGAGTATAACACCCCCACAAATGCTATGCGCAGCGGAACTACAACATTTGGGTGCTACGTAGTTATCATCACACATAAGCTATATTAAACGACTCAAGAGACGTAAAAGTTTAAACATAAATTAAATATTGATTAAAACATCAAAGTCTACAGTTTTCCAAATCCCAAGATAATACAAAACAGAGTTTTCGTTTTGGTCCCCATTGAATCTCAACCCAAAAGTACATTTTAGTTCACATGACATAATAATAAATATTTAAGTGCTAAAAGGGAGGAAAAACAAAGTAGACCACCAAGCCACAACAACTTCCATCCTCGCATGCTCCGCTGCTATCAATCTTGGTTATCTGAAACACATGCTTAAAACTGTCAACACAAAGGTTGAGTGAATCTATAGGTTTATCAAATCATAGGTTGAACATAAGTATTAAAACCAATCATGATCATTCAATAGCATTGTCGTATACACAATCTATTATTCAAGGATATTATCTTTAGCAACAGCTAATAATTGTGTTTAAGCTCGTGACACTAATCCATTAACTCAATCACCTGCGCCACATTGACCGGCATGATTAAGATGAAACCAGTGCCCCTTCTAAAGGCATCAGTTGCAATTATACCTTATTTCTTATCACAAGTTATCCGTCCGCAGAGGGTACTCAACGTACTAGCTCTCGTCTCGGATAGGGTCATCAACCCCATAGTACTATCAATTGTATAAGCGGCTACCTCCAACCCACACAAGGGCAAGACAATAGTTAATAGTTCACGAATTTAGGGACTTTTGCAACTAGGTACTCAACACAATTCAAGGCAACATTCGGGTCCAACAATCATTCATGACTTATGTTCTTTTTCATTTAAATAGCATGTATCCCCCTCGCGGGTAAAAACGTTTGAAATAAGTAAAGAGCGAGGCTATAGACTCACCTGGCGTAGTAGTAGTGGTTCTAGCGAAGACGTAACGAGAAATGTCACCGACGACGTGGATGCCCGGGAAAGTCTAACACTTGACCTAAAAATCAAGGTACGTAAACCAAATCAATACTCCGTGTACATTGTTGTACTAAAACACACTCATATGAAAGCACTTAATGCTTATGAAAACTTACGCCAAAACCAAACAAGTATTTGTTACTAGACTTATACCATTTATCTACGTAATTAAAGTTGATTTCCATTTTATAAATTTCCCGGTACTTACCAAAAGTACGGGCTGTTTGCTATGACTTAAGCACTTTCATAAATTACAAGAAAATTCACACAAATACCTCATGACCTGTATAAAACCCATATTTAATCCCATGAAAAGTTTTCACGTCTATGACTCGTTACACATCATACTTCTAAACATACACTTTTAGGACTGATTTTGCACGTTGACCATGTTAGACTTGGTTGACTATTTAAAATACACCATTCACCAATCCGACACCTAAGTCTAAAAATAGACTCACAAATGCAGGTTTGAAATCAAAAATCAACTTTAAATCATTTACCAAACTCTATCTATGGTCCCCGGGATTTGACCCAAAACCAAACACAAATTCGGATTGTGTTGGTTCTCATCTCCCGGTACACGAACTTTAAAAATATCATAACTTTTGACTCGTTTGGAGTCGTAAGCTCTACTTTACACCGAAACGAAGCTAAGACAAAGCTCTACAACTACATCCTATGTTTATGACCTGTTTTCCAAATTAAACCCACGAAAAATATGCTTGAACAATCTGCCTAAATTCACCCATTTCGAAATCATAACAAATCATCATTCCAATCCATTCTAACGACACCTAGCCCTAACTTAACCACTCATGACCATTCCTAAACACCTTAATCAGTCCCTCACACCTAGGATATCAAATCAACTCTAAAACCCATTTACCAAATCAATCATGCAACATGTTTAACTCATTTAAAACATCAAAAACAACTTTATAAACACAAACCCATGACACATTTCATCAAACACCATGAATCCACCAAACACCCCCATTAGCCGTGGGGTGTTGGTGACCAAAACACCCATACTCTACTGTTTTTAACAAATTTTATGGATGATTATCCATTATCTAATCACTAATTAGACATCCCACTAGTTTAATTGCATCAAAACACGTTTTTGAAAAATCTTTGATTCTTGAAAAAATTTGTTAATTCATGTTGGATTAAATGGTGTAAGAACACTTACAATGGTTAAATTAGATGTGGTCTAAGCTTGGATTTAACGAAAACATGATGGAAAAAGTTTTGTGGTGGTGGTTGTGTGGTGGGTGGCCGGCGGCCATAGGAGAGAATAGAAAGAGATGAAATTTATTTTTTTTTGCAAAATGAAGTGTGTGTAAGCCTTTGTTCCTTTTTCTAAAAATGGAGGGACCCAAGTGGTAATTTTTGATTTATTTTGGCCTTTCTAATAAACGCCCAATTAAAGAGCGGGATTTTGGCTAAATGACGGGTTTTAAATTTTTGCGGGAGTCGGGTTTCACCAAAAATTATTTCCAAAGGTTAAAACGCACGCAAAACGAATATACGTATGGTTCCGACTCGACTTAACACGTAATTAAAATAAAATCTCGAAAAACTCAAATATCGATCAATCGATAGTAAAAGATAAATTTTGGGCATCCGTCGGGATTGTAGTCATTATCGGTTCTCCTTAAATCGTCAAATGTTAAAATTACGACCTTAAACGTTGGTTTCAACTTAAACCGTCAAATATATAGCAAACGAAATTTCTTAAAAATTTCAAAAATATTCGTAAAATAGGATTAAATAAATGACGTTGGGCTCGGGATATCACATCCACAAGTGAGTCACAACTTAAGAGAGATGCCCATACTGAACAACTCTTGAGACAATAACTTAGCATCATACGACACATTCACGGGTCT
Source organism: Glebionis coronaria (assembly GCA_025667525.1). Lineage (NCBI taxonomy): Eukaryota > Viridiplantae > Streptophyta > Magnoliopsida > Asterales > Asteraceae > Glebionis > Glebionis coronaria. Next base: position 296,979,618 of record CM046881.1, read on the forward strand.
TACATCCTCCCCTCCTTAAGGGAGCGACGTCCCGATGCTCTCCGGTTCTTATACTAGCATTTCGTACTACTAGAAAGATGAGGGTACTTTTTCCTAAAGGGGTCTTCACGTTCCGACGTGGACTTCGGTTCACGTTTCGGGTTCCATCACACCTTCACCATGAGTATTATGCCTTGCTTCAATCTCTTAACATCTCGATCCTTGATCTCCACTTCAATTTCCCAAATTCTTCCTACGGTTATCGACACGTCTCTTCTCACAGCTTCTCGCGGTTAGCAAGTGATTCTTAATCTACACCATCTCTTCCGTAGCCTCTCGAATCATTTCAAGTCCATTCAACTGACTTTTTCCTACTTCATTCTATCCAACTGGCGATCTATATTTTCATCATCATAGTTCCTCAAAGGCTGCAGCTTCTATGCTACCATGGTAAATGTCGTTGTACAAAAATACCACCACGGCAAGTGTCGGTCTCAACAGCTATCAGAATCAATCACACACGCTCAGAGCACGTCTTCCAACGTTCTAATCGTCCTTTCACTTAGTCCATCATCTCATAAAAACAATTACTCAAGCACGGGTCACACATAACCCCATCGAAAATGTTCAGAATATACAAGACGAAGTAATTAATACTAACCATACAAAATCACCTTAATCGCAATATTATGTACATACAAACCTATTTCGTCAAAAACGAATTCATCGATACGGAATTATCCGATGTATACATAACTCTCTCGAAAACATCACAATCCAATCAAACACAAAAGCCATAATAAAACACATACAACCACATTACGACATGTTTGCAACATAGCCAAACCATGCCAAGTCAATTAGTTCAATCAAGTTAACTCGTGCTTGCTAATCAGCCAAGCCATGATAAATTAAGAATATTTGACATGATTCTCGGATGAGTCCAGTCAAAAGGAAATTGCAAGTTAAAACAGGTTCACAAGCTTGCTAGCCGTGGATGCATATTGATAAAAGAAAGAAAATACATACGTATGTCATTGTAGGGTGCTCACACACGGATCCATACCCAAAAAAAATATAATAATAATACAAGAACACCATCTCACCTTCCATCCCGAACGTGGTTAAAATCTCCTTAAGCATCTCCGCTCATAGTTAGAAATACATTATATGGCACGTGTTCTCCATGACCGGACGTCATTGGACAATGTCGTCTTAAGTTCTCACAACTTTCGATCACTCAACTAGATCACATACAACATAAACACATAAAATACAAGCGTTCACCATAAATCATTAACTATGTTTATCTATCGTTTAACCATCGATGATCAAAGAAAATCGAGTCAAGCAAAGAGGCTTCCTCACTTGAATAAACGAAGACGACAATTGGAATTGTCTTCCAATTACCGTCACACAGTTGGTAAACTTCAACAGTTTATCGCGTGTCGTTTGACATATCAAAAGAACAAGAAAAGAAAATAATTAAGGTACGGTACATTTGATGTAGGAGAAGTCTTCGTCATTTCCCTCAGAGTCACTCGAACTCTGATTTCCTCTACTTTGGTAGTCTTCTATTTTTGTTAAAAACTCTTCTCAGTATCGATACGAGCCCCTTTGGTATTTCATCAACACCCTCGTGATTCCGATGAAATTCGCATGTTACATTCAACACATAAAAAAAACATTTTCCAAAATTACTCGGTCAAGGTGACTTGCCAAGTCAACGCCAAATGAAAGAAGAGATTTCAAGGAATACAAGAAAACTAAAAAATTTTCTTTAGGAATCAAAGAGAATACGATTACTTGTATAAGAATCCACCATGTTTTTTAAACGTTCTCACCCAAACATTTATCAAAAACACTACCTGTTTTAAAGATGACCCATGGATTTGAAACTACATCGCGCTTCCTAAACTATGCATAATTAGATAGATCATGCATACTTAAGGACCAAGCAACGACAACCAACAAAATAGGACTCTTCCCGAATTATGCCTAGTTAGCTAAGCTGTGCATAATTGAGGATCGAGTGACGACACAAACATTATTATTACATACCAAATACGACTATAAAAGTTTTCGACCCATACTTCAAAATAATTGAATCATTTGAAATGAAATTCGAAATGGGAAAATATTGTTACTATCGTTTTAAGAAACACATCAAACATTTTTCGTCCACTTTGGAAACATACCTTTGCTTTGCCTTTTTATGAGAAAATAAATAAATGATTAAATAAAGAAATCGACACCCTTTGCATTTGGTTCACCAAAACATTTCACACACTCATACGTATTTTCAAAATAGACTACTCACCAATCAATGGTAAGGTGGTTCAGGATTAAAGATCATTGCAAGCACAACAAGTAATAAAAATCGAAAATCAATGAGATCGAACGAGGTAAACGAGCAATATAATTGCCAACTAAAATTAACTACATTAGAAATGAAAATACTTCAAATATATGACAAAAGTCTCGGGATAACAACAGCGATCTACGAATACATGGAGCAAAAATTGAATATTAACACAAGTGTCAAAAATAGAACAACGATCATGATTCCCACCGTCTCGAGTTGCACACACATTCCACCAAGGGTATACGGGGAGAGGAGAAGAATCACCTTGTCGAATAGAAACTATTTCACCAGGGAGATCGAGTTCTTTCACCTCTACAACTCGGTAAAGCGGCTTCGCCTCCTCGCTTGTTCAATTATAAATAAATAACCACTTTAATGAAGATTTATAGCATCATCCAAGTAAATACAAAAATTTTTGGTTCCCTTAACCGAAAGAAGAAAAATTACGGCGTCCATGAAAAGGAAAAAAAAATACACCGGGTAACATACCCTTATTAACATGTACTAGCGACGTAGCAATTCAAAATAAATAATGGTCTCATGCCATTGACAATATTAAAACGAAAAATCAAAGGACTACTCAAGCTTAGATATAGGCTCGCATAAACAAAGAAGGGATGCCGTACGATCGAACCATCGTGAACCACAACATTAGATATACATCCTTATCAAATAATATACAAGTAGGCGTGTGTTGGGTAATCCATTTTCATTTTCTAATTAATGTTACCTTGTACCTTGTAAAAGCGAGCATATGCATATTTTTAATTTGGGTTACACCATTAAAGAATTTATACCTTTCATTTCTTAATCTTTATAAAGTTTTTATTTCTGGAAAAATTTCAATCTCTCGGAAATTATTAACATTAGTAGATGCGGTGACTCGGTTATCATAATCGACAAATCATTAGGTTTGAAAATCTCCATACTTGTGTCAAAATCTCGTTAATGTTCATATCTTAAGTACCAAAAACGTACATAGTAAGAATTTTCCAAATTTTACGTTTTTATTATTACGACTTATATTATCACATATATACACATATCCAACATGACTCAAACTAGTCCAATTAACTCTTAAAAATCAACCTTTGACTTTTTATTATACACATGTGTTCCTTAAAACTGGTTTGTTAAATCATATTCACGCGATTCGACTCAAATGCTAAAGAAGTTTCACGTAGTACTATTTCGGATAAATTACTGATTTTTGTCGACACTTGAATCTCGATAATAATAATAATGAAGTAGGTGATCAAAATGCTCATTTCAATAATTCTAAAATATAGAAAATTCAACTTTTAATCCTTAGCCCGTTATCAAACGATTTTAAAATTAACACATGTCTCAGCGGAATAAAATAACGTTCCATTAAAATTTAATAATCTGTTTCAAGCATTATAATTTATCACTTGAAAGTGTACATTCCGATTTTATCCCAGTTTAATCATTACAACAAGTGACGAGTTCTAGTTTATACCAATGCATATAACATGACCTTATGTTTAAGATTAAAACCAGTTTTACAAAGTCTCTAGCTCCAAAATACATGATCAATTTTCTACTCATGTTCTATATTACAAAATATGCTAAAAGTTTGCTATATTGACCCCAAAATTAATTCATATTAAATCCAAAGTTACATATACTCGATAATCATATCGTTAATTTTACCAATAACTCCTTTCTCAAATTAAATTAAACAAATTTTTGGACAGTTCCATCAAAAGCTTTTAGTATTAAATTATTAATATATGAAAATAAGGGTTTTACGAGTAATAAAAACTACTTATTACGGTTTACCAACCAAAGTTAGAAAAAAATATAAATTCACTTTATCCATTTATTCTCTACACAAATTTTACTTGTTACAAGACACATCATACGTCATTTTTATCCAAAAGTTTCATTCATCAAATATTAAATATGTAAAACACTTTATGTTTAAGTAAATCAATCAACAAAATTTAATGCTTATTTAACTCACACAAATGGCGTACCTCGTCATGTATAATATTAACTCCAAAATAATGAAACAACAAAACAAAATGAAATAAACGGAACGAGAATACGTATGTCAACTAAGTGTTGTTATCGGCCTCGGATGAGTCTCGACATCTTAGACCACAAAATTAACACAAACCAATAAAAATTAGAGTTATCACGATTGATCACAACGCTAGTCTATCCTTAAAACGCATATTTAAATCCAAGTAGGATGATAAAAACGATTAAATAGTGATACGCCTCAACCATGTTTCATAATATACACACATGATTCGCCGCTAAGATGCACGCGTCGTTGCTTATACTTCATCTATTGTTATAGTTACGCGAACTAATATATCAAACCCATTAGGGATAAAGGAAATAAAATAATATATATAGGTAAATTAGCTCCAAAAAGAAGAAGTCCCAAAAATGACACATCACGGTGCGATAACGATAATCGAGATCAATCTAGTCAATATACAATATGTTACGAGGCGTTATTTACGTATCTAGAGTATCAAAATAGGTTCACACTCGGTTATTCAATCAATAAATTAATTATCAAGATTGATAATTAGCGGTAAGGCCGAATTCTCAACAAAATCGCATTGTAAAATGTACGACAATCACACAAGAACCATTGATTCACATACTTATACATGCAATCATTCCTACATACGCGTAGGATTACAACACAGTGTTGCCATGTAACGCAATGTAGCCCGTATGCCAATTACATGCAACATATAAGATAATCTTACAAGAATTTGTAAATTACGATAATAAGTACTCAACGTACAAAACAATATATCTTAATATATATCATAGTATTTACTAACTAAATACTAGGGAATTCGTGTCAGTTTGAGGGATACATCTAAAATATAAAGCAATGCTAAAGAAATCTTACCGGAGCCATGCAGGATAGTTGTGTGCTTGGAGAATTTCTTACGACACCAAAAGTAATAGTTTAGGATTTTTTAAAATGACATAGTTCTCTATAACTCATGGCTCTGATACCAATCTATAACACCCCCACAAATGCTATGCGCAGCGGAACTACAACATTTGGGTGGTACGTAGTTATCATCACACATAAGCTATATTAAACGACTCAAGAGACGTAAAAGTTTAAACATAAATTAAAGATTGATTAAAACATCAAAGTCTACAGTTTTCCAAATCCCAAGATAATACAAAACAGAGTTTGCGTTTTGGTCCCCATTGAATCTCAACCCAAAAGTACATTTTAGTTCACATGACATAATAATAAATATTTAAGTGCTAAAAGGGAGGAAAAACAAAGTAGACCACCAAGCCACAACAACTTCCATCCTCGCATGCTCCGTTGCTATCAATCTTGGTTACCTGAAACACATGCTTAAAACTGTCAACACAAAGGTTGAGCGAATCTATAGGTTTATCAAATCATAGGTTGAGCATAAGTATTAAAACCAATCATGATCATTCAATAGCATTGTCGTATACACAATCTATTATTCAAGGATATTATCTTTAGCAACAGCTAATAATTGTGTTTAAGCTCGTGACACTAATCCGTTAACTCAATCACCCGCGCCACATTGACTGGCATGATTAAGATGAAACCAGTGCCCCTTCTAAAGGCATCAGTTGCAATTATACCTTATTTCTTATCACAAGTTATCCGTCCGCAGAGGGTACTCAACGTATTAGCTCTCGTCTCGGATAGGGTCGTCAACCCCATACAAGGGCAAGACAATAGTTAATAGTTCACGAATTTAGGGACTTTTGCAACTAGGTACTCAACACAATTCAAGGCAACATTCGGGTCCAACAATCATTCATGACTTATGTTCTTTTTCATTTAAATAGCATGTATCCCCCTCGCGGGTAGAAACGTTTGAAATAAGTAAAGAGCGAGGCTATAGACTCACCTGGCGTAGTAGTAGTGGTTCTAGCGAAGACGTAACGAGAAATGTCACCAACGACGTGGATGCCCGGGAAAGTCTAACACTTGACCTAAAAATCAAGGTACGTAAACCAAATCAATACTCCGTGTACATTATTGTTCTAAAACACACTCATATGAAAGCACTTAATGCTTATGAAAACTTACGCCAAAACCAAACAAGTATTTGTTACTAGACTTATACCATTTATCTACGTAATTAAAGTTGATTTCCATTTTATAAATTTCCCGGTACTTACCAAAAGTACGGGCTGTTTGCTATGACTTAAGCACTTTCATAAATTACAAGAAAATTCACACAAATACCTCATGACCTGTATAAAACCCATAATTAATCCCATGAAAAGTTTTCACTTCTATGACTCGTTACACATCATATTTCTAAACATACACTTTTAGGACTGATTTTGCACGTTGACCATGTTAGACTTGGTTGACCCATTTAAAATACACCATTGACCAATCCGACACCTAAGTCTAAAAATAGACTCACAAATGCAGGTTTAAAACCAAAAATAAACTTTCAATCATTTACCAAACTCTATCTATGGTCCCCGGGATTTGACCCAAAACCAAACACAAATTCGGATTGTGTTGGTTCTCATCTCCCGGTACATGAACTTTCAAAATATCATAACTTTTGACTCGTTTGGAGTCGTAAGCTCTACTTTACACCGAAACGAAGCTAAGACAAAGCTCTACAACTAAATCCTATGTTCATGACCTGTTTTCAAAATTAAACCCACGAAAAATATGCTTGAACAATCTGCCTAAATTAACCCCTTTTGAAATCATAACAAATCATCATTCCAATCCATTCTAACGACACCTAGCCCTAACTTAACCACTCATGACCATTCCTAAACACCTTAATCAGTCCCTAACACCTAGGATATCAAACCCACTCTAAAACCCATTTACCAAATCAAGCATGCAATATGTTTAACTCATTTAAAAACATCAAAAACAACTTTATAAACACAAACCCATGACACATTTCATCAAACACCATGAATCCACCAAACACCCCCATTAGCCGTGGGGTGTTGGTGACCAAAACACCCAAACTCTACTGTTTTTAACAAATTTTATGGATGATTATCCATTATCTAATCACTAATTAGACATCTCACTAGTTTAATTACATCAAAACACGTTTTTGAAAAATCTTTGATTCTTGAAATTTTTTGTTAATGTATGTTGGATTAAATGGTGTAAGAACACTTACAATGGTTAAATTAGATGTGGTCTAAGCTTGGATTTAACGAAAACATGATGGAAAAAGTTTTGTGGTGGTGGTTGTGTGGTGGGTGGCCGACGGCCATAGGAGAGAATAGAAAGAGATGAAATTTATTTTTTTGCAAAATGAAGTGTGTGTAAGCCTTTGTTCCTTTTTCTAAAAATGGAGGGACCCAAGTGGTAATTTTTGCTTTATTTTGGCCTTTCTAATAAACGCCCAATTAAAGAGCGGGATTTTGGCTAAATGACGGGTTTTAAATTTTTACGGGAGTCGGGTTTCACCAAAAATTATTTCCAAAGGTTAAAACGCATGTAAAACCAATATATGTATGGTTCCAACTCGACTTAACACGTAATAAAAATAAAATCTCGAAAAACTCAAATATCGTTCAATCGATAGTAAAAGATAAATTTTGGGCATCCGTCAGGATCGTAGTCGTTATCGGTTCTCCTTAAATCGTCAAATGTTAAAATTACGACCTTAAACGTTTGTTTCAACTTAAACCGTCAAATATATAGCAAACGAAATTTCTTAAAAATTTCAAAAATATTCGTAAATAGGATTAAATAAATGACGTTGGGCTCGGGATATCACATCTACAAGTGAGTCGCAACTTAAGAGAGATGCTCATACTGAACAACTCTTGAGACAATAACTTAGCATCATACTGCACATTCACGGGTCATACAATGAGGGACCATTCTTGCTATTTCTTCAAAGTTAAGGGTCCTTTTGGTAATTTTGATATTTTTAAAGGACCAAATTTGTAATTCTTGTAACTTGGAGTCCTTCTTGGTATGTTTGACTTTGAGGAGGATAAATATTGACATTTTAGTTTTGTTGAGGGACTAAAATTGCCAATTCTTTAAGTGGAGGGCCCTTTTTGCAATACTGACAAACTTTAGGGACCAATCTTGTAATTATGAAGATACAAGGGTATAAAGTGTCAATTCTTCCATATTGGAGGACCCTTCTTCATAATTCTTCAAATCTTCAAGGGTTTGTCTTGGTAAAATTCTTCATTAGGGCTTGGTTCAATGTGCGGCTTCGTTTCTCGTGTTCGTTTTTGCATGATTCTTGTGATATTTTGTCATTTTCTCAATATCCGTACCTAAAATACACAAGCAACAAACACAAGCATATATTTGGGTATTTTCATGATAATTTATGCATTTTAAGCCCTTTTTGGACGATGAGACTATGTATAAAAGCAGTCTCATCACTCCCCCCATACTAAACCATTGTCGTGCCCTCACGCAATGCTAGAATAAAGTATCGTAGCATCTCCAAAATTCATTTTTATTCACTTTATTGAATGATAAACTAGCTACACTACTACTATTACTACTACTACATGCCTTTTAGACATAATGTATGATTTTCATCGCAAAATAGGACGTTTAGGTTCATAGAATAAGAACATGTGAATGATCCGTTACAAATAATTTCATTGTCCTCGATTTTCACCCCAATTCCATGCCAAGCGTGCAACGAGATCATTGTCATTATTAGTTAGTAATGCTAACACTACTCATATGCCCTAATCACGTACTTATCCTCCCATTTTCCTAAGTTGTATCTCTTATATTTTATTATGTCTTTAATGTTTCACGAGGATACATTGTTTGACTTATGCGATAATAGAGATTTAGGTCTAAAAATAGAGTCCTAACGGTGTAACCAAGACCATCAAATCAATAACCCCTCCTAATAGACAACGATGTCAAAAAATTAAGTAAACAAGAAGGATCGATAAACACGGTTTTATAACGGTTTTGAACATGAGACTTATTACCAAGACTTTTATACGCCCCCTAACGGAAGGGCCTTATTATCTTTGGTTTACCTCCATCTTTTATTCAACTTCGCCATGAAGCTTTTATTATGACTTCGGTCTTGCCTTGCCTTTTATTATCCACCTCATCGGTAGTTTTATTAGCCAAAGACGTATATCCTCACGCTAAGGCGAATTTTGGATCTTTAAAGCTTCAAAGATTAAGGCTTGATTCACTTTCAATTTTGCATAGATTTTTCGGCCTTGTGGGGCTTCAAATTGTTTGCTTGATTTAGGTGAGCACTTGAAATCTTATTATTGGGTGAAGTTTTTGATTATTCGGGTGCCAATACTTCAAAACCGTGATGTTGGCGATACCTTAATGTCTTCCCAATTTAATTACACGGAAGCTACTAGAAAAGACTAGAAACCCAACAATCAAGACTAAACCGCTAAGTCAACATTTATTAAGCTAAAAATATTTACAAGCGAAGGGAGAATAAGCAAACAACGAGAACACATGAGTTTTTGAAAGAATACAAGTACTCTACGTTTAGCATAGTAACTTATAATTAACCCTATCATTTCTCGTCCTCATTTAAGATACTTAGACTAATGTAAAGTTAAGGAATCAAAGCTAAGTGCTCAACACGCACGGTCGAGTAAAAAATTACTCTTATTCTCGCCATCAGAAAACCTACATTCGTGTCTTCAAACACTTATAAAACATGAGAAAAATTTTAAAATTTGGCCATTTTTAGCCTTATTTTGCAACAAAATGATAAACAAAAAGATAAACTTTAGAAAGCGTGAAGGTTTGTCAAGGCAAGTATCTATTCACCCCCCCCATACTAAAGTTAAACATTGTCCTCAATGTTTCGAGTCTAGGGGTGCAAAACACCCCAATACTAGAGACGTAGTCAAATGCCTAATCTAGCATGGAAAGGGTGTAACAGTTAAATTTAAAGCCGTTTATGAAGTGTGCTATAAACCTAAGGTTAGAACATCAAAGGATATATCATGGATATTGAGAAAGTCTTCAAAGAAAACGATCGAGTGCTCCCATCAAACGAACACGAGAGGCTCCAATCGTGAAGATCATGATCATCTAAAATCCACAATTTACAAACAACCACGGAACAAAGGTTGGAAGGGCACAAATCCCCACATGTTACTACATTAGAAAGCGATAATATGTACATAGGATAAGCATGGGACTTCCCCACGAGGCACCTCGTTTTTTATTACCGAGTCATGAGCTCGACTCGATCACCTCAATACTAATTATCATTGGGGAAGGTTATTTGGTCGAGGTAGTTCAAGGATGGAACTTCCCCGCCAAAGTAGTGCTTCAACCTATGTCCATTCACCTTGAAGTTGGGGCCATCATTTTGAGCTAGCTCGATGGTCCTATATGGAAAAACTTGAGTCACGGTGAATGGACCGGACCAACGGGATTTCAACTTACCGGAAAAGATATTCAAACGAGAATTAAAAAGCAAACCTTGATCCCCAATGTTAAAAACCCGGTTTTTAATTTTAGAATCATGCAACCTTTTGGTCTTTTCTTTATAAATCAATGAATTTTCATAAGCAATATCCCTTAATTCATCCAATTCATATAATTGCATTTTCCGGTGTTTTCCCACGGTCTCCATATCATCATTACAATTCTTTAGGGCCGAATAAGCCTTGTGTTCCAATTCAATTGGCAAGTGACAATTCTTCCCATACACTAGCTTATAAGGAGTGCACCCAATGGGCGTCTTATGAGCGGTCCTAAAAGCCCATAAAGCATCGTCCAACTTATCTGACCAAGATTGTCGGTTTTCCCCAACGGATCTCTCCAAGATCCTCTTCAACGCTCGGTTTGAAACCTCGACTTTCCCACTCGTTTGTGGGTGATAAGCCGTAGAAAGCTGATGTGTAACCCCATATTTCCTTAGGACCCTTTCGAATTGGTCGTTACAAAAATGGGTTCCACGATCGCTTATGATCGCACGAGGGGTTCCAAACCGAGAAAACAAGCTTCTCAAAATCTTGACTACCACACGAGAATCATTGGTGGGCAAAGCCTTAGCTTCCACCCACTTAGATAGGTAGTCAACCGCAACAAGGATGTACTTATTAGCACTAGATGATGGGAACGGCCCCATAAAGTTATGCCCCAAACGTCAAAGATCTCACACACTTGGATGATATTTTGTGGCATTTCATCTTTTTGTGCGGCTTTTCCTTGTCGTTGGCATGAGTCACATGACTTCACAAGCTCATGTGCATCTCGGTAAATAGTAGGCCAAAAGAAGCCGGCATCAAACACCTTCTTAGCCGTGAGATTAGCACCATTGTGACCACCCGTGGGTCCCTCGTGGCAAGTTCTAAGGATATTAGAAGCTTCGGTACCAAATACACAACGTCGGATGATTTGTTCCGCACAAGTTCGAAACAAGTAAGGGTCGTTCCAAAAGTAGAACTTGATGTCACGAAAGAATTTTTGTTTTTCTTGAGTCGTCATACCCTTGATGATGAAATTGCCCGCATGGTAATTTGCAAAGTCCGCAAACCATTGGGTGAAGAATCAAGCTTAGAATTCACTACACCAAGTGTCTCGAGCGGAAATATTTCGGTGATTTCCTTGGGCTCGTAAACACTTTGGTGAGGATCTTCCAAACGAGAAAGATGATCGGCCGCTAGATTCTCGGCTCCTTTTTTGTCAACAAATTTGGGATCAATTTCTTGAAGGAGGAGAATCCAACGAAGTAATCTCGGCTTTTCATCTTGTTTAGCCATAAGATACTTGATAGCTGAATGATCCGTATACACTATGCATTTCGTCAAGACGAGATAAGGTCGGAATTTCTCAAATGCATACACCACGGCAAGGAACTCCTTCTCCGTTGTAGTGTATTTAAGTTGAGCCTCGATTATCGTCTTGCTAGCATAGTGAATAGGAAAGAAGTGCTTTTCATGACGTTGCCCCAATACGGCCCCAATAGCGTAATCACTAGCATCACACATGAGCTCAAAGGGGTGGTTCCAATTGGGAGCAACAAGAATGGGAGCTTCGGTAATTTTCCTCTTAAGGATTTCAAAGGCTCGTACACAATCTTCGTCAAAGACAAAACGTGCCTCTTTTTCAAGAAGGTGTGTAATGGTTCGAGAGATTTTTGAAAAATCCTTGATGAATCGACGATAAAAGCCCGCGTGGCCTAGAATACTCCTAACTCCCTTAACGGTTTTGGGATGAGGTAATTTGGCGATGACGTCTACCTTAGCTTGATCTACATCAATCCCCGCTTTCGAGACCTTGTGCCCTAAGACGATTCCAGTTTTAACCATAAAATGACATTTTCCCAATCGAGCACAAGGTTGGTTTCCTCACAACGTTTCAACATTCTCTCAAGATTCGACAAACACGAAGTGAACGAATTACCAAACACGGAAAAGTCATCCATGAAGACTTCCATCGTCTTCTCGATCATATCATGAAAAATAGCCATCATGCACCTTTGAAAGGTTCCTGGTGCATTACAAAGTCCGAATGGCATTCTACGATAGTCAAACGTTCCATATGGACACGTAAACGTAGTTTTTTCTTGATCTCGAGGATCGACGGGAATTTGGAAGTAACCAAAAAAACCATCAAAAAAGCAATAGAAATCGTTTCCCGCAAGACGCTCCAACATTTGGTCCATGAAGCGCAAGGGAAAATGGTCTTTTCGGGTGGCTTCATTCAACTTACGATAGTCAATGCACACTCTCCATCCGGTCACGAGTCTAGTGGGAATTAACTCGTTGGCGTCGTTTGGCACAACGGTTATTCCTCCCTTCTTAGGGACACAATGAATAGGACTCACCCAAGGGCTATCGGAAATAGGGTAAATCATTCCCGCGTCAAGAAGTTTTAGGATTTCCTTTTTGATGACGTCGTGAATTTTGGTGTTCACCCTCCTTTGAAATTGGATTGCGGGCTTGTAATCCTCCTCCTTTAAGATTTCGTGGGTACAAAATTTGGGATGGATTCCCTTAATTTCGGATAACTTCCACGCAATTGCCCCTTTGTGATCCTTTAGAACATCGACAAGTGCGGTTTTTTCATCATCCGAAAGTTCCTTCGCAATAAAAACCGGCAACTTGTCGCCCTCCTCATAGACATATTCGAGATGAGGAGGTAAATCTTTCAACTCGAGGATAGGTGGTTCCTCAATTGAAGATTTGGGCTCGATACTCATAACCTCCTCGGGTGGAGGAAATGGGAAATCGTTAAGGAAATCCTTGATAATTGAGAAGTCCTCATCGTTGTCGAGGTCTGCGTTACAAGTACGTGGAACATCGAATTCTTCCAACGTAAAACCACCACCTTCAAATGGAGTGAAGGTTGGTGTCGAGTTATCAAGAATGGGATCTAACATAGTGGGATTGCCACTATTTTCATCATCACCAAAACCTAGAAATTCTTGTGAAAATTCCTCACAAACCACGTCAATCATATCAACGAGGTTTATGGTTGCAACGGAATAGACATGAGAAATTTGAGAGTTTTGAGTTGCGTTTATAACAAGTTCCTCGTCGTTGAAACGTAAGGTGATCATTCTAGCATGAACATCGATCAAAGCCATAGACGTATCTAAAAACGAACGACCTAAAATGAGAGGAACTTGAGGATCCGTGGGAATATCGACAACGATAAAGTCTACCGGATAATAGAACTTTCCCACTTTCACAAAAACGTCTTCCGCCAATCCACATACGGGAATCATGGAATGGTCGGCCAACTCGATAGACATTAGTGAAGGAGTAATATTAGGAAGATTGAGTGACTTGAAGATTGCAAGTGGCATCAAGTTAATGCTAGCACCAAGATCGGCCAAGGCAAAGCATTGTTCCATATCTTGGATTGCACAAGGGATCAAAAATTTACCGGGATCACCGACTTTTTGAGGTATGCGATTAAGATAAACCGATGAACAACTAGACAATTGGTGCAATTTCTCCTTGTTGCTCAACATACTCTTAAAGTTAGCGGCAAATCGAGGCATCATTACCAAAGCATCGGCGAAACTCCCATTAAAGTGCAAATCACGAAACATTTTCATAAAAAGCTCAAATTGATAATTGTCACGCTCTTCACGTTTCTCCTTTCTAAGTCTCGATGGATAAGGCAAAGGTGGTGTGGGTTGAGGCATAGGCATAGCCTTTGGAATCTCGGGTTGGTAATGGGTCAACCGTAGGTGTGGCATGAGCGGTACTTCGTGGGATTAGAACATGCTCCTTTTGGACCACCACCTTGGTTTCTTCCTCAATTGCATCCTCCGTAGGAGCAATTGGTTGAGGAGTCGGTTCCTTAAGTGTCTTACCACTACGTGTGGTAATAACTTTCATCTCACCCTTAGGGTTTGATACGGTGTTGCTAGGAAGACTATTCGAAGATGGTTTGCACATAATTGCCTCAAACATAGATGAAATTTTATCCTCAAACATGGATTTCCTCTTCTCGGCTTTAATCATTTCTTGCTTAATTTCATGTTGCCCTTGTTCCATTTTTTGTTGGTTTTGTTGTAACCTTGTTACATTTCCTTCCATCTTATTTGTATGGATTTTAAGCTCATTTGCTAACTCATTTTTCAACTCTTTCTTCAAGTCGTTCTTAAACTCGGATCTTAGGCTAATGATTTCTCTTTGAATGTTGTCAAACCTAGCATCGTTCCCATTAGCGTATTCAACAAATCCATTTGGAAGATCTTTCAATGTTTGCAAACTTTTGTTGTTGTTTTGAAAATCATTTTGATTTTTGTTTGAAACTTGATTATTAGCCCCTTGATTACCATAGTTTCCCTTGTTGTAATTGTTTTTGATACCAACTTGATTGTTGCGATAGTTGTTGTTAGCATTTTGATTTGAACCAAAACCCGGCGGAGTCAATTGATTCGAGCGGGTAACTTGACCGTTTTGGTTGTAAGTTCCCGTGTCCGCGTAGGCACTCGAAGTGTTACCACCGTTGGTAATGCACTCAGAGAAATCATGACCTCCACCACAATACATGCATGAAACCTCAACCGCTTTAGCCATAGCGGGAGCACATGGTTCTCCAACTTTGAACTCAATCAAAAGACCTTTAAGCTTATCAAAGATTTTGTTTTCCAAGTTCGCTTCAATTTGGCAAGCATCGATGGTAGTAGACAAAGAAGGTGAAGCCGAAGACGAAGCCTTACGAACACTAGACGTGCTACGAGGACTATACACCTTAGATATATTCTCAATTATCACCAAAGCTTCCTCAACCGTTTTACACAAAAAATTACCACCCGCGGCGGCATTAAGATAATCCCTTTCATGATCATTAAGTCCATTGTAAAACGTGTCAATTTGATGCAAGTCGGAAAAACAGTGATGAGGACACTCATGTAACATTTCCTTAAACCTATTCCAAGCCGTTGAAAAACTTTCATTAAATTCTTGTGAAAATTTTGAAATCTCGTTTTTCAAATGCGTAGTCTTAGAGGGCGAAAAAAATTGGTTCACAAATTTAGACACGAGATCCTTCCACGTCAATATAGAATTGGGTGGCTCTTTCTCATACCAAATTTTAGCGGGCCTCGATAAGGAATACAGAAAAAGCATCATCTTAATCGAGTCATTAGCAACATCCTTAAACTTTCAAGTGGCGATAAGACGATTGAATTGGTGGATATGGTTGTGCGGGTTGTCCTTCTCATCACCATGGAATTTGTTGTTTTGGATCATCGACAACAAACCCGTTTTCACCTCAAAATTCTCCGCAAGGATACCGGGAATCACAATAGCCTCTCCATAACCTCGGTGGGTGCATGAAGTAACTCCATGATAGTTTGATTCGCCATGGTTGGTTCTTCTCTTACAATGGGTTCGTCAATAGGAGACTCCTCACTAGAAAGATTAGGAGTAGGTGTTGACTCCTTTCGGTTTTTTCGTTTACGTGCACGTCTTTCTTGGTTGCGGGTTTGCATAAACGTCATGTACAACGAGGGGATGAGCAAAGAAGATTCTTTTTAGTGTTTCGTATTTTTCCAATTTTTTTGTGGCTTTTGATTGTTTTTACTTTTTTTTTGGGATTTTTGTGATTGTATTAAGTAGACCAAAATCTACATATCTCCTCCTTAATCAAATCTCTTGATTAAAGAAGCCTCAAGGAATGAAAACGATCACGTTAAGTGAACGCCTTCGATGACTTTAGAACGTTGGTGGCACACCAAAACGTTCAAGAGGGTTTAATCAAATGAAACCAAGAAAGTATATATGATTCTTAATAATACTTTGGGCGGCAAAACCCTCGATTAGCTCTCAAAATCAAATACTCACAAGCAAGCGGGGAAATGAGGCGGCGCGAAGCACTTTTGAGCCTTTTTCCTTAGGATATATTTTATAATATCCGCCTTATACCCACCTTATAGTTTGTATTTTTCAAAATCGAGCTTCACGAAAGTATTTATCTATTTTTGCCTTTCCTTTGGTTTGAGATTCGAATACAATGATTGGGTAATGACCTCCCAAGTCAAGGTTGTGATTTCTCACTTTTGGAGTACTTGTGTATTTATTGTTCTACGTATACAATATAGTAATAGTATTCACACAAAAAACGAAAAACCGATAATACGTATTAGTGGAGTGCTACTAATACAATAGATATTATGGCTATATATAAAAACAACAATTGCCAAATCAAAACACAACACGCCTCCCCTGCAACGGCGCCAAAATTGATGTGGCCTTTTTACACATCTTTAGGAAAAGGAGGCAAAATAGTGGAAAGTATTAAGTGTCGGTTTAGGAAAGCCAAACACTAATGACCAATGGTGAAAGTTTGTTTCCCAAGGAGGCTAGTGTGTTGTGTAGAGAAATGATTAATTATGTGATTATATGATTATGAGAAAGAAAATAGAAATGGGATAAGAAGAGAATGACGGTTACGATGACGGATTACACTAAGACGAAAAGGTCGTACACGTAAACCCGTAAAAGCACCAAATTTAAAAATTTACCCTAAGAATTCCTAAAAAATTGCAATAAATCCTAAATAATGTAATTAGATTTTACAAAAAATCAAAAATCACTCAAACCTTTTATTTAATTAAATAATGATTTTTTAATGCTAATTAAAGCCCTAAAAATCAATTTAACTAACAAAAAGCTCAAAATGAGATTTATCACTTTGTAAACCTCTAAAATACCCTAACTTAATTTAAAACTATTTTTGAAAATTTAAAATTAATTAAAACTATTTAAAAATAATTAAAAACTATTAAAACTTAAAATAATTATAGAAATTAATCTAAGGACAATAAAAATATTCTAAAAGTTGTAAAATTCCTAACTTAATGTATTTAACCTAAGAAAAATGTAAAAACTTTAAAAATCTAAATTTTAATTTTTAATAATAAAATAATAATAAAATAATATTAAAAATCCAAAATTTATAAAAAATTCTAAAAACTTGCAAACTAACTTAATTTAACCTAAATAAACAGAGAATGAAGTTGAAATTACAAAATACCCCTAATGGGCCTCCAAATGGGCCAAAAGTCCAAACAGTCACCATAATGGGCCAAAATAAGCCCAATAAGAAAAACGTTGTCCAATTAACCCCAAAAGCTCCTATCTGACTCAAAATTTGATTTTCAACTCAACTTTTCAAAGGCCCAAAAGCTGAAAATGTGAAATAAGCAAGCTTATACCAAACAACTTATTCTTAATGGGCTTTTTGGCCCATTAAGCTATAAGCTGATGCCATAAGCTCAAATTAGACACACAAGCTTCTTTTGAGTTGCTTAAGACTTCTGTAAAAAGAAATTTGTAATAAGCCAAAAGAATAAGCCTGAAAATGCAAAAAGCAATCTACAGAAAACGACAAAATAGTCGTTTTTGAGTTCTAGGCTATCCCAAGAGCTGATTCATGTTTCTAAAGCTTTTAAATGACTTAACTAAGCTTACAACAAAAAGGTTTCAAATAAGTTGACTCAATAAGATGAAATAAGCAAATAAGCACTTATGAAAAAGTCAAATAAGTAATCTATCATACTATTTCTCTCTCACCTTTTCTCTCTCTAAAAAACCCTGAAATTTTATTAAGTAATCTATCATCTAAATTTGATCCATCCAATGGATCATTGATTTTATTTTTGTTTTTGATTCTACTGTTCTTGATCTATCTATTCATATAAAAATCATCCACTAAAAAGTTCATTTGACATTTTTTAAAAATTAGTTTTCACTGTTTCTGGGTATCCGTTACACATACTTAATAAACACACACTGTTTATCCTTAACCTCGTACATCAATTCCAGTCATTAATCCATCTTTGTTTACCATGGTTCTTCTTCTCTACCTTTGTGCTTGATTCGCTTCTGATTACCATGGTGAAACAGGATCCTCCTGTTCCTGAATCATCCCAAATCCCACCTAGGGGTTCGGATGAGGTGGTTCGTAATAAGAGGACGACTAGGAATCGAAACAAGGAATCGGGGCTTTTCACTGGGAATATGCAGTCTCAACAGGTATCAAAACCCTCTCATGTTAATTTTAAGAAGGGGGTTAAGAAGAGTTATGGGGGTAAGGATATAGAGGGGTTGGATTTTGAGGGTGATAGTGATGTTGGGGAGGGTAGAGATGGTGGTTCTGTGGCATGCTCGGAAACTCATAGTCAGGGTTCTAGGAGTGTGAGTGAGTCATTGACAGAAAGTGAGATTCTAGCAGGATTGGAAAATGAGATGGTGAATGAGATTTTTAGTGATCCTAATAGGAAAAAGGGTAGTGTGGTTTTTAGTTCTGTAGCTAGTAATGTAAATGGTAATGGTGGCAGGGGAGTGTTGGGCCCTATGCCAGTACCTGTGGCTGAAAATCCAGTGCTGAATAGGATTAGAGTGGATGAGACCCCTAGGATTCTAAAAAGGGGTGATGTGCTAATGGATGGGGGTAAAAAGGAGGGTGTGAATGGAGCTGATAGTAATAAGGAGAATTGGCCTAGTTTAAACGATGCTAATGGCAAGATGAATGCAGCAGAGGAGGTGGTTGTGGTGAATGATACGGTTATGGAAGAAAGGACTATTACGGTGTTGAGTAAAGCTTTTAAGCATGCTGTCCAAGGTTTTGTAGATAGTAATAGTAATATGCTTAGGACATATCCAGTTAGCTTGAATGAAAAAGGGGTTGCGAGTGCTAATTTGGATCCTGTTGTTGAAGAAGGAAGTAAGAAGTGGGATTTGACGCTAGTGGGATATTTTGTTGGGTTGAAAATGAGTTATAGAGATATAATGGGACACCTGCGTAGGATGTGGAGGAGTTATAATTTTGCTGAAGTTATTACGAATGAATGTGGGTTGTATTTTCTTAAGTTTAAAGAACTGGAGGGTATGCAATTTGTTCTAGAGAATGGTCCATGGCTAGTTGATGGGTGTCCGCTGTTCATTCAAAAATGGGAGCCGGGATTGTGTATGGTTAGGCCTGAGCCTACTAGAGTTCCGTTGTGGGTGAAGATTATGAATGTTCCTCTTGAGGCGTGGAGTAATGAGGGTATTAGTAGGATAGCGAGTTGTGTGGGTACGCCTGTTATGATGGACAGGATAACTACATCTATGTGTGATAGGGCTTATGGTAGGGCTAGCTTCGCAAGGGTGCTTATTGAAGTTGATGCAGATAGAGGTTTACCGGAAGTTATAGAAGTTACTTATGATAAGTTGGGAAAGAAAATGGAATTGAGGGTTGAGTATCCATGGAGTCCTCCTGTGTGTTCGCATTGCAAAGTGTTTGGTCACTATCATGAATTTTGTACTAAACGGGTTAGGAGTGTTCCTGAGAAGAGTAAGGAAGCGGAAGTTAAGGGTAGGTCTAAAGTTAGTAATAGTGATCCTAGTGTCGAGGAAGAATGGAAGACTGTTGGGAATAAGAGGAGTAGTAGTAATATTGGTGTGATGAGAAATGGTCAGCGTAACACTTTTGGTGAAGGAACAAGTAGAGGTGGTTTTAATATGAGAGGTAGAGGTGGAATGGGTAGGGGTGGTATGGGTAGAGGAGGTAGAGGTTTTGGAGATCAAAGGTTTAACAGGGAGGGAGTTGAGCAGAGATTTCAAGTTAAGAGAACTGATAATGTAGGTGCTAATAAGATTAATGTGGATTCGGTTTCAAAGGGCGTGAGTCAAATGGATATAGATAGTGGTGACAATGGAAAAGGTAATGGAAGTAATACGAAAGTGAACGCTGCGAAAGATACTAAAAAGGTTGGTAATGGTGATGTGCCGAGTAGTTCTCAGAATAGGTTTGTTATGTTAGAGGATGAGGAGGGAGTTGAGAAGACTTTGGAATGGGAGAGTATGAGGAAGAAAATCGATATGTGTTGTGAAAAGGGTGTTATTATTACGGTTGCAGAAAAGAGTTGTTGGGATGATAGGTTGAAAGAGTACTTCATTAAGAAGATGCAAGAGGTTATTAAAAAGGCTTCGGTGAGTGAGTTAAAATCTAAGATAGACATCTTCAATAAGCAGATTATGTACAGTAATAAGATGATAGCTATTGAGAGCAAGAATATAGCGGACCAAAAGTATAGGGCTGTTATGGTGGAGAAGAAATTGTCTGAAAATGAGGCGTATCAAGAAGTCTATGAAGAAGTTTATAACGATGAGGAAGATAGAATTCGTGTGCTTGGTCTAAGGAAACAACTCGCTGAGGTTGAATTATTTTTTAAAACTGGGCAAGTCTTTACTGTCGCTGAGCTTAATTCATGGACGGATGAAAAGCTTGAATTTTATAAATCGTCAATTGGTGAGAAAGCTTTCAATACTGCTTTGGAATGTATAAATGGTAATAATGGTGGTGTAATGGATGAGGATGTTGTTGAAGACACAAGTGTGAGCGCCAAATTTATAGCAAGCAATGTAGTATCAAATGTGATGGATCCGGAGTTGAGCAATTTGCAGGGTATGTCTGCACCAACCCCACCGGTTTAGCCATGAGTACATCAATAGCTACATGGAATGTCAAAGGGTTATGTAATACCCTGAGACAGAATGAAGTTAAAAACTTTATGAAGGATAATGGTATTGTGTTAATGGGAATCATTGAAACTCAGCTACGTAAGAAATGGGTCGAGAAGGTTTGTAATGATGTCTTTGAGGGCTGGTCCTGGTGTTCTAACTCTATAGATAGTCCAAAAGGTTGCAGGATTGTCGTAGGGTGGGATATGAATGTGGTTATTGCTAACCTCATTTCTTAGATTGGGCAAGCTATGCATTTTGAGGTTACGTTTATTAGGGATAATAGGAAAATTTTCATCTCAGTGATATATGGTGAAAATTACTTAACACCGAGAAAGATTCTTTGGCAGAATCTTAGAGATCATGCTAATGTTATAGGGGATCAACCTTGGGTACTTATGGGTGACTTTAACGTCATTCTAAATACTAATGAGAATTCTAGCGGGATGTTTAATAGGTTTGAAGAGAGAAGAGACTTTGTTGAGTGTTCTGAACAGATTGGTATAGAGGATGTTACCAGTAGGGGGATGTTTTATACATGGATCCAAAGGATGAGGAATCCTGAGTTGGGTATATTTAAAAAGTTGGATAGGGTAATGGGGAATGAGAGGTTTATTGATAAATATCCGGCAAGCTATGCTAATTTTAAACCTTTTTTATCATCGGATCATTGTCCGGCTATCTTATGCTTAAAAGAGATTGAAGTGTTTAAACCTAAAGCTTTTAGGTTTATGAACTATGTGACGGAGAAAAAGGAGTTTAAGGAGGTGGTAGGAAAGGAATGGGAAGTTGCTGTTAAAGGTTGTGCTATGTTCAGGTTAGTTAAACGTCTTAAAGCCATGAAAAGATATATGAGAAAGTTAAACAAGGAGAACGGGAATGTGTTTGAAAAGGTTAAGGTTGTGAAAGCTGAGTTAGAAAGAGTTCAGATGGAGCTTGAAAAGGACCCAACGAGTAGTATTCTAAGAAGAGAAGAAAGTGTCTATGCTGATGCTTATAGACAAGCTATGATGGATGAAGAGAAAGTGCTCATGCAGAAGACAAAGATTGAGTGGCTTAAGGATGGGGATACTAACAGTAAGTATTTCCACAACGTGATCAAAGGCCGCATCAGTAGAAACAGAATCCAAGTCATTTATGATGAAGCGGGTAATGGCCTTTATGGGGAAAAAGTGGCGGAAAGTTTTGTTAAACATTTTAGTTCCTTCTTGGGAACTTGTGATGATGTATACCCTATTGAAGATCCGGTAAGTCTTTTTGTGAAAAAGTTGTCTATTGAGAAATCAGTGGACCTTATCAAACCTATATCGGATGGAGAGATCAAGACTGCTCTTTATAGCATTGATGATAATAAAGCGTCTGGTCCAGATGGTTACACGTCTAAATTCTTCAAAGCTGCTTGGGATATCGTGAAGACGGATGTTTGTGTTGCTGTGAGAGAGTTTTTCAGCAGTGGTAAAATGCTTGGTCAGGTTAACACTACGCTTATTTCTCTTGTTCCTAAAATTGCTATCCCTGCAAAGGTTACAGATTTTAGGCCTATATCTTGTTGCAATATAGTTTATAAAGTCATCAGTAAAATCATTACCAATAGGATCAAGTTGGTTCTTAATGAATTAGTTGATGTGAATCAGAGTGCGTTTATTCCGGGTAGGCTTATAAGTGATAATATCCTTCTTGCTCAGGAATTTATGAAGGGTTATGGTTGGGAGTGTGGGATTAGGAATTGTGCCTTTAAGATAGACATTCAGAAAGCTTATGATACGGTGAGTTGGAGTTTTTTGAAATTTTGTCTTAAAATGTTTGGTTTCCACCCAGTGATGGTTCATTGGATTATGGTTTGTTTGGAATCTGCTTCCTTTTCAGTATGTGTTAATGGGGAGACTCATGGCTTTTTCAAAGCTAAGAGAGGGTTAAGACAGGGTGACCCGATCTCTCCATATCTTTTCACACTTGTGATGGAGGTGCTTAATCTTATGGTTAAAAGGCAGATTAGGTTGGATAGACGATTTAGGTATCACTCGGGTTGTCAAAAACTTAGGATTAACAGTCTTTGTTTTGCTGATGACTTATTAATGTTGTGCCATGGAGATTTGGTTTCTGCGTCCATTTTAAGGAGGGGTTTGGATGAGTTCACTTTGTCATCGGGTTTGTATCCTAGTATGTCTAAGAGTAATGCGTTTTTCTGTAATGTCCCAGAGGTGGTTAGAAATGATATTTTAATGGTGATGCCATTTTCTGTGGGTAAATTACCTATAAAGTATTTAGGTGTGCCATTAGTATCTAAGATGATAACTAAGCGTGATTGTAGCTTTTTGCTTGAAGTTGTTCAAAATAAGCTTAACAGCTGGAAGAACAAGTGTCTCTCTTTTGCTGGTAGACTTCAATTAATCGCTTCGGTCCTTTCGTCCATGCAAGTATATTGGGGATCTCTGTTCATACTTCCTATTTCTGTTTGTGATGAGATTGATAATATGCTTTGCAATTTTCTTTGGGGTAATAACAGGAAAACGGGTGCTTTAGTTAGTGTGAAATGGGAGGACGTTTGTAAACCAAAGGACCAAGGTGGGCTTGGTTTAAAATCAATGCATAGTTGGAACAATGCTCTTATGATTAAACATCGATGGCATATCTTGTGTGATAAAAAGTCTATATGGGTTGATTGGGTTAAACTTCATAAGCTTAAAGGTCAAAATATTTGGAATGTTAAAACCGTGAGGGGTATGTCTTGGTGTTGGAAGCACATCCTTGCCCTTAGGGATATGATCAAAGATTTTGTCTTTGTTAAGTTAGGGAATGGGAGTAATTGTAATGTATGGTTTGATAAATGGCACTCTATGGGACCTCTTAGTAAGTTTATTGATAATAACACCATTAAGCTTGCAGGTTTGTCTGTTAATGCTAGAGTGTGTGATATGATTAATAATGGTATGTGGAATTGGCCAATTCAATGGCTTGGGGAATTTAATGGTTGTTTAGAGGTCCCGGTTCCTAATCTTGTAGAAGGAAGAAGAGACGTCACTGTTTGGAAGGATAAAAAAGGGAATGAACAGAGATTTAGTGCCACGGAGGTGTGGAAAGGCCTTAGGTCTAAGTGCCCTGTTGTGGGTTGGCATAGGCATATATGGTTCTCCCAATGTATTCCGAGACATGCGTTTATTTCTTGGTTAGCTATTAAAGAAAGACTTAAGACTGGCGATAGATTAGCTAAGTGGTTCAATGCTTCTAACACTGGATGCTTTTTGTGTGGTGGGCCTAGTGAGTCGCACAGCCATCTTTTTTTCTCTTGTTCTTTTTCTAAACGGCTTTGGGAGAGGCTTAAGCCTATGGCTAAGATGGAGAATGTTAGCTATGTCTGGCCTTGTGCTATAGCTGGACTGATGAGTTGTCCTCCCAGAAACAATATATGGAGCGTTATTCAGAGGCTTGTTTTTTGTGCTTCTATATATTACTTGTGGCAGGAAAGAAATAATAGAAGGATCGGGTTGACGCATAGAGATGTTAATGCGCTTGTTAATATTGTTATTAGCACCATTAGACTTAAACTCCTTACTCTAACTGTTAGACCTTCTGCTAATATTGCTATGGTTGCTGATATATGGAATGTGAATATTTGTAAGGATAGGTCTTCGAATAGTAGGGTGGTGTTTGAGAATGGTGATCAAATGGTTTATTGATGTATCCGGTTTTTTCTGATAGGTGGGTTGGCTGGTCCTTTGGTGGGACTGGTCTGTGGAGTTGTAACAGGAATTGGGTGCATTTGTGTTTAATTTATGATGTTGTATGTTACTTGTTGAGTATTGCAGGTGGTTGGTAATATCTTGCGTTGTTTGGTTATTCGCTGGTTCTATGTTTTTGGTATTCTGCTTCTTTCTGCTGATGTATGGGATGATGAGGTCTGTTATTTGGCCATTAGCATATGCTGGTTTCAGGTATGGGATTGATATTTCTCCCATTTGTGGGAGTTGGGGGAGGATGGTTTGTAGGGGTTGAATTGATTTGACGTGCTAATAGTGGACATTGAGTTTTTTAACTCTTTGTACAATATGTTAGATACCAAATCTGTTCGTGATGCTTTATCCTCCCTATCATTTTTATCTAACCTATATCTGTTTAGTGTTGTGATGATGGATATACAGGTTAGAAGCATCGTGTGAGAGGATTCTTGATGAGTTGTACTCTTTCCCCCTTCTATGGTTTCCCACTGGGTTTTACATAGTTGGGGGTTTTGAGGAGGCAAGAGTCAAGATGTGCTACTCTGGCACCTCTCCATTATCCTGCATAGTGTTCTGATGGCGATTTTGAGTAAGTCTCTTTGCTTACTTTCTTGTATCATAGTTTTGAGTGTGGATAGTTCCATGGGGGATGGATTGGTAGTGGAGATTGATTCCCTTGTGGTTGAATCAAAACTAGCATGTATTCTGAAGTGGTCTTCTACATCAAGCTATTTGAACAAGTTCTTTTGGAGTGCCATGGAAATGCAGGAGCTTGATCTTGTCAATTGGGATCAAGTTGTTTGAGTTTGGGAAGCAGCTAGTTTTTTATCTAGTTGTTTTAGCTTTTAAGTATTTGTATTGAGCATGGGAATTTGTCCATTGCCTTTACTGGTAGTGTTTGTATTGGTTGTTTCATGATATTGAGTATGGAATGTTGTCCATGCCAATGGTTTGTTTGCTCAAGCTGTTAGAAAAGGGGTTTGTCTTTTTCTAATTTTTGCAAGCTTGTTGCTTTTTGTACTCTGCCTTTGTGGCTCTTTTCTTAATAAATTTACCGTTAAGAAAAAAAAAAGAAAAAGTCAAATAAGTTGGTTTTCTAGCAAAAAGTCAAAGTCAAAGTCTAATAAGCTCCAGTTCAATAAAATGGGTCAAATAATGAAGATCTATCACAAAAAATAAGTTGTTGCAGGTCTGGATAAGCCAATATGGCTTATTGATAAGCTAACTAAAAAATTGTACTAGCAGGGGCTAGTTTTGGGTGTTGAGTAGTGGAAACTTTTTCCACTGCTTGACTTGTTGACTTTTTGTCTTTAGTGACTTTTTTAGAGATTCAAGTTACACAAAGGCACCCAATTGATAAGTGGATCAAGATGAGTCAAATACAACAAAGAAATCACAATCAACAACAGCCAATTAGTACAGTTTAATCAATCAATCACCAGATCACTCACAAACATGAACAAATAAGCAGTTGAGGTTCAATAAGCACTTATAGCACAATTCAGCCAACCAAACTTAACCAAATGCATACACAAGCAATATTAAACTTAAATAAGTCTAAATAGGTTTCATGCACTGATTCAAAGTATTAAGCAAGATTCAAGCACTTAAAGTTACTGATGAACTACGAACATGAAGTTTTTTCACTATGTTGATGCAATTGACCAACAAGCCAGATTCAATCACTCAAATCTATCACATATGTTATATTAATGATGTTTTAACAACTTTTAACCCTAAGCATGCATAAATTCTAGATTTTACCAAAATATTAGGTCAAAAACATTTAAAATCAAGTAGTTATAGCACAATGTATGATTTGAGGTTTCAAACCCAATAACTTGAATCAATAGGCACTCAACCAAGTGTTTATCAGATACAAAGCACAAACACAAACTTATACAAACTCAATAACAACTTATGATTCAAGACAGGTAATCCCAAACACCCTTTTAACTTTTCAAATCAAGATTTTCAAATCAAAACAGCATTCCAAGGTTACCCAAGCCCAAATTATCTCAATAACAGATATATTAAGCAGATTCAAGCAAGATTAAGCCACAAAATTCACACGAACACAAGTCACACACAAATATAACCAAAAAGCAAGATTTAATTAGATTTTAGGATTAAGTGTGCAAACCTCATGGATGTACATCCACAACCACGAATTTTGAGCTTATGTACTAGCAAGAACAAGTACAAGCTTCCACAACAAAGCCTGATAAGATTCAACAAGGTTAGAAGCAAAATATCAAAAACAGTAAGGTTGAAAAGCCTTGATTAATGCAACTCTTGTACTCCACACTTGATTATCCCCAAGTTATAGGCTTCACCACACCTTGATAACTCAATATCAGGATGCTATGATCAGCTTTATAGCCCAAGAATTCCAAGATAGACCAAGAACTTAGAAAAATATCAAGCTTGAAGGAAAATGTGCAAACTTTTGCACACTCCTTGAAAACAGGTTTTGAGATTCAAGAATAGCAAACAAGTAACAATAATAAGCAGTAAACAACAATGGCACTTGAGTTTTCTTCAAAGATTCAAACACATTTCATTCAACTAAAAATGGATTTACAGAATATTGAACAAAGGAAAATTAAGAGCAAAGTCCAAATGATGCACCCTAAGGCCTTTATATAGGCTACAAACTATCTACTGAATCCATAAAAAACGTGAACCCTAACTATGGAAGTTCCAAATTTGCCCTTTGAAGTTTGAACTCTTGGAGAATCATGTGACTGATTTTTGTTGTCTTGTGGTAGCTGGCAAGGAAAAAGTGAATCCAATGGCTTGTAATGAGCTTAGAAAGTAAGCTAGAATTATATTCGTTGGATGGCTGTCACAATTTTGGCAGTTAGCTCAAAGGTGAAAAAGCAGGGGAATCATGTGTCCAAGGTAGTGATGTGGCAAGGTTTTTGAAAGTTGGGATGTGATTAAGGTCACCTTAATCATCATTCTGGAGCAGATTAGGGTTTAATTGTTAAACAATTAAGAAAACCCAAATTTGTGAAGAACACCAAGAACAACTGTTTTGATCTTGTTTAGTTTTTGAATTAGTGTTAGGCGCCTTAATCTTTATTTAAATAAAGGTTAGTTAAAAATGGGTATAAGTGGGATTTGAGGTGGTAGAAAGGGAGGTTTTCAATGGTGGAGAAAGTGAGTGGGGCACGTGTCACCCCCTTACAGGTTAAGGTAAGTATCTTGTCTGCCATGATTCACCACCTATCTTTCATAAACTTGTCACTTTGTAAATAATAACACAAAATCCGGATTCCCTTTGTTGTTGAAGATTGCTTTTTCACACTTTTGCCCCAAAAGGTTTTGTAAAATGTATTTAGGGGTATTTCTTGCCAATTCTTGATTCTTGAAGGACTGATTTGGCATTTTCTTCATAGATAATGGTCTTGACTTGTCTTGTTGACTTCTTGGAGGACTGAATTTTCCAAGTCATGATTAATGAGGGACCATTTTTTCCATTTCTTCAAAGTCAAGGGTCCTTTTGGTAATTTTGATATTTTCAAAGGACCAAATTTGTAATTCTTGAACTTGGAGTCCTTCTTGGTATGTTTGACTTTGAAGAGGATAAATATTAACATTTTAGTTTTGTTTAGGGACTTAAATTGCCAATTCTTCAAAGTGGAGGGCCCTTTTTGCAATATTGACAAACTTTAGGGACCAATCTTGTAATTATGAAGATACAAGGGTATAAAGTGTCAATTATTCCATATTGGAGGACCCTTCTTCATAAATCTTCAAATCTTCAAGGGTTTGTCTTGGGAAAATTCTTCATTAGGGCTTGGTTCAATGTGCGGCTTCGTTTCCCGTGTTCGTTTTTGCATGATTCTTATGATCTTTTGTCGTTTTCTCAATATCCGTACCTAAAATACACAAGCAACAAACACAAGCATATATTTGGGTATTTTCATGATAATTTATGCATTTTAAGCCCTTTTTAGACGATGAGACTATGTATAAAAGCAGTCTCATCACATTTTCACGGACCACAAGACCTTGAAGTGCATCTTCACTCAACGTGAATTGAACATGAGACAGAGGAGATGGTTAGAGCTATTTAAGGATTATGACATCAGTCTACAGTATCATCTCGGCAAGGCGAATGTAGTAGCAGATGCACTTATTAGAAAATCCAGAATGATAAAAGGAATTAAAATTGAGGAGGAAATTATAAGAGACTTGGAGCGACCAAACATTGAGATCACGGTACGTGGACAACACGGTTCTGGGCTAATCTAAGAGTGGAACCTGAGTTACTATCTAGGATCAAGGAAGCTCAGAAGGATGATGGTGAAATCTGGGCGATAATTCAGAACTTAGAGAAGCAGACAGAATTTCGAGTAGACGCAGACGGTATCTTATGGCAGGGCACGAGACTTTGTGTTCCTGATGATCAAGAACTCCAGGAAGCATTGTTAGCTGAGGCTCATAGCTCCCCATTCTCTATTCATCCTGGTTCGACCAAGATGTACCATGAAATCAAGCAATACTTTTGGTGGAGTGGTATGAAACAAGATGTTGCGACTTACGTC
Organism: Glebionis coronaria; assembly: GCA_025667525.1. Taxonomy (NCBI): domain Eukaryota; kingdom Viridiplantae; phylum Streptophyta; class Magnoliopsida; order Asterales; family Asteraceae; genus Glebionis; species Glebionis coronaria. Next base: position 297,009,194 of record CM046881.1, read on the forward strand.
TCCAAATGTCTTACCTGCCAGCAGGTTAAGATCGAGCATCAACGATCTGGTGGTCTTCTACAACCGTTAGATATTCTAGAGTGGAAGTGGGACAAGATCACCATGGATTTTGTTACCGGTATTCCGTAGACAAAGACGACGCACGATGCGATTTGGGTTATCGTTGATCGACTTACTAAGTCAGCTCATTTCTTACCGATCCGCAAGGAAGATTTGGTCAGTAAACTCGCCGATACTTACAAGAAGTAGATCATGAGACTTCATGGTGCCCCATCCAGCATCGTCTCAGACAGAGATCCTCGTTTCACTTAGCGATTTTGGAGGAGTCTACAGAAAGCTTGGGGTACAAAACTTAAGCTTGACACGACTTTTCATCCTCAAACAGGCGGGCAATCGGAGCGACCGATTCAGACATTAGAAGACATGTTGAGGTCATGTGGATTGGAATGGACGGGAGATTGGGACGCTTACATATGTCTGGTAGAGTTTGTATACAACAACAGTTGGCATGCAAGTATTAAATGTGCTCCATTCAAGATGTTGTATGGAAGAAAGTGTCGCGGCCCAATCTGCTGGGATCAGGTTGGTGAGCGAACAATTGAAGGACCAGAAATGATAGAGTTGACCAACGAGAAGGTCTAAGTAGCTAAGCAAGAAATGGCAAGAAGCACGATCACGTCAGAAGAGTTATGCCGACAAGCATCGTAGGGACTTACCTTTTAACGTAGGAGATCATGTCTTCCTTAATGTATCGCCGACATGTGGTGTTAGACGTTTTGGAATCAAAGGGAAGCTCAGTCCTCGATTCATCGGACCGTTTGATGTCATTGAGCGAGTCGGTGAAGTATCTTATCATTTAGCGTTACCTCCGCATCTTTATCATGTTCACGATCTTTTCCATGTGTCCTAACTCAGAGGGTACAAGTGTCATCCCCTTCACATGGTTCAGTATCCACTGGAACATATTCGTGAAGATCTTACCTTCATAGAGGAACCCGAACGAGTTCTTGACAGGCAAGAACAAGTCATGAGGAGGAAGACGATTCCATTCGTCAAAATCCTTTAGAGGGATCATACCAAGCGGGAAGCCACTTGGGAAACATAGGAGTCTATCCGGGCTTCTTACCCTCATTTTATATTTTGAATTCGGGTATGTTCTTCTTTTCTAGTTACGTTATCTATAATTCGGGGACAAATTATTCTTTTTAGGGGGGAAGAGTTGTAAAACCCGCATGCTTTTAACGTGAACAGTACACTTAGAATCGTACGTACATGATTAAAAGTTTCCTTTTATAACATGTTTACGTTTCACAAATATTATTTACAAGTATTACGTACGTGTTATTACACGGTAAGTATTTAATACGTATTAAGACAAGATAATTATTATCAACAATAATTATAAACATGAACATGAAATCACCAACATAAATAATCACGAGCATATTATTATGAATTTACGTAATTATTATTACAATTACGTACAAGTATATATTATAACACGAACAAGTAAGAATAAAATCATGTAAAAACGAACATGAGAACACGTAATATTTTAAAACACGGAAAACTTTGGGTTTCCCCTTTTTGGGCCACACCTACGCGCGGCAAGAACCAAGAAAGGGGCCAATCCCTCTTTTAATTTTACTAAAATAGAAAAAGGGAAAACATATTTTTCATAATACAAAAGATTTAGAAAAATACTAAACCCTTGCCTCCTTTTTCTCCCTCTTGGCCGCCGGTTAGAACACCACAAGGAAGGGGTGTTTGTTGATTTTGGTGATCCAATTCAAGTGAAATTGTTCGTGTTATCGTTCTCCTTTTTGTTTCACGCATTGGTAATCTTTAATTTTTTCCTTTTAATTATTTTGTTAGATCAAGAACACATGAAATCATGATAATTAAATTAAAGACATGTTAATTAAATCATGGGGTAATAAAACAAGGGGTTTTGGGTGTTTGGGTTCGGCCGACACACACAAACCGAGAGCCGAAGCTCTCGGTGTCTCTCGTGTGACCACAGCCGAGACCTTCGGGTCTCGGTGTTGGCTTTGTGGTTCGGCAGCAGGTAAAACAAGGGACCCCGACGCATGTCGGGGGTGGCCTTGTGGTTTTGGGGGTCTCGGCATAAACAAACAAGCACCACCGGCTTAAGCCGGTGGCTAATATGAACAAGTACGGGGAACTCAAGCCGCGACAACAGGGGGAACCACCGGCTAACCGCCGGTGGGAATTTTGCTTAGCCAGCGGCAAGCCGAGAGACCAAGGGGAACCACCGGCTTAGGCCGGTGGCATTTTTGTGAAAACAGTGGGAACCGGCCAAGCTGGTTCGCCACTTTTAAGGGTGTGTTTGGTTGGTCCGGTTCATGAGATGTCTAGATTTAAAACACGGGTTCGATTCACGACTTAATTTGACAAGCTTAATTAATTTTTACAAGTTTAATTATTTACAAGGTTAATTAAATTAATTTACCATGTTATATAATTAATTTAATTTAGACATGACTTAGGTTTATTATTATTATTAATAATACATGATTTTAACCTAAGTATTTCATTATTGAATTTAGACTAAAGTAATTAATTAATTATTAAAACATGACATATAATTAATTAATTTCCATGACTTACGTTATATTAATGATAAATATTAATACATGTTTTAACCTAAGTATTATTTACACTTTTATTTAATTAAATCATGCTATTTTTAATTAAATCTTATAACATATAGTTTATTTAATTTACATGTATTAATTGATAAACTATACTATTAATCGCATGACTTAGAATATTAATCAGTAAAACTTCAGCTTATATTATTAGCTTAATAATCCAGCTTATTTCTAAATATGGAAAATTTCTATTTTTAGAAACTTATTTATTTTAAGCAGCTAATCTATTTATGGAAACTTTATATTTTTAGAAACTTATCTATTTTAAGCAGTTAATCTATTTTTGGAAACTTTCTATTTTTGGAAACTTTCTATTTTTGGAAACTTTCTATTTTAGGAAACCTACTATTTTTAGAAAGTTATTTATTATTACACAACAAGTATAATAATACAAGAAATAAAAGTAATACTTAATCAGAATATCCAGAATATAGGATAAACACATCATAACGTTATAATCAGTAAAACATGACATGAACATGTAAAACAAGCTAAGACATGATATAAAACCAGATACGTACTCAGTAATCAAAACACTTATACACGTACATTATTTATGTAGCATTAGTGAGATCGAAGTAAGACTCTCTTCCGTTCGTCTTCTTCGTTCACTGGACATAATGTACGGATTCTCCGTCCTTTCAGTATGGACATTCTTTCCTTATTAGGATTCCCCGTATGCAGCCAACTGTTTTTCCAGTATATGTTTTATATGTTTTGATTTTCTTATGTTTAATTAAATGCCTAAGCCATATACACGCATGACCAGTTTCACCTAGTTATGGAGGTACCATAACCATAACACTAGAGGCACCAGTGTTATGACTTCATCACGGTAGAGTGATAGCTCGAGGCGTCCCTTTCAGCTTTTGGCCATATTATTATGTTATCATGTGTGGCGTATGGGTGCATCCTAGGTTACATGTTTTTACATATTATTCAGGTGAATGTGGTGTGTGCCTTGCATCCTTTACAAGGAGTTGATCCCTCCTACCCAAACTTATATTAATTAGAGGCGGCCCCTCTAATTGCATGACGAGGTCACCCCTCCAAGTATTCATGCACGTTGATATTTCATGACCTATATTGGCTAATGGTAATCATGTTAAACAATTTTTATAAGATAAACATAAGGCTTTTCAAACACTAAAATCAGTTTTACTAAGTTATACCAGGTTTTCCAGGACTTAATCAATTCCGCTGCTATATGTTGTATATGATTATGTTATTCATTCTATGCTTGTATATCCGTGCACTGAGTGTTATGCTCAGCCGTTTTCCTTTCATGTTCCCAAAACGGCAAGTACTCAGGGACGCTCGTAGGCATTAAGCGTACGTGCATATGGATTGGAAGCTTTCTAGCCTTCATTACTTTATGCTTATCATTATACTTTTGCTACTTATTTCCATGGACATTATTTAGTCCTTTTCTTTTGCATTACTTATGTTTGTGTGTGATGAGCTTTACTTGTTGGGAATAAATCTATGCTTACTTGTTACCCCTGCTAGTTTAATATCCGTACCCCTGCTAGTGTAAGTTCCCCCTGCTAAATAACAAAGGCAGGGGAATTGGTTCCCCTGCTGTAGTCAAAGGCCCTGCTGTCAGAGATAAACTTGGAATAGATTTTTACGCGTTTCAGTTACTATTCCTTAATACTTTTCAAGTTTGTTAGTAGTGATCTTGTACGTGAGTCCTTATGGCTATAAAAGGACTCACTAGGTTAGCATGCAATGTGTGTCTTTCTCTATTGTCTTTCATTATTATACTTTAAGGTTTTGTAAAACCTAATACCATTTTAGGGTATTCGTATATCATTGATATATTAAAGTTCAACGTTTCAATCATATTGTTCTTGTGTTAAACATTATATTCCGCATCTTGTTTAGTTACTTTGCTTTGCAAAGTTTCTCTAAGTGTTAGATTGAATTCTTTCTTTCTATCAAAACCCTTAAACAAGCTATTAAGGTTTAAGATCTGACTTTGGGATCAACAAGTGGTATCAGAGCTTCTTAAGGAACTTTGTCTAAATCAAGAACAAAACCCTCATAGCAACCATGTCTTAAGACTCTTCCTCAAACAGCAACAAACATAATAACCTCAAGTTACCTATGTTGGATCCTGAAAACATTGAATTATGAGAATTCAGAATCCAACAATACCTGAAAATGGAACACTATGTTCTCTAGGAGATCATAGAATTTGGTGATCAATTCAACAAAATATTAGCAGTTGAAGAGGGCAAGGAAGAACAGAAAGGTGAAAGTTCCAAAGGTAAGGACAAGAAGAAATCTGCTGCTCTTTGTGATAAGGAAATACTGGCCAGAAGGCATGATGTCAGGGCTCACAGCTCATTTCTGTTGGCTCTACCTGATAGACATCAACTCAGATTCAGAAAATACAAAACAGCTAAGGAACTATGGGAAGCCATAGGCACAACCTTTGGAGGAAATGAAGCCACAAAGAAGAAGAAGAAGAATCAAATGCTGGATGATTTTGCTTCTTTCAAAGCAATTGGTGATGAATCAATTGGAGCTATTTACAATAGGCTTCAAGATATGGTGGCCCAGTTGGAATTCTTTGATATTGAGGTGTCAAGAGAGCAGGTGAATACCAGGTTTCTTAACTACCTCCAGAAAGAATGGTTTGTCTACAAGGCAATTTGGCAGAATAAGGATGACTTGGACAACAAGAACATTGATGACATATACAATAACTTAAAAGTTTTTGAACCTGTTGTCAATGAGATGAAGTCAAAAGGAACGATTCCCACCAACTCAAGTGGATCCACTGATTCCCCTGCTAACATGGCGTTTATATCACAAAGTAGTGGAATCTCCAAAAACAGTGGAATTGAAGTAGCCCCTGCTGCTTATTCCCCTGCTACCAGGTCTGGATCATCTTATGATGAAGAAAGACCATCTACATTCAGTCTTGATACTGCTTGTGATTTTATAGCATCTCAAGGGTCACGAGGATCTATTGTGTTGCATGAAGATCTAAGTCAAATCAGTAAGCAAGGGCTAGAAGAGATGGATATCAAGTGGAACATGTCTCTGCTTAGCATGAGAGCCAATAGGTTTTACAAGAAGTATGGGAAGAAAATCTCAATAAATCCCTCTGATGTGGCTGGGTTTGACAAAACGAAAGTTGAATGCTACAACTGTGGCAAGAAGGGTCATTTTGCAAGGGAATGCAGAGGACCTAAGACTGGGAACAGCTATAGGAAGGAAACCAGAGATGATGATTCTGGTGCTAAAGCCATGGTAGCTATGCAGGGGATAGATGGAGCAGGTGGATGTGACTGGAGTACCATGACAGAGAATGTGGAAAGAAATCAAGCTTTGGTTGCTGAGTAAAAAGAAGAGGAGTTTGCACTAATGGCCATGTCAAGTTCCAGCTCTGACAATGAGGTATATGACGATTCATATTGTACTAAAGCTTGTAGGAAAAATACTAAGTCATTGAATGATCAAATCAGAAAGGTAAAAGCTGACTATATCAATTGTGACAATGATCTTGATAATTATAGACGTGCTTTAGAACAGTTAGAGTCCACCATAAGAGAGTTTAAGCAAAGAGAAAGTGATTATAGGGATCACATTGTGATTCTAGAAAGAGATGCCAAGGAGAATAACCAATCCATTAAGGAGTTGACTGCTGAACTTGAAATTTTTAAATATAACAAAAAGATAGATGAGGAAACTGTTGAAAAATTTGGAAAAGCTTCAAAAGATTTAACCAAAGCAGTTGAAATTGGTTAATCTCCTAGGGACAAAACAGGGTTTGGGATTAAAAATGAGCATGCTACCATACCACCACCCCCTGCCAACATCCATGCACCTTTTCCTAGAAAAGACCTATCTTGGACTGGTCTCCCTCGTTTTCAAAAACAGGATGATATTGAGTTTGACTTGAGCGCTTACATACCTAATAATCTTGATACTGAAGAGCCTCTAGTAAAAACTAGTGTTATTAGGGATTTTGAAAAGGAACAGGTTGCTTTAAAACAATGGAAAATTGATAACCCTATTCTATTTTCAAGAGAAGGAATTTTTGGTAGTGATTCTAGTTCTAAGAGTAGCTCACCCTAATCTAAAACCAGATCACAGTCTCCTAAGTCCACCATTAAATATGCGGGTATGTACAGGACTGTCAGAGGTAATCAAAGAAATTGGAATGACCAAAAGTCTCATCAATTAGGAGAAGACTTTGTGATTAACACCAAGCCCTGCTTTACATGTGGCAGTTTTGAGCACACTTATCAAGAGTGTAAGGCACCAATGGAAGTGGTGGCTGCAAATCCTTTAGAGGATATGCAACCTAAAACCATTCTTCTAAATGCAGGGGTAAAATCCTTTTCCCCTGCCAAGTATGTTGCCCCTACATTAAGAAACAGGGTGACTGACAAATAAGTTGTCCCTGCACTTAGAAAGGAGAATGATGTTCACACCAAGCCAAGCACTTCTGTGACCACCCCAACACCTTATAATGCATATAGATCTGGCCCTAGACCTTACCAACACATGAATAGAGGCCAAAACAAAAAATAGGTTCCCTCTGCTAAGCATAAGGATTCCCCTACTAAAACTGGGGTATCCCCTGCTAACAAAGTTTTGCCTTCTAGGAGCATGGGTAGATGGGGAAAAGCTGTGAAAGCCTCAGCTCGTTGGGTTTGGGTACCCAAAAGGGGTACTCAATCTAATGGTGTATCTCTAGTTTTTGATAAGCTATCCTACATTGATACACGAGGTAGATCCAAGTCTGTAATGGCTTGGGTCCCCAAGAAAAACTAATTTGTTTTTCTTTTTGCAGGTGACAAAGAAGACAAAGGATGATAGAGCATATTGGGACAGTGGATGCTCAAGAAGCATGACTGGACAAAAATCTTATCTGTCTAACTTTGTGCCCCTGCATGACAATGATGGTGTTTCTTTTGGAGATGGGGATGGAACAATAACAGGAAAAGGAACTATTGTCACCAATGGGATGACCTTTGACAATGTTTACTTGGTGAAAGAACTCAAGTACAATCTCTTCAGTGTGTCACAGATGACTGATAACAAGAATTTTTCTTGTTTACTGACACTGAATGCTTGGTATTGGGAAAGGAGTTTGTCTTACCACCAGACACTCCTATTGTACTCAGAACACCAAGACAAAAGAACATGTACACAGTTGACCTCAAGGACATCTCTCTCCAAGATAATGAAACATGTTTCATTGCCAAAGCCTCAGTAGATGAGTGTAAGAAGTGGCATAGAAGACTTGGTCATCTGAATTTCAAGAACATGAACAAACTAGTAAAATATAATCTGGTTCATGGTCTTCCTTCCAAGGCTTTTGTCAATGATCATACTTGTGCTGCCTGACTGAAAGGGAAGCAACACAGAGAATCTTGCAAATCAAAAACAAGTATGTCCACCACCAAACCATTGGAACTACTACATATGGATCTCTTTGGTCCTACTTCTGTGGCAAGCATAATGAAGAAATGGTACTGCCTAGTGATTACTGATGATTTTTCAAGGTTCACATGGACATTCTTTCTATTTCAAAAGAGTGACACAGCTGATGTACTCATTGGGTTCATCAATCAGATTGAACTATCAAAAAGCATGAAGGTAGTCACCATGAGATCAGAAATGGTGGTGAGTTCAGAAATCAGAAACTGGACTCTTTCTGCATAAACAAAGGAATCAAGAGGGAATTCAGCATTGCAAGAACACCTCAACAGAATGGAGTGGCAGAAAGAAGGAATAGGACACTCATTGAAGCTGCAAGAACTATGTTGTCTGATTCCAAACTTCTAGTTATCTTTTGGGCTGAAGCTGTATCCACTGATTGTTATGTACAAAACAGGGCCTTGGTGGTTAAGGCACACAACAAGACCCCCTATCAGCTGTTCAATGGAAGACCTCCTTTAATTGACTTCTTCAGACCTTTTGGATGTCATGTGATCATCTTGAACACTATTGAAAACCTAGGCAACTTTAGTGAAAAGGGATATGATGGATATTTTGTGGGTTATTCATTAAACAGCAAGGGATATAGGGTCTTCAACAAGAAGACAAGAAAAATAACAGAAAATCTTCATGTGAACTTTCTTGAAGACAAACCTGAAGATGTTCAAACAGCTCCTGACTGGTTCTTTGACATAGAAGTACTTTCAAAATCTATGAATTATGTACCTGTTGCATTGCAGAACACTAATATTTCAGGTACTCAAGAACCAACTGGTGTAGAGAAGTCACCCCTGAGGTACATGAATGTACACTCATTATTTCCTATTGAAGCTGATGATAAAGAAGATAATCCTTCTCTAGGAAAAGAACACCCAATCTCATCCCCTGCTATGTCACCTCCTGAAAGCAGCGGAATGGCTGAAGGAAGTGGAATCCAGGATTCCCCTGCTAGACCAACTGCTTCCCCTTCCACAAAGGATCCTGTTGCTAATGATACTAATGATGAAGAAAGAGAATCCACACTCATTTTATCATCTACACCCATATCTGATGGTCCTATTATATCCAACAGTGGAAGTAGAATAATCAAGAGTGGAGGCCCAAGTTACTCAGAGCTACATTCAGCTCACCAGAACCCATCTCTAGGTGATGTTGTATCTTTTGGAAGTTCCTTTGAGGACTTCTTTCCTAATCAAAATGGCCCCATCAATTCTGATTTGGAAGAAGATGAAACAGAAGTAATCATGCAGCCTACCTACAGAATCAATAAGGATCACCCTATTTTTGGTAATGGGTTACCCCGGTAAATAGATTAACCAAAAAAACAATGAAGTACAAATGGAATGTGGCTAAGGTACCACATTAACCTCAAGCTAAACAGTTTGATAAACACCTAAATCTAGTGCTTATGATAAGCCATAAACACTTACAAAACACCCAATACCCAACAAGATGAACTAGCTAATAGCTTCCATGAAGGGTTTTCCACCTTCATTTGTTATAGGGAATAAATTGGTTGTTTCATCATAAACCATTTCAACCTCATCATCTTCATCATCATGATCTAATACAGAGTAAGTATTTGATGTAGATAGCCCAACACCTGATGATGACGTATCAGTAGACTTCAACTTGGGCAAAGAAACACTCTTCGCACTAGTCACTCCCTTCATCGGGTTACTAATTGTAGCTTTAGGAACAAATTTTACATTCGGCTGAACCGATGAACCAGTAAACTTACCACCCTTGAAAGATTTCGTCATCTTTCTCTTTCTTTTGGTCACCGTTTGAAAACCATCATTATTCTCAACAACAAGAGTAGTACCAGAAGTAGATGGACCAGTACTAGCAGTAGGAACTATAGGAGAAGCAACCACCTTATTAGAGCATTGATCAATAGAGTGACCAAAAGTCTTACACTCAGCACATCTAGGAGGTCTCCATTCATATTCAACACGGATATTCAATAAGGATCACCCTATCTCTCAAATCATTGGTAATCCTTAAGCCCCTAGACATACAAGGTATACAGCAAAGGAGCACAGCTTCATTGCTAACATCACAATGAAGTTCAATCATGACAACATGCAGTGTTGTTTGTTTACTGCATTCTTGTCACAAGAAGAGCCACAGAAGATTTTCCAGGCTTTAAATGACCCAAGCTGGGTTGAAGCCATGCAAGAGGAGCTCTTACAGTTTGACATACAAGAGGTTTGGATTCTGGTAGATTGTCCCAAATGGGCAAGGCCTATTGGGACAAAGTGGGTACTCAGGAACAAAAAGGATGAAAGGGGGATAGTTGTTAGGAACAAAGCAAGACTAGTGGCACAAGGGTATACACAGGAAGAAGGAATTGACTATGAGGAGGTATTTGCTCCAGTTGCCAGGATTGAAGCCATTAGATTATTCCTTGCTTATGCTTCATTTATGGATTTCACTGTTTTCCAAATGGATGTGAAAAGTGCCTTTCTATATGGAACAATTGATGAAGAAGTCTATGTTATGAAACCTCCAGGGTTTGAAGACCCATAACATCCAGACAAAGTATACAAGGTGAAAAAGGCTATGTATGGACTTCACCAAGCTCCCAGGGCCTGGTATGGTACTCTCTCTAAATATCTCTTAGATAATGGATTTAGCAGGGGGAAGATTGATCAGACCCTGTTTACCAAGAAACAAAAGGGTGACCTTCTGCTAGTACAAGTCTATGTTGATGACATCATCTTTGGATCTACTAGCTCTATGCTTAGCAAAGAGTTTGCCAAACTGATGCAGGATAAATTTCAAATGAGTGCCATGGGAGAGCTAAACTTCTTTTTGGGGTTACAAGTTTAGCAGCGGAAAGATGGGATATTTATCTCACAAGACAAATATGTGGTTGAGATTGTAAAGAAGTTTGGCATGTCTGAAGGAAAGAAGGTATCCACACCAATGGACAAGGATCATCCATGGGGTAGAGATGGTCCTGGAAAGCTTATTGATTTCAGGAACTACAGGTCTATGATTGGGTCTCTCATGTATCTCACAGCTTCAAGACCTGACATCATGTTTGCTGTTTGTTTATGTGTAAGATACCAGGTGGCACCAACAGAGTGTCACTTATTTGCTGTAAAAAGAAGTTTTAGGTATCTAAAGTGTTATCCCACCTTAGGACTTTGGTATCCCAAGGAGTCACCATTTGAGTTGATATCTTACTCAGATAGTGACTATGCTGGTGACAACAATGATAGGAAGTCCACAACAGGGGGATGCCAATTTTTGGGAAGCAGACTTATATCTTGACAATGTAAGAAGTAGACTATTATGGCCACATCCACAACTGAAGCTGAGTATGTAGCAGCTGCTGCATGTTGTGGTCAAGTACTTTGGGTGCAAAATCAACTGTTTGATTATGGGTATAACTTTCTTAAAACCAAGATATTCATTGACAACAACAGCACCATTTGCATTATTAAGAACCCTGTTTTTCATAGCAAAACTAAACATACTGAAATTAGACATCACTTTATCAGAGATTGTTTTGAAAAAGGACTGATTGTCCCTGAGAAAATTGATACAGAACTTAATGTTTCTGATCTTTTAACAAAAGCTTTTGAAGTAGGGAGGTTTCAGTACTTGGTTGCAGGTATTGGAATGGTTACTCCCTAAAAACTGATGTCTATTATGTCATGTATTTTCAGGGTTGCTTTATTGCTGTTGTTGTGTAGTTGTTAGTCAATTTTTCCATCACTCTTTATTCCACTGATTTTTAACACAGATTCCCCTGCTGGGGGTTCATTCCCCTGCTAAGTGAATTTTTCTATTTAAATTGGGTTTGTTCTTTTTACAAAGTGGTTATATGTGGTTTTAGACTAACAATGCAGAGTTTCATGTGGTGCATACCATTCTCATTGGTGAATCAGGTATATGCTCTATGTTTAAGGGGAGGTTAGGTCACACCTTTAGGACTCAGGGTATCCTTAGGATGCTCATATATGATCTTAGATCATATCCATTGGTGAGTAAGGGTTCAGGGTGATGATGACTTGCTGCAAAGCTTGTCAGAACTCTGAAACCTTGAGGCACTGTAATGGGTGCTTACACTTCTCTATCAAAACAGCTTGTTGTTCAAGTACAGATGTGTGATACACATTGCCAAGACTAACTGACCATAGGTAAGGAAAAAGGTAGGGATGGTGACTAGGGTATGCATATTTTCTTGGGCTGACCTGGTGCAGGATGACTTATATGTTGACTTTTTGTGCTGAGACCTTTGCTGAATAGAGGACTCTTGAGTTTCTATGTATCTATCTTGTGTATACAAGTGTGTGCATTAGAGCAGAGCTAGTTAGCATTGGTCTCTCCATGACTAGTCCAATACCCCAAGGAAAGTTTCCATTGCTTTCACCTTTTGCTTCCCCTTCTTTCATAACATTCCCCTGTTTGACCGTTGACCGACAATACCGTTACCCTGTTCATAGTCGTTGGGCCTGCTTGCACAAATCTTGGTTAGGGAATATTTTATTATTTTTAAAAGATATTTAAGGCGCTTTCTTCGCTGATTGGTAATCTTTTCTTTATTATTTCAAATAAATTACTTTTTTTTATCAAGATTTATCTTTGATATTTTTGCAATTTGAAAATTTGGTCCAATCACAGCTCTCCAATTTGCCTATAAAAACTTAATTCCCTTCACCAACAGGTCCATCTCTCTCTCTCTCGACTTAATCCCACCTACCTCTCACCTTTATAAACCTTCAAAATATTTTCAAACTTTATCATGACTCTCAAAATTGCTGCTAATCATAACCAAATCGCTTTATTACATGATGAACCAGTAGAGTTTGCTGATGCTGTGGCCTTTCTAAAGTCCTCGTACTTTAGAGTGGCCCTTCTCATCAACCCTAGAATTTACATTCAGCAGTTCTGGTCTAAATCCATGACCAAAACAGTGAATGGACAGGTTACAATTCAAAGCACTATAGATGGTCATCCCAAGGTGATTACACTTGCCTCCATCAGGGACAATCTCCTTCTTTATGATGAGGATGGGATAACCAACCTATCTGAGGCTGAAATCTTTGCGGGTCTTGTTAAATTAGGGTACACTCTTTCTAAAAACCAAAAATGTAAGTTTGCTAAAGTTCAGTTTGCCCCTCATTGGAATTATTTGATTCATATAGTTCTGCAATGTTTGTCACCAAAAACCACTGCTTTTAATGAATTTGGTAGTGAGATGGCTTCTGCCCTAATTTGCTTTACAACAGAGAGGAAGTATTGTTTTTCTCAAATGATTTTCAAAGGAATGGTTAAAAATGTTTCAAGCAACTCAAAGTTTTATATGTACCTAAGGTTTATAGAACTTCTGCTGAATATGAGTGATCATGGTCCAATTAAACACAAAAACTATTTTTCAGCAACCAAACATACCACCGAACTATTCACCACACTTCTTGCACCATCACCACAGTTTTCTGGCAGGTCCATTCCACTCACTTCAATTATGATGAAACAAATCAAACAGAAAGAAGCCAAGAATCAAACAGCTAAACACAAGCCTTTTGATTCCCCTTCCAAGAACCTACACCCTGCCATTCCTTTACCCCCTGCTGATCCACAACATGAAAGGCGATCTAAATCCAGGTTTGCCAGGTCTCCCTTGCCTGGTGAATCTTCACAAGCAGCAGAGAGGAGAGTCTCCAAGGGTTTGGAGCAAATTGAGGGTTTGGCTACCACTACTGTCTCATCCTCAAGGGGTGAGCAGGACAGTGACACCATCAGTAAGTCCTCTCCCTCACTCCATGATATCCAAAAAGGGGAGAAATCCCCTTCTAGGATTGAGAGCAGCATGAAACCTTTGACTAATTTGGAATTGACGAAAATGTGCATGAGTCTAAAAAGGCAGAATGCACAACTGGTACAAAATGTCAAAAAGCAAGGTCTGGTCATCATTAACTTAGAAACCAGACTTGCTACTCTTGAGGGGAGGAGAAAGCCCAGACTTATCATATCCACAGATGAGGATGCTTCCAAAGGGGAGGAAGTTCCAAATACAGAAGAGTCTACTCAGTACTATTCATATCCTGGTGGTGTACATGGAAAGATAGCAAGTGCTGAGAAAGGGATTGAGAAAGGTAGTGCTGATAAGGGAAGTGATAAGGGGAGCGCAACTAAAGAAATTTCTCAAACATTGCTCACCATGGGCAATCAAGAAGAAGCCCCTGCTTCAAAAGTTTCCCCTGTTGTTGCTGATCCCACTGCTGTAAGTCGTTCCCCTGCTAAGAATATTACTCAAACTTTTGTTAGAAAGAACAGAAAGCAACCAGCTCAGAAGGGGATTACAATCAAAGAACCTGCATCTAAAGTTAAACCAGCACCAGCAGTGGATCTAAAAGACAAAGGAAAAGGAATCATGGTTAAATACAAGCATCTAACTCCTAAACAACAAAGGGCTCAAGAAGCACATGATGCACAAGTAGCTCTCAGGCTACAACAAGAGGAGATGGATATGCAGGATCAAAGAATGCAAAAGATGAGGCCCAAAGATATGCTCAAGCAGGTTGAGATTATGCATAGAGAGCTGGATGATAGGGTACCTCATGTTGGAGAATTTCTTGATCAATGAGAGAAGGAGTTAATAAATGCTCCTTTGGAAGACAGGTATGAGTTGACTTGCCTTGTTTACAAATATCAAACTGAGTATCTGGAAAGAAGGGAAAATCAAATTCAGAGAGAGAAGTATTTAACTTCAGAGAAAGGGCAACTTGAACACTACAAAGTTTTGCTCAAGAGACATAAGAAGTGGAAGGATGGTGACTTCAGAGATATGAGTTTTGAAGCCATAAAAAGAGCAGTCAGACCAGTCTTAAGAGAATATGATGTGGAAGATTGGAGGACTATGAATTCTCCTGAGGAAGCTAAGTATCTTAGGAGACAAAGTGAAATGCTACAGAAAGCTAGGGAATCTAAGAAAACAAAAACTGAAGGAACAACTTTGGAAACTACACAAGCAGGTGCATCATCCCAAGCAGGTGCATCATCACAAGCAGGAGCCCAAGCAGGTGAAAGTTTTCCATAAATTGAGAAGTCTGTACTTAATATACAAAGAGCAGCCAAAAGACTCAAGAGAATGGGGAAGGTTGGCACAGTTACTAAGGAGTCTCAACGGCCTTCAAATGATGAAATTGATAAACAAATAATTCTGTAGGAAAATGATGATATCTCACCTAGTGAACTTGGAAAGAAGTTTGCTATCATAGAGTATGTTGTTTATGAACACAAAGGGAGGACTTGGTGGAAGCTTACAAGAGCTGACAATACAGCACAGACCTTTCTAAGTCTAGATGTCATGTTTCAGACCTTGGATAATGAGGACTTAGAAGATCTGTGGAAAATTTTGAAGAAGACGTTTGCTGCAAAACCTCCTACCATGTATGGTGTGGAGAAGGTTTTGGTAATCTGGGAGTGCATGCATAGGATGTATGAGCATGAGTTATTTGATCCTATATTTGATGCAGTGAATAAAGGAGATTTGTTGTATTGGAAGCTGTTTACCAATTCTAGGGTCTATGAGGTAGTAATGGAAGGAGTAAGTGTGTACTTGATCAATCATAGGTATTATCCCTTCACTCAGGAGACCTTGAAGAAACTAGCACAGGCTAACTTGATTGTAGATGCTAAAACGTCTGTTGCTTATGATCTGGTAAGAATGATTCATAGTCAGATTTAGCCAGAAAGTTTGTAAGCATCCTCATCAACTAGGATTTATTCAGAAACTTGTCTTTAGGGGAAAGCACAAGTTTAGGGGAGGATTGTTGGGAATAAATCTATGCTTACTTGTTACCCCTGCTAGTTGATTATCCGTACCCCTGCTAGTGTAAGTTCCCCCTGCTAAATAACAAAGGCAGGGGAATTGGTTCCCCTGCTGAAGTCAAAGGCCCTGCTGTCAGAGATAAACTTGGAATAGATTTTTACGCGTTTCAGTTACTATTCCTTAATACTTTCCAAGTTTGTTAGTAGTGATCTTGTACGTGAGTCCTTATGGCTATAAAAGGACTCACTTGGTTAGCATGCAATGTGTGTCTTTCTCTATTGTCTTTCATTATTATACTTTAAGGTTTTGTAAACCCTAATACCATTTTAGGGTATTCATATATCATTATTATATTAAAGTTCAACGTTTCAATCATATTGTTCTTGTGTTAAACATTATATTCCGCATCTTGTTTAGTTACTTTGCTTTGCAAAGTTTATCTAAGTGTTAGATTGAATTCTTTCTTTCTATCACAACCTTTAAACAAGCTATTAAGGTTTAAGATCTGACTTTGGGATCAACATTACTTTGGGGTACCGATGTTTATTTCTGGTATTTTCTTTATGGTCATGTAATGTGTAAGACATTTACGCTTGTATGCTTTGATGACACGCCATAATCACGCGTGACATTCCATTTATCAAAACGGGGTGTTACACTATTCTTCTCAGTCAACTTAGTAAAAGACTTAGCGATCAGCAAAAATCCTTCGATAAACCTTCGATAATATCCCGCTAAACCTAGAAATTGACGAACTTCAGTCGGCGTTTTCGGAACCAACCAATCTTTGATAGCTTCAATCTTGGCGGGATCTACACGAACACCTTTGTTGTCAATCACATTCCCAAGAAACTGCACAGATTCCAACCAAAATTCACACTTCGAAAACTTGGCATAAAGCTTCTCTTTCTTCAACAAATCCAAAATCGTCTTCAAGTGCTTATCATGCTCCTTCTTGCTTTTGGCGTAGATAAGAATATCATCAATGAACACTATGAAAAACTTATCCAAATACGGTTTACACACGCGATTCATAAGATCTATGAATACGGCAGGCGCATTCGTTAAACCAAAAGGCATCACTTGGAATTCAAAATGTTCATATCGAGTACGGAAAGCCGTTATAGGAACATCTTCCTCTCTAACTCTCAGTTGGTGATAACCCGAACTCAAGTCGATCTTTGAGTACACACATGAACCTTGCAACATATCAAATAAATCAGCAATCCTCGGCAACGGATAACGATTCTTAATCATCAATTTATTAAGCTCTCGATAGTCAATACACATTCGAAACGATCCATCTTTCTTCTTCACGAACAAAACAGGCGCTCCCTAACTTTAACCTATAACCCTAGTTTTCTCTCTCTCCTATGGAGATTCCCGGCCGCCATCTTCTTCTATTATTTCCGGCCATAAACCAACCCTAAAATCGTCCTCTCTACCTATTAACGATGCTTATTGTTCTTGGGTATGCAATACGAATATAGGGTTGTGTTTCTATTCTAAGAAGGTGGTGGCCAGAGCTTTATTTATTATCTTATGGGATCTCCATATACCACCGATTACCCATCTTATCAATGGGTAGTGATGATGGTTTTGTGATTTGTACGGCGGCTCCACCTTGTATTGTATGATTTGATGCTCTAGGGTTCCGAATCAGTCATATAAGGGTTCATATTGTTTCTTTCTTTTGGAGTCTGCTAGTTTCTTGGGCATCTTAGCGAAACCACAAACCCTAGTTTCATATTAGGGTTTAGATCGGATTGAATATTTCCTATGGTTTTCGTTGACGGGACATTACAAAGGGCTGCTATACTGCAGGTTCTGTTGTATCCTCTATGTTGATGGTGATTGTGCCTGATCATCATCAAGGCATTAGGGTTTCGATTATGTCACTCAAGCACAGGTTCTGGTATAGCTATACGTACTAGATCAGAGTTCTATCCGTGGTTTTAGTGCTCTTGTTTTTTGCTATTGCTGGAGCGTGAGGTGTTTTATTCACGTCACTTGTACTGTATTGGGGTTGGGTGATTCGAAACCATACTACTTGTATGTTTGGTCGTGGTTTGTGCTTATGTCGAGTTGTGGGTTTAGAGAGAATGGTCATTTGCTTGCAGGTGGAGGCTGCTTAGCTGGGATCTATGGTAATGGGTCTTCTGCCGAGATATTTAGACGATTTTGTTAAAGGGCAAGGACGTATTTATCATCATGTATTGGTTCTTATAATATTCACATTGTGAATATTGTAGATGTAGTTCCTCTTTGAAGCTGTTAGTGACCGGTGTCGTCGCAGCCTTAGTTAATATCAGGATGCTTAAAGATGCTGCTCTATTGAACGGCACATGTTTTCGTTTACTATGGTTCAGCTGAGAGAGGGATTGGAATTATTGTCTATGTTGGAAGCAAGAGGTTCATATCTTATATTTTGTCTGCTTGTACTATTCCAATATAGTTTAGTAGTCATAAGAGTGGCATGTCACTCTTATGATAGGGTATTTAGTTGTTGCACAGTGTTTTGTGTGCATGGTTGTGCCCATGTAACGGGCTGAGATGATAGGACCTCACCTACATCTGTTGTACTTCAATGTTTTTTGGCGTAATATATCTTTTACCGGGGATAGTCCCCTTTACCCAAAAAAAAAAAAAAAACAGGCGCTCCCCACGGCGATGAACTAGGTCTAATAAATCCCTTATCCATCAATTCTTCAACTGATCAGATAACTCCTTCAACTCTGGCGGTGTTAATCGATAAGGCGCGCGAGCCACTGGCGCAGCTCCCGGCACCAAATCAATCCGAAATTCAACTTCTCGAGGTGGAGGCAGTCCCGACAACTCTTTAGGAAAAACATAAGGATAATCTCTAATTACTGGCACGTCTTCCAATTTCTTCTCAACTTCACCATCACTAGCGATCTGGTCCAGAAATACATCACAACCTTCCTCCATATAACTCATCATTTTCAAGCAAGATATCACTTTCAAACGAGAAGTACATTCACCACCTTTCACAGTTAATACCTTATTTCTCAACGGAATCTGGACTAACCTTTATCCACAAACAATCACCGTACTATGCGCAATCAACCAATCCATACCAATCACCACATCAAAAGATCCTAGCTCTATAGGCATCAAATCGATCTCAAACACATAAATACCCAACTTCAAGGAACACCTTTTTAGTATCGAATTAGTGCTAACAATTTTCCCATCCGCTGATTCCACATTATAACTAGTTGCTAACTCTATTGGTTCTTTATCGATAAGGCGGCTGAATTGTATATCTACAAAACTCCTATCTGAGCCAGAATCAAAGAGTACATTAGCATAACGAGCGTCAAGTAAGAACGTACCGTTTACCACGTTCAGACCTTGAGGCTTGTCCACATTCCTTACAACATACACTGGAGCAGCAGCATTTCCACCTTGATTATTCCCAACCTTAGGACAATTTCCTTGCTTGTGTACTCTTTCACCACAACTAAAACAAACCATCACTCTAGTAGCATTAGCACCCGTAGCCACACCTCTAGATTTGCACTCCACAGTCTTGTGTCCAGCTTTTCTACATTTGCCACACGCAGGCGGACAGTTACCCACATGATACAAATTGCACCTACCACACTTGGGGTTAATCTTGTTTCCTCTTGGCACAGTAGAAGCTCTAAACCCATCATTCCTTCTCTGATTAAACTGTTGGTTACGATTCGGTCCTTGATTGTTGCCACGATCACCTCCACGATTCTGACCTTGAGACTAACTAGACTGGGCAGTCTCCCACTTCCTCTTATTTCCTTCAGCCATACTATTCTTCTTATCTCGGATATTCACATCCATCAAAGCGTGTGTCATTTGAACTGCTTCATCAAAGGATGTTGGCCTTGACGAAGTCGTCTCACCCTTGATATTACTCGACAACCCCTTGAAATACTGTCTCATCTTCTTGCGGTCATTCGCAAAAGCATCAAGACATAGCAAGCATAAGTCATTAAATCTGCGGGTATAACCAGCAATGTCATTGTCTCGTAATATCAAGTGCCTCAACTAATCTTCCAATTGACCCAGTTCTTCATCGGGACAAAACCTTTTAGTTAACAATGCCTTAGTGGCAGCCCAAGTTCTCCCATTGGCCACTTCTAGCCCAACAATCGCCACTTGGCTCTTCCACCAACTCAAAGCATCATCTTGGAGGGTAGCAGTTGCAAACTTCACCTTGTTAGCTTACGAACAACCACTGATTTCAAACATACTTTCAATCTTCTCTATCCATCGACACAATTCCAATACCCAACCAGTTCCTCGAAACTGTGTAGGTCCACACTTCACAAAACTAGCATAAGTAACTCCCTTGTAACTTGCGGTCCAGCATTGTTTCCAACATTGTTTGCAACATTGTTTGTAGCACCTTGCACTCGGTTGGCACGGTCCTCAGCAAGAGTTGTAGCAATCGCCTGCTGAATCATGTTGTTAACAGTAGTAGTAGTCAACTTTAGAGGCATATTGAAGGACTATTCAAGCAATGATTCAGAAATGACAACAAATGCCTCTTCACTCCTTCTCTGCAATCACAGGGAAAAAGAACATGATAAGTATACATATCAATATCAAGAAGGATTTCTTTTTTGGGACATAATATAAGTATAACATGTACATCAACAACTACAAGTTTTCATCAACCATATCATAAAAGAGATAATAACAACATAACATAGATCATGAAGGGTAAACATAGATTGCATTGATATCAATAAAATTGTGACAAGTCATGTCACTACAATCTATCAACGACTAAACCAAAAGGATATTAAGGTTCATCACAAATCCATAGTACACAAGTCTAAACAAGTTTGATTACAACGAGGAAATATAAAATGAAATAATAAAAACAAGAACTAATCATGAGGCGATCCACATGATTTCTTGGGTTGCGGCTCATCATCATCACCGTCTTCATCATCGCTCACTATGCTCTTGCCTTTTTCATTAGGGTCACACTCCACCACTCTCTTCCTCCTCGAGGTTGACCCGATCTCTGGTGCTGCTTGGTTTCCACAAGTAATATTCTCATCCCTTGTAGAAGGTTGAACCATAAAGTCATTGGTAGCATACTTAGAATCATCAATAAACCAACATTCTTGCGGTAGACATTACCTCACACGATGCTCCCAGCGTCGCATCCTTTGCAACTTAGCTTGATCCTCTGTATTTTGCTCAAGGATAGCACTCGAATTCCTGATCATAGACCTCAAACTATCCGTTTCACTTCTAACCATCATCCTGTCATACTCAACTCTTACAGTCCATGTCAACAATCTCTGAAAAGATCTTTCATTTTCATCAAACCTCTTAATCACTTGAGTTTCCACAACATAGCGCTCATATATTAGCCTATCCAAATTTTTCAAGAAATAGGTAGTATCCTCATACGACCTTGGACCACAGCCTCTAGGATTTTGCCTTGGACCCTCGACGGTATATAAGGTCATATTCAAAATTATATACATGCATATTCATGCCATGCAAAATGTAGTACGCATGGTTATATGATGCAACAATATGATAGCCATGCAAAGGAAATGCCAAAAATTTACGATGCCAATTATTCAACATACTTCCAACAAAAATCTCGATATAATAACATAGTACTTACTCAATAAATACTAGGGGATTCATTTCAATTATAGGAGATACATCTAAAAATAAATATAGCTATGTTAAAAGTAATCTTACCAGAGCCATGCGGAATAGTTGTGTGCTTTTGGAAACATCTGAGACACCAAAGTTATAGTTTTGGACATTTTCAAAAATCGACCTAGTTATCTATAACGTGTGGCTCTGATTACCAATCTCTAACACCCCCAACTCATATGTGCAGCAAAAATACAATATTTGGGTGCTAGGCAGTTATCATCACACACTAGCTATATCGAACGACTCCAAAAGAGACGTTGAAAAATTTACATTAATAAAAATTTACAACAACAATGTCTAATTGTTTTCCAATCCAAAAGTTACAACAGAGTTGCGTTTAGGTCCCCACTTAATCTCAACCAATTTACCATGTTCATACAATTTAAACAAAATAAGCTTTAATTGTTTTAAATAAAAAGGGAGGAAACCAAATAGACCACAAAAGCCACGACAACATTCCCTTGCATGCTACGCCACATCCTAGCCTCAATTACATGAAACACATGCTTAAAAGGGTCAACAAATAATGTTGAGTGAAATCTATAGGTTTTACAATCACATTTGAACATAAGTGTATAAAATTCGTTCACGATCATTCATAGAGGTGTCGATCAAACAATCTATTTTCAAGGTTATTATCTTTAGCAATAGCTAATAATTGTGTTTAAGCTCATGACACAGATCCGTTAACTTAATCACCCGTGCCAAATGTTGGCATGATCACATTTAAACCATTTCCCCTTCTAAAGGCATTAGTTGCAATTATACCTTATTTCATATACAAAATATCTGTACGCAGAGGGTACTCAACGTACAACTCTCATATCAAATTGGGACGTCAACCCCGTAGTACCACAAAATGTATAAGCGGTTATTTCTAATTCACACAAGAACTAGACAAATAATTAACGGTTCAAGAATTTAGGGACTTTTGCAACTAGGTACTCAACACAATTCAAGGCAACATTCGGGTCCAACAATCATTCATGACTTACGTTCATTTTAATTTGAATACCATGTATCCCCCTCGCGGGTAAAAACTTTTGAAATAAGTAAAGAGAGAGGATATATACTCACCTTATGTAGAAGTATTAGTCGAAGTAATGGAAGACGATCACCGACGATGAGGATGCCCGGGAAATTTGATCACAACACCTAGCGAATAAACGCGTAATGAGTCAACTCATTTATATACTATTAGGTACTGAATAAAATCAAATAAAGTCAATTATTACTTCTAAAAACTCACGCCTAAATCCAAACAAGTGATAATTACTAGACTCGTACCATTTTTCTACTTTACTAAAAGTATTACTCATTTTACCATTCTACCGATATATGCCAAATGTACGGGTTGTTTTCCTATAGATAGACATCACCATAAATTATGAGAAAATTTAGAAAAATTCATTTATAACCTGTAGAAAGTCCATATTAAATTTCATAAAAAGTTCTCACTTCTAAGACTCACTGCTCGTCGCATTATTAAACTTCAAATTTCGGACAGTTTTGTACCTTCACGTTGTAAGACCTTTTTGACTCATTTAAAATATACCTCTTGTAAATTTGACTCCTAAGTCTAAAAATACACTCAAAACCCCAGGTTTAGAGCTAAAGAACAACTCTCAACCTTTTTTAAAACTCTAGTTATAGTCCCCGAGAATTGACCTAAAATCGAACACAATTTCGGATTATGTCGACTTTCATCTCCTAATACACAAAAACTTCAAACTAACATAACTTTTGACTCGTTTGGAGTTAAAAGCTAAATCTTATATCGAAACAAAGATAAAAAGAAATTCTACAACTATATATAATCCTTATGACCTGGAATTAGACATAAAACCACTAACACTTGCCTCAATATTCTTATTAAAAATGACACATTAAAACTCATAACAAATCACCTTTCCAATCACTTCTAATGATTCATAGACCTATTCTAACATCATATGAATAATTTACAACATCCTAAACATCTTATATCACTTAGATGAACAATCTTTCATAAAAACCCATTTCAAAAACTACACATGCAATATGTTTTAATTAATCAAAAACATCAAAAACATGATAACAAACACATATCCATAATAAATTAGGATTAAAACCAAAATCAAACACAACCCCTATTTGGACCATGGATTTTGGAGAACAAAAGCACCAAGAAAAATATTTTTCCATCTTGTTTTTATAGTCAACTATCATCCCAAACATGTAATCTAAACATGCATATAGCTTAATTAGATCAAATCCATTATTAAAAATCTTCAATTTTTGAAAAAATCAAATGAATGCATGGATGTTATTATTGATTAAGTTTTTAGGGACCAAAGTGGCAATGTTTTTATTGATCAGTTTTTGAAAAAATCAAATGAATGCATGGATGTTTTTATTGATTAAGTTTTTAGGGACCAAAGTGTGTGAGTTGTTATGCTTCCTTTTGTAAATTTTTAGGGACCAAAGTGGCAATTTTGCCTTTCTTTGGCCATAAAACTAAACAACACATTTTAAGAGCAAGAATTGACTCACTAGTCGGTTTTGAATTTTTGCGGGTGTCAGGATTCGTCCCGGCTTTCTATAACATATTTATATGCCTATACTCACACCAAATAAAATAAAAATTGTTTCGAATCGACTTAACACATAAATAAAATAAAAATCTCAAAAATTCGAATATCGATCAATCGATAATAAAATATAAATTTTGGGCATCCGTCGGTATCGCGATCACTATCGATTCTTCTTAAATCGTTAAACATAAATATTTAGCCTCGTTTATTGGTTTCAACTTAAACTGTCAAATAATTCCACGATAAAAATTCTCAAAAATTTAAAAAATATACGTAAAATAGGATTAAATAATGACCTGGTTTTTGGGGTGTTACAAAAAGAAAAACAGACTCGTCATCATCTCCATATACCGAAACATAAGCAAAACTCAGAGATCGTATAAAACAAATCAAAACTTTCATATCAAAAGCATATCAACCGAAAATAACATGTCCCAATATAATCGAAGCATAATTCGAATCCAGAAATCTTTAAACAGAAACTGCCAAATGTATGTAAGCTGCGATTGATTTGAGTTTATAAAAATATATTACAAAACTAGAATAAAAAAATGAAGATTTGGAAAGAAAATAAGGAAGCTGTGGTTGTTCAAGTATAAAACTAAACCTACGCTACTAAATAAAAACGAGACACCAAATATATAAATGGATGCTGCTACTTACTCTACCTATGAAATAAAAATAAGGACAGAGAATGAATATCTCTAAAAAGGTGAAAAGATAGAATGTTATTTTTTATGCTGCGTATCACTCCCATATCTTATCTCCATGTCTCGTTTTTTATCACGAAAAAGCAAAAGGAATGGGCTTGGGCTACGTTTCCTTTTAACAAATGCGTCCATTTCCTTTTCATCCTTTTGGGCCTTGCTTCCGTTTGTATGGGTTGTGTGACATTTCATTTCATATTAATAGAATCTTCATTTCAAATGTTGTAATTTTTGAGCTCATTTGTTTATTAATGGGTCGGTCCGACCCATTTAAATGGTGATGGGTCGACCCAATAATAGAAGAAGGCACCATCGGACTTGATTTTTCGCGCTCTTTCTATTTCTTGTGCTCGTTTTTGGCTCTTTGGCTTCATTTTTGCTCAATTTTTTGATATCCGTACCTACAATAATAAATAACAAATATAAACCATATATGCACTAAAAATACATTTTTGCTATTTATTATGCCAAAAATGAAGGGATATTAGCACTAAAAACATGAATAATTAAGTGTTCAACACATCCTACACTTAAGCATTGCTTGCCCCCAAGCAACTATTATCACAAATAATAAGTCCAAAAATAATTTAAAACCATTTTATTCGAAATCGCCTTGTTAATAAAAATAAAAATAAACTTCATTGTGACCCGCCATGCACGACTTTTTATTCAGGGTATAAGGATCGTATAACGAGAAACACGCAAACTGGGTGTCTCCAGGGAATAAAGATCGTCATCCTCTTTTTATTTGTGACAAATCTAACATTTTCAGGTAGTTAAATATTTTCTCGTATAATATTTTGAAACTTATTTTTGTGTTGGTTGACGAACTCACAATTTACGGATTTAAATTTGGGCTTACGTGCATAATTTGGCATCTTTTACGACTAAACCGGAAACCTTAGGATTACGTATTTACGTTTTTGAACTCCGTTTTTGATGAGACAATTTTTATTGGATTCGTTTTGTGACGGTGATTCATAATTTATAAAAACGTTTTTCGTAAAACGACCCGAGGGCACGCAAATCGAGAAAACTAGAATCGAGAAATACCCGTAAACTAGTGAGATGGGACAAAACACTTTGCCCCATCCCACTAGCTTACATGGGACGGCCAAAATGACTCACCATTAGGTGGCACAAAACTTAACTTGTTTAGCAACAAGTGTAAGCTCATGCTTACACTTTAAGCTAAACTTCCACCAAACTTCACAAAACCAACAAATGGTTTTCACTTAACCATTTCACCCATGCATTTCACTCTCAAAACTCTCTCTACTTCCACTTTGTGCCGTCCCACATCAAGCAACAAACACCATTTTTGATCTCTTCCAACTACAAACCACATGTTTACTAGTCCTATTAAGGTGTTTCCTTGAAACCTTGATCATTTGGTGGCCATATAACCAACTTTGGAGGTGATTTGCTTGTGTCCTAGGGCTGATTTTCCAACATATGATCTTGCTATTTGATGGTCTTGGAGATACTTGTTGTGTTCATCAAGTTCTTGCCTTCCTAAAACAAGAAATCCACTTGGATTGGTAAAGAAGATCATCCTCTACATTTTTCTCTTATTATTTTGTAAAGAACAAATGTATTTTCTTTCATTTTGTATATGTATATGATGTATATATGATGATAAAAATGTTGTGTGGGGATCAAGTGTTGATAAACATGCTTAAAAATGATGATAACCATAAGAAATGAAGCTAAAATCATGTCTAATTAGTTGGCTGCATAAAAACAGTAGATAACTAAATGAAGAACTGATAAAAATGCATGGTTTGATCTATTTACAGTAAAGTATATGATGTTATACACATGTGAGAGTTGGCCATGCAATGGAATCAAAATAATGAGTGAGATATGATCAAAACAAGTTAGGTGGTACAATCTGAATAAGCAGTTTTGTAAGGACTGTTAAGGCAACTTAGACTCAAAATGGGCAGTAGCTATAACTAAGTTATATTTAGCACATGTTATGAAGAAGTTGTCATCCAAAAATGAGCTTCTAAGTCATTGTAGAACTCTAGATATGATAAAAATGGTGAATGTGAAGTTAAAAATCAGATTTTGGAAATAATGTTTATTATTATTATATAAGCACTCACTTTATAATTTATAAAATGTAAAGTATAAACCCACTAACTTATAAAACTTATTTATATAAATGTATAAAAGGTTAATTAAATGGGTAAAATATATAAATGGTGGTAAAAGTAATATTTATAAGTAATAAAAACTATAAACTTGATTTTTACGACTTTTTCGGCTATCGCCGTGAAATTAACGTTTTTCATCAAATAAAACTTAGACGACCAAACCCGTCTAATGTAAAGTTTATAAAAGATATATACTGATGTATAAGTAACTAAGACAAGTAAAAACCGATAAAACCCGAACTATAAGAATTACGGACAATTACGAGCTAACTAAACCTATTAGACTAATAATTGGACTTAATAAGATAAATACTTGTAAAAAGAATTATTTGGGCTTAACCCAATAGGGCCCAACATGAAAAGTATATATACTGATCATATAAGTATATAATGGGTAAAAACAAGTAAAAGAACTTATAAAAGACTTAATGAACTTAAAATAGGTAAAATCGGTAAAACTAGTGAACTAGTAAGACGATACTAAAACGTAAACGCTAAAATGAGTAAATGAGGATTTATAAACCCACTTGATCATCATCATATGTACAATAATCATATATATGTATATTGTTATTTTGATAAAAGTCATTGGACCGAGTCTAAGACCGATTATTATTTATATAGGTTTCCGTGACCGAAGCACGCCCGTAGCCGATAATCCGCCTTTCATTAACAACGTGAGTTCATAGCCTCGCACTCTTTTAAATGTTTTTATAAAATGATTTGTAAACCCGCGAGGGAGATAACATGCTAGATTTTTATAAAAATAGAACACAAGTAGTCCCGATTGTATGCTAAATGATATGGACCCGAATGATGCTATGACCCTATAAACGAGACTAAAAGGATTATTAGTAGTTAGGTTATGTCACTTAAAGTCCCATTAGCATGAATTGTGAACTACCGGGTTTTGGTAGACGCTTATGCATTTGATAGTACTATTTGGGGACGATCACCCCAGTTCGCGCCTTGACGGTTGATCCCCGTCGTACCACATTGATTGGTAAGCGAATTTATGTATGAGAAGATTCCATAGCGTGATTTTTGTGACGACACGCTAACTTAGATGGGCAAATTGTTTGTCGGGTTCGTGGCCCGCTGTTTTCACAGTAAGGTAACAATGTCATGCGGCTAATAATAATCCTATACAATATACAACGTATGCTATAAGACATAAATAATAAACGATAACGACGCTATTACAATGAATATATTACCTATCATGGTAATATAGAGACTACGGTCTCATGGACGGTTTCAGATGTATGCTTGATTATATATTGCCTGACTAGCAATATGTGGACTTACTTCCGATATTATACTTGTGTTCTGATTTTAAATAAATGTAAATGATTGTCTTATATAACGGTTTTTATTAAACTCTATGAATTCACTCGGCATTCGCTGATATGATTTTTGCATGTTTTCTATCTCAGGTGCTTGAAGGTAATCCGGATGGAGATCGACTCTGATGGCCCACACTTAATATTAAAAATGTTCATTCGATCTGTGTTTTGTAAACTTAATGACCTGTATAATTTGGGACCTGTTGTACACTTTTAAAACTTTTTATCGAATGAATGTTTGTTAAACCTTGTACAACCATTTTTATGGGTTGTCTATGATTGGAGTTATTGTGCTATCCCGTAACACTCTGAAAGACCCTTCCGCTGTACCGATACGAAAAATGAGAGTGTTACAGTTTGGTATCAGAGCTCTCGTTGTAGAGAACAAAAGATTTTAAAAACCAAGGTTTTGAACAAAACTTTTCAAAATCTTTTGACAATGAACATTTGAGAAAATATTTGAAAAATCTTTTGACTATAACGGTGCCAGAGATCTCCGACGTTACCAACAAGCCCTATTGAGAAGATATATATTTTGATATATATAATTTAATTTATATATATGTATATATCGTGATTTCATTATGTAATTGTTTAACTAGTATGTTATCCTAATACGAGATAAATATATATAAATACAGATTGTCATGGCTGACCCTAATATTCCTGTAGAAAACCATGCTATTCCCGAACCTAATATAGAAGATGATCCTTATTTAGACTTAGTAGATTTTGATATTGATGACGAGGAGGAACCATTTGAGGATCCCGAGCCCGAGTTAGGACTAGGAGATCAGATTGCCCCTCAGGTTGACTTAGTAGAGAATGAGATTGAGAATGTGGGTAATGAGAATGTGGATATTGAGAATGTGGGTAATGAGGACGTAGACATTGAGAATGCTGATATTGAGAATGAGAATGAGATTGGGTTAGATGAGTTAGATGATGAGATTGACGACGAGGATGTCGAGGAAGATGTAGGTATAGATGTTGAGGTTGATGACGATGAGGAAACTGAGCTTATTTATCCGTATGATGTTCCAGAGGGCGAGCCTTTGCCCCCACCAGTTTGTTTGTCTGATTCCGAGGATGAGTTACCTAGGGATGAAATTTTTGAATCGTCTGAATCTGATTCTGAATCAGAGGAGGATAAGGATGACGATGCACCTGACGGTACCGATGGTATTGCTACTCGTAGACGTGAGATAGGAGAATCGTCTAGTGCTCGAGAGGCTACTCATATTGATGGTCTTGCACCATGGGCCTTGAGACGTGATCTAGATGCTTCCCGTGTGAAGAATTGTGTGACCGAGGTTGGATTAGGTGTTGTTCAGACTCAGGTTGCTTATTTGGAGTCGAAGGCAAAGATTGGCGAGAAAGAGCGAGAATTGCTTAGTTTGGATTTGAGTGATGTAGAACGTGGTTTGAATGAGGCTTTTAGGAGGTTATCGGTGTTGGAAAGTCGTGAGTTTGCTGAGATGAAGAGAAAGGTGAATTCTATGGAGATTCAGTTGAGTGTGGCTCGTGCGATGCGTGAGAAAGCCGAAAAGGAGTTGAATATATCAGTGGGTTGGAACAGTAGATTTTATGCCGACATGGTTGAAAGAGGAGTAATCCGTAAGCGCCCAGCTGAAGATGAGTCTAGTGATCGTCCGGCGAAGATCCAGAAGACGATGGATGATGGACCATCTGGCGGTTCTCAGTAGACCAGTCTGTATTTAGTAGTGACCTTTAGATCTTTTGTGTTTATAGCTTTGACTGAACCGACTTGTTAGTTGTAGACTTGGCACGAATTTTGAGTGTATATAGTGTTAGAACTTGATATGGATGTACTAAGACAATACTTTTGTTTCAGATCGAATGAAATATGTATCTTGTCTTGAATTCCATATCGTGCCTTATTTGTATCTTGATTATGAATTCGATCCATATTATATGAATCCTTTGTTGGATGAATGCTTAATGCTTTGAAATTGTGAAATTATAGAACTATGCCGCCCAAGAAGGCTGTGACTGAGGATGATGTACGTAGGATTATTACGGAGCAAGTTACCGCATCTATGACTGAATTTATGGCAAATGCTAGAAATGAAGCTGGCGGTAGTGGAGCTGGCGGTAGTGGAGCTGGCGGTAGTGGAGCTGGCGGTAGTGGAATTGGCGGTACTAATGTGAATGTAAATGCTAATAATGTGAATGCTAATGCTGGAGGAAACGTAGGAGGACTTGGAACTAATGCACCTGAAGTTGGTGGCTGTACTTATGTGACGTTCATGAAGTGTGAACCTCTACCTTTTAATGGAACTGAAGGTGCTGTAGGACTAAGCCAGTGGATCGAGAAGATTGAATCGGTGTTTAGGATTAGTAAGTGTAAGGAGGAAGATAAGGTGACTTTTGCTATGGCTACTCTTAAAGGTCGTGAGTTGACTTGGTGGAACGGGAGAATTGCTTTCATGGGTCTTGATGCTGCTAATGCTACTCCTTGGGCTGAAATCAAGAAGTGGATGACTTTG
Organism: Glebionis coronaria; assembly: GCA_025667525.1. Classification (NCBI taxonomy): domain Eukaryota; kingdom Viridiplantae; phylum Streptophyta; class Magnoliopsida; order Asterales; family Asteraceae; genus Glebionis; species Glebionis coronaria. The sequence continues at coordinate 297,040,116 of CM046881.1, forward strand.
GAGTTTTGTCCTCGTAGTGTGATCATTAGGTTAGAACAAGAGTTGATTCATTTGAGAATGAAAGGTGTGGACATTGATAATTACACGAACCGATTCCATGAGTTGGCCTTGCTATGTCCTCGATTGGTTGAACCCGAAGAGATCCGAATTGAGCAATATGTGAAAGGGTTGACCAGGAATATCCGGGGGGACGTGACATCATCGAAACCACTGACCATTGATGATGCTGTTCGAATGGCTTACCAACTCATTGGACAGATAATTCAGGATAAGGAAGATGAAGCCCGTGTAGGTGAGAAAAGAAAGGGAGACGGTGATCGTGTAGATAGAGGTGATAATAGGAAGAATTTCAATCGCCGTCAGAACAAGAAAGGGGAATGCAAATGCTATTACCAACAATGCACCGCGCAACGATGATAGATGTCCTAAGTGTGGCAACAAGAGGCATCCTGGCGACTGCTGGAAGTGCCGAAATTGCGGAAAGCTTGGACACAAGGTTGAAAGGTGTAAGAAGGGAACGATTTGCTTCAACTGTAATGAAGAAGGTCATAGGAAATCGGAATGCCCCAAGTTGAAAGCGATTGTACCTGGAAGAAACCCCCAGGGTGGTATCTACCAACTTGGAACAATTGAGGTGAAGAAAGAGGATCCGAATGTCGTTACCGGTACGTTTTTACTCAACAATCATTATGCTGTTGCTTTATTCGATTCGGGTGCCGATAGGAGCTTTGTATCCACTAAATTTAGTGCCCTTATTGATATTGAACCTGTTGAGATAAGTACCAGTTACGAGGTGGAATTGGCTGATGGTAAATTAGTGAAAACTAATAAGCTATTAGAAGGATGCTCTCTAAATCTCTTGAACCATTCCTTTCCGATTGATTTGATGTTGATAGAATTAGGTAGTTTCGATGTTATTATTGGTATGGATTGGTTGTCGTTGAATAATGCTACTATTTTATGTGGAGAGAAGAAGGTTAAGATTCCTCTTAGGAATAGAACGTTAGTAATTGATGGTAGTCGAGGTGAATCCCGCTTGAAAATCGTTTCATGTATTAAAGTCCAAAAGTACATCAGGAACGGTTGTGAGTTATTCTTAGCTCAAGTGACCGGGAATGAGTCTAGGGAGAAACGATTGGAAGATGTACCTATTATTTGTGAATTTCCTGAGGTATTTCCTAAAGATTTACCAGGACTTCCACCGATAAGGCAAGTAGAGTTTCAAATCGATTTAATTCCTGGTGCTGCACCGGTGGCACGTGCGCCTTACCGATTAGCCCCTTCTGAATTAAAGGAGTTATCTGAGCAACTTAAGGAGTTGTCTGATAAAGGTTTTATTCGACCGAGCTCGTCGCCTTGGGGAGCTCCAGTCTTGTTCGTTAAGAAGAAGGATGGATCTTTTCGTATGTGCATTGATTATAGGGAACTGAATAAGTTGACAATTAAGAATCGATATCCTTTACCTAGGATTGATGATTTGTTTGATCAACTGCAAGGATCTAGTGTGTATTCTAAGATAGATTTGCGGTCAGGATATCACCAACTTCGCGTCCGTGAAGAAGATATTCCTATAACTGCATTTAGAACTCGTTATGGACACTATGAATTTCAAGTAATGCCATTTGGGTTAACTAACGCACCTGCGGTTTTCATGGATTTAATGAATCGAGTGTGCAAGCCCTACTTGGATAAATTTGTGATTGTGTTTATTGACGATATTCTAATCTATTCTAAGAATGAAGATGAGCATAGAGAACATTTGAGGATTGTTTTGAAGTTGCTGAAGGATGAAAAGTTGTATGCTAAGTTTTCGAAGTGTGATTTCTGGTTAGATTCTGTGCAATTTCTTGGTCATGTGATTAACAAAGATGGAATTCATGTTGATCCTGCAAAGGTTGAAGCTATTAAGAATTGGTCTGCACCGACAACGCCAACGGAAGTGCGACAGTTCTTAGGATTAGCTGGCTATTATAGGCGATTTATTAAAGAATTTTCTTTAATAGCTAAACCCTTGACTAAGCTTACTCAGAAGAATAAACCTTTCGTTTGGGGAAGTGATGAAGATGGAGCATTTCAGACATTGAAGCAAAAATTATGTAGTGCGCCAATCTTATCATTACCCGAAGGGAGTGAAGATTTTGTAGTGTATTGTGATGCATCTCTTAGAGGTTATGGAGCTGTTTTGATGCAGAGAGAGAAAGTGATAGCTTATGCTTCTAGGCAATTAAGGAAGAATGAGGAGAATTATACTACTCATGATCTTGAGTTAGGAGCTGTAGTCTTTGCTCTTAGGTTGTGGAGACATTATCTGTATGGCACCAAGTGTACGGTATTCACCGATCACAAAAGCCTACAGTATATTCTCGACCAGAAAGAGTTGAACATGAGGCAACGAAGATGGATAGAGTTGTTAAGTGATTATGACTGTGATATAAAATATCACCCAGGAAAAGCCAATGTTGTAGCTGATGCGTTGAGTAGGAAAGATAGAGAGCCTATCAGGGTTCGATCTCTAGTCTTGACCGTGCACAATAATTTGCCTGAGCAAATTAGAAATGCGCAAATAGAAGCTTGTAAGAAGGAGAATTTTGTTAATGAAGGGTTCCGAGGAGAAGGAGATCCTTTAGAGGTTACAGCTGATGGAGTGAAATGTTTAAGAGGTCGTATGTGGATACCTAAGTTTGGAGGCTTAAGAGACTTGATTATGTTAGAATCCCATAAATCTAAGTATTCCATTCATCCGGGATCTGATAAGATGTACCATGATTTGAAGAAGTTGTATTGGTGGCCGAATATGAAAGCTGACATAGCTATGTATGTTCTTCAATGCTTGACTTGTGCTAGAGTCAAAGCTGCACATCAAAAGCCATCAGGACTACTTCAACAACCAAAGATTCCTGAATGGAAGTGGGAGCGAATTACGATGGACTTTATCACCAAGCTTCCTAGAACATCATCTGGAAACAATTCGATTTGGGTTATTGTCGATAGACTGACCAAATCAGCACACTTCATTCCGGTTAAGGAGCAGTTCTCACTGGAGAAGCTGACTCGAATATACCTGGATAATGTCGTATGCAAGCATGGAGTGCCTGTATCGATCATTTCAGATCGAGATCCTAGATTCGCATCGAATTTTTGGAAATCCCTCCAAAGATCTTTGGGAACGAATCTCGATATGAGCACTGCTTATCACCCCCAGACTGATGGGCAGAGTGAAAGGACGATACAAACACTGGAAGATATGTTGAGAGCTTGTGTGTTAGACTTTGGTAAGAATTGGGATAAACATTTGTCATTAGCAGAGTTTTCGTATAACAATAGTTACCATTCTAGTATTAAGGCTGCACCGTTTGAAGCTTTGTATGGTAGGAAGTGTAGATCTCCTGTATGTTGGAGTGAAGTTGGGGATACCCAGCTCACGGGACCGGAATTGATCCGGGAGACTACGGAGATGATAGTTAAGATTAAGAAGAGGTTGTTGACTGCCCGTAGTAGACAGAAAAGTTACGCGGATGTGCGGCGGAAGCCAATGGAGTTTGAAGTGGGTGACCGAGTAATGTTGAAAGTATCGCCATGGAAAGGCGTTATAAGATTTGGAAAACGAGGAAAATTGAATCCCCGTTATATTGGACCCTTTAAGATTCTATCTAGAGTAGGTCCGGTGGCTTACAAACTAGAGTTACCCCCAGAACTTCATGGTGTTCACAACACATTCCATGTATCTAATCTGAAGAAATGTCTAGCAGTGAGTGATGAGAAAATTCCGTTAGGTAAGGTTCGAATAGATGGGAAGTTGCATTTTATCGAAGAGCCCGTAGAAGTTATGGACCGTGAGGTAAAGCAACTGAAACAAAGTCGGATACCTATTGTCAAGATCCGATGGAATTCAAAGCATGGACCGGAGTATACTTGGGAACGAGAGGATGAAATGTGGAAGAAATATCCGCACCTCTTCGATTTCAATAAGAAACGGACATCCAAATGAAATGGATCACGAGGACGTTGATCCCTTTTAGGAGGAAAAGCTGTGACAAATCTAACATTTTCAGGTAGTTAAATATTTTCTCGTATAATATTTTGAAACTTATTTTTGTGTTGGTTGACGAACTCACAATTTACGGATTTAAATTTGGGCTTACGTGCATAATTTGGCGTCTTTTACGACTAAACCGGAAACCTTAGGATTACGTATTTACGTTTTTGAACTCCGTTTTTGATGAGACAATTTTTATTGGAATCGTTTTGTGACGGTGATTCATAATTTATAAAAACGTTTTTCGTAAAACGACCCGAGGGAACACAAATCGAGAAAACTAGAATCGAGAAATACCCGTAAACTAGTGAGATGGGACAAAACACTTTGCCCCATCCCACTAGCTTACATGGGACGGCCAAAATGACTCACCACCATTAGGTGGCACAAAACTTAACTTGTTTAGCAACAAGTGTAAGCTCATGCTTACACTTTAAGCTAAACTTCCACCAAACTTCACAAAACCAACAAATGGTTTTCACTTAACCATTTCACCCATGCATTTCACTCTCAAAACTCTCTCTACTTCTACTTTGTGTCCTCCCACATCAAGCAACAAACACCATTTTTGATCTCTTCCAACTACAAACCACATGTTTACTAGTCCTATTAAGGTGTTTCCTTGAAACCTTGATCATTTGGTGGCCATATAACCAACTTTGGAGGTGATTTGCTTGTGTCCTAGGGCTGATTTTCCAACATATGATATTGCTATTTGATGGTCTTGTAGATACTTGTTGTGTTCATCAAGTTCTTGCCTTCCTAAAACAAGAAATCCACTTGGATTGGTAAAGAAGATCATCCTCTACATTTTTCTCTTATTATTTTGTAAAGAACAAATGTATTTTCTTTCATTTTGTATATGTATATGATGTATATATGATGATAAAAATGTTGTGTGGGGATCAAGTGTTGATAAACATGCTTAAAAATGATGATAACCATAAGAAATGAAGCTAAAATCATGTCTAATTAGTTGGCTGTATAAAAACAGTAGATAACTAAATGAAGAACTGATAAAAATGCATGGTTTGATCTATTTACAGTAAAGTATATGATGTTATACACATGTGAGAGTTGGCCATGCAATGGAATCAAAATAATGAGTGAGATATGATCAAAACAAGTTAGGTGGTACAATCTGAATAAGCAGTTTTGTAAGGACTGTTAAGGCAACTTAGACTCAAAATGGGCAGTAGCTATAACTAAGTTATATTTAGCACATATTATGAAGAAGTTGTCATCCAAAAATGAGCTTCTAAGTCATTGTAGAACTCTAGATATGATAAAAATAGTGAATGTGAAGTTAAAAATCAGATTTTGGAAATAATGTTTATTATTATTATATAAGCACTCACTTTATAATTTATAAAATGTAAAGTATAAACCCACTAACTTATAAAACTTATTTATATAAATGTATAAAAGGTTAATTAAATGGGTAAAATATATAAATGGTGGTAAAAGTAATATTTATAAGTAATAAAAACTATAAACTTGATTTTTACGACTTTTTCGGCTATCGCCGTGAAATTAACGTTTTTCATCAAATAAAACTTAGACGACCAAACCCGTCTAATGTAAAGTTTATAAAAGAAATATACTGATGTATAAGTAACTAAGACAAGTAAAAACCGATAAAACCCGAACTATAAGAATTACGGACAATTACGAGCTAACTAAACCTATTAGACTAATAATTGGACTTAATAAGATAAATACTTGTAAAAAGAATTATTTGGGCTTAACCCAATAGGGCCCAACATGAAAAGTATATATACTGATCATATAAGTATATAATGGGTAAAAACAAGTAAAAGAACTTATAAAAGACTTAATGAACTTAAAATAGGTAAAATCGGTAAAACTAGTGAACTAGTAAGACGATACTAAAACGTAAACGCTAAAATGAGTAAATGAGGATTTATAAACCCACTTGATCATCATCATATGTACAATAATCATATATATGTATATTGTTATTTTGATAAAAGTCATTGGACCGAGTCTAAGACCGATTATTATTTATATAGGTTTCCGTGACCGAAGCACGCCCGTAGCCGATAATCCGCCTTTCATTAACAACGTGAGTTCATAGCCTCACACTCTTTTAAATGTTTTTATAAAATGATTTGTAAACCCGCGAGGGAGATAACATGCTAGATTTTTATAAAAATAGAACACAAGTAGTCCCGATTGTATGCTAAATGATATGGACCCGAATGATGCTATGACCCTATAAACGAGACTAAAAGGATTATTAGTAGTTAGGTTATGTCACTTAAAGTCCCATTAGCATGAATTGTGAACTACCGGGTTTTGGTAGACGCTTATGCATTTGATAGTACTATTTGGGGACGATCACCCCAGTTCGTGCCTTGACGGTTGATCCCCGTCGTACCACATTGATTGGTAAGCGAATTTATGTATGAGAAGATTCCATAGCGTGATTTTTGTGACGACACGCTAACTTAGATGGGCAAATTGTTTGTCGGGTTCGCGGCCCGCTGTTTTCACAGTAAGGTAACAATGTCATGCGGCTAATAATAATCCTATACAATATACAACGTATGCTATAAGATAAATAATAAACGATAACGACGCTATTACAATGAATATATTACCTATCATGGTAATATAGAGACTACGGTCTCATGGACGGTTTCAGATGTATGCTTGATTTATATATTGCCTGACTAGCAATATGTGGACTTACTTCCGATATTATACTTGTGTTCTGATTTTAAATGAATGTAAATGATTGTCTTATATAACGGTTTTTATTAAACTCTATGAATTCACTCGGCATTCGCTGATATGATTTTTGCATGTTTTCTATCTCAGGTGCTTGAAGGTAATCCGGATGGAGATCGACTCTGATGGCCCACACTTAATATTAAAAATGTTCATTCGATCTGTGTTTTGTAAACTTAATGACCTGTATAATTTGGGACCTGTTGTACACTTTTGAAACTTTTTATCGAATGAATGTTTGTTAAACCTTGTACAACCATTTTTATGGGTTGTCTATGATTGGAGTTATTGTGCTATCCCGTAACACTCTGAAAGACCCTTCCGCTGTACCGATACGAAAAATGAGAGTGTTACATTATTACTCCAAACTAAGCTAAGATTCCTTGTGCAAACGTTTTGGCAAAATTCGAACACTGCTTATACTAATAACCATCGGACTGGATTTTTCGCGCTCTTTCCATTTCTTTTGCTCGTTATTGCTCTTTGGCTTTGTTTTTGCTCATTTTCTTTGATATCCATACCTACAATAATAAATAACACATATAAACGATATATGCACTAAAAATACATTGTTGATATTTATTATGCCAAAAATGAAGGGATATTAGCACTAAAAACATGAATCATTAAGTGTTCAAAAGGGTGTCATACTCTTTGGAGTGAATAGACATTAAAGTCTCGAGAGGGAAAGATTCGTTGATTTCCTTTGTAGGTAATTTTCCTTGATACGGATTCTCAAGTCTACTAAAGTGATCCGCGGCTAGGTTTTCGGCTCCCTTTTTATCACGAAATTAAATTTTGAATTCTTGTAAGAGCAAAACCCAACGAAGGAGTCTCGGTTTAGCATCTTTCTTGGTCAACAATTATTTCAAAGCGGAGTTGTCGGTGTAGAAGATGGTGGTGGAAAGCACAAGATAGGGGCGGAATTTCTCAAAAACATACACTACAGCTAAAATCTCTTTTTCGGTAGTGGTAAAATGCAATTGAGCCCCCGTCATTGTCTTACTTGCATAATGGATAGGTTAGAAATGCTTATTAACTTGTTGACCTAAAACCGCTCCTACCATGAAATCACTAGCATCGCAAATTAGCTCGAAAGGTAACTCCAAATTTGGAGAGACTAAGACAGGTGCCTTAGTTAATTTACCTTTAAGAATTGCGAAGGATTCAAGAGATTCGGGAGAAAAGATGAAAGGAGTGTCTAATAGGTGTGAAAACACCCATCCTTTTACCACTTATTTTTTACTAAAACAAGACCAAAACGCGTGTTTAATATCATTTGTTTGGAATTATGCGTGGTTTTTGTGTTTATTGTGTTTTCAGAGCCAACCGAATGAATATTGAAGAAAACATGGGATTGCACGGGTTTTATCGAGGAAAAAGATTCAAGACGAAGTCTATTGTCCAAGAGATGCAAAAGATTTGAAGTCAATGGGCCTATTTGAAGATTTATCGAAGAAAAGGACCAAAGATGGAAGATTTACATATGTCGAAGAAACTCAAGTCTATTGAACGAAGAAATTAAAAGACGAGTTGAATTTAATCGTCGACAAATCCCGAATCAGAATCGAAAACGTCAACTTTTCTGAAAAGACGAGAAGACAAGAAGAAAGGGAGAAAGCCCACTCACCAACCAACCACTTAGCCTATAAAAGGAAATCACCCTCACAAAATTTGCACCTAGTTTTTAGTTTCTCTTTCTGTTACACTTTTCCTAGTTCGTAGGAAGAACCATCTCCCTTAAGGAGTGGTTTTCATTTTCTTTGATTTCTTCTTGAATCTTGTAAGCTTAATCCTTTCATTTTGTTTTATTGAATCTTAATCATCAATACAAGTTTTTATTTAATCTTTTCATTCATCTTGTTCATCTTCATCTTTTTATTCAAAGTTCTAAAGTTCTTATTTGGTTGATTTGATCTTCTAAAAGTTGTTGATTTTGTGTTTTAATGATTGGGATTTGATGTTTATGGTTAGTAGATGATTTGTTATTAGTTTTGGTTAAGATTTGTTTAAAACCTTGGTTCATTTTTGTCAAATTCGTGTCCCATGTTTTATCGCTGTGTTACTGTTCTTCATCCCCAGACATTCCGAATAGTCATTTTGTTTTGTCCCCTATTCGGAATATTCATATATTCCGAATAGCCTATTTTCTTTTTCCTTTATTCGGAATTTTTCTTATTATTCCGGATTGTCAGTTTATTCCGAATAAGCCTAAATATTCCGCATAGCTTGATTTTTCCGCATAGGATCATTTATTCCGAATAGCCCAAGATTCCGAGTAGCCTTTTTATTCAGCATAGAGATTATTCAGAATGGCATTTTTATTCCGCATGGTCTCATTATTCCGAGTAGAGAAACATTCCGCATAGAACAAATATTCCGCATAGTCTTGTTTATTCCGCATAACATCAAATAATCCGGGTAGAACAAGTTATTCCGCATGGTCTTTTATTCCGGGTAGGATTATTATTCCGCATGATTATTCCGAATAGCCATTATTCCGCATTGCCCATTTATTCAGCATGGTCATTTATTCCGAATAGAGCATTTTCAGTAAGGGTATTTTTCAGTTACTGTTTTATTTACATTTTAATTCGAGTTTTATTTTTGTTAATTAATTCCTTCTAGTTTACTTTTAATTACCTTACGCATTTGCCTTCTTAGTAACATAGATAACCAAACCCCCTATTTTTCACCAAGAACAAATCATTCCACTTTAAGCAGTGATCAATTCGAGGAGATACCGAGAACTAATTCTTGAACCTAGCAATACCCTTGTATCAAATGGCGCCGCTGCCGGCTCTTCTCGTTAAGATTACCAGTTTTTTGTGAGAACTTGGATTTTGGGATCCGTTCCCCGTGAACGTTAATTTTTCATAAAAATTTTCAAAAACCCTAAATAAAAATAAAATAAAAATAAATATAAAAATTTTCAAAAATCCTAAAAATTAAAAAACATAAAAACCAAAAATATTTCTGCTTTGTTTTTGCCTTGTTAGTTCTTTTGCAGGTGCATGCGTACACGATCCACGTCTTATCAAGATCCCGAGCCTCTCGAAGACTTAGACATGGCCGGTGTACAAAACAACAACAATAACCCACCTCTCAACAACAATAATAACAACAACAATGAGCCTCTACCAGACAATCGCCCGATGATTGAACTTCTGCAAGCACATGTAGATGGAAACAATGATCCAATTGTCATACCCGCGATTGCAGCCAACAACTTTGAGCTCAAATCCGGCTTTATCCAGATGGTCTCTGCTCAACCATTCTTGGGGCGTACCATTGATGATCCACATGACCACATCAAGAGATTCCTACAACTCACGAATACGGTCAAATTCAATGGTGTTCCACAAGAGGTAATCCGTTTACAACTTTTTGCCTTTTCTTTAGAGGGACAAGCCCGACATTGGCTTGCAAAGGAACCGCCACAAAGTATTCTTACGTGGACGGATTTGGAGACCAAATTTATCAATTACGTTTTCCCACCCTCTCGTACTACCGCTTTGCGGAATGAAATTATCAATTTTGAACAAAAGTACGATGAATCTTTTAGTGAATCTTCGGATCGTTTCAAAGATCTTTTAAGAAAATGCCCACAACATGGTTTTACCAAAGTGCACCAAATTAACACTTTTTACAATGGTTTAAGCATGAATGACCAAGATTCACTAAACAGTGCCTCGGGGGGTAATATTTTGGTTAAGACTTCCAATGCCGCTTGGGATATCATTGAGAATAAGTCTCGTGTGCAAACCAAGAGTGTTCGGACCAATGCCGCTAGTGCTAGTACTAGTGACAGCGACAAGCGACTTGACAAAATTACTACGCTTCTTGAATCGCTTGCCGCCCAAACCGCCAGCAACACCAACAGCATCAACGCTAAAAACGCTCAAGTCAATGCTGTCAGCCAACCATGTGAAATCTGCGGGGGTCCTCACTCTTACACCACTTGTACCGCCACCCAAGACTACCCTTCTGAGAATGTGAATGCAGCATACGGTACCTATCCTCTGGCCGCTTATCAAGCTCGTCCTCAAGGTGTCCGCAACTTGCTCAGCTACCGCTCAAACAACTATCTCTCACCACCCGGTTTTCCTCCTAACATCCCAAACCAACAACAAAACCTCAATCGCCCTCCTCAACAACAACAACAACCTCGTGCACCATACATACCACCTCACAAACAACCATATCCACCTCAAAGAAACAACCAAGTTTACCAGCAACCTGCTTATCAACCACCCGCATACAATGCTCCTCCCAACCAACCCACCGCATTACACCAAGACATTGGAACCTACATGAGGAATAATGATGTGATCATGGATAATCTCCAATGGGAAGTTCTCAACTTGAAAGCAGACATGGTGAAACAAGGAAATGATCTGAGAGCTGATATGAGAAACACTTTGGCAAGTCAAACGAATGACTTAAAGAACATGATGGGTAGTTTCTTCCAAGGTAATCAACCCTCTTCTTCGGGTACTCTTCCGAGTAACACCGTTGCGAATCCAAGAGGGGAGATGAAAGCAATCACCACTCGCAGTGGCAAAGGTACCAAGGAACCCGAGCTTCCTATACCTCCACCGGTGATTGTGACTAAGGACAACGAGTCACTTGCTCCTATTCCTCATCCTTCTATTTCCCTAATTTCTCCACCTCTTACTTCTACCCCTCCTCCACCCAAGGATGTGAGTGATCCTTTGATCCCAAAGCCTTCCTCTTCTTCCGATATACCTTATCCCTCAAGGTTGAGGAAAGAGAAGCTCAAAAGCAAGGACGATATTCAGGTTTCAAACTTTCTTAAAATATTTAAACAATTGAATTTCAACATCTCCTTCGCTGAGGATCTCGCTCACATGCCTAAGTACGCAAAAATGTTCAAAGATCTTCTTAGCGACAAGGAGAAGCTTCTTGATATTGCTAACACCCAACTTAATGAGAATTGCTCTGCAGTGCTCTTATGGAAATTGCCAACCAAGCTTGGTGATCCGGGTCATTTCTTAATCCCTTGCAACTTCCCAGGAGTAGAGAATTGCATGGCCCTAGCCGATCTAGGTGCCAGTATTAACTTAATGCCTTTAAGTGTGTGGAAGCAATTATCTCTCCCTGAGCTAGTCCCCACCAAAATGACTTTGGAATTAGCTAACCGTATGGTTTCTTATCCAGTGGGGATAGCCGAAGACGTCTTTGTAGGAGTCGAAAAATTCACTTTTCCTGCCGATTTCGTTGTCGTCGACTACGATATGGACCCTCGTGTGCCATTAATTGTTGGTCGTCCATTCTTGAGGACCGGTCGCACTCTCGTCGATGTTGAAGCCGGTGAGCTTATCATGAGAGTGGGTGATGATAAAATAGTCTTCAACATGGGAAAGCTTTCTAAACAGCCTTATTCCTCCGAGAGTGTTAATTGTATTGACGTTCTTGATGAGGCTTGTGAAGAACACTTTAAAGATGCTTGTAAAAGTATTCCTACCTCTCTTCCCAATGTTGAGACCGTTTCCTCTATTGACTCATCACTATCTCTATTTGGAGAAAGTGATTTCCTTTGGAAAGATTTGGAAGCTACCATGGGAGATGTGAACTTAGCAAATGACGATTCTACCACCGATTGGGATGAAGATATGCGTCTCATCGAGAACCTTCTCAAAGAAGATCATATTCCTCTACCATATCCTAAGGTTATTGCTATCGATGCTTCGACTTTGAATACGCCTCCCATCAAAAATCCTCCGGATTTAGACCTTAAGGAGTTGTCGCCCCATCTTGAGTATGTGTTCCTTGAAGATAAGAAGAAGTCGCCCGTCATCATTGCCAAGGACTTGAAAGAAGAAGAGAAATCTCGCCTCATCGCCGTGCTTAAAGATCATAAGAAGGCAATTGCTTGGAAAATTTCCGATATCCGCGGAATTGATCCGAACTTTTGTACTCACAAGATTCTCATGGAAGATGACTTTAAACCCGCAATCCAGAGCCAAAGAAGGGTTAATCCTCGCATTCACGACGTCATCAAATAAGAGGTTATCAAACTTCTAGATGCTGGTTTGATTTACCCTATTTTGGATTCGCCGTGGGTAAGTCCCGTCCATTGTGTGCCCAAGAAGGAAGGAATAACCGTTGTTCCCAATGAACACAACAAGTTGATTCCTACTCGTCTCGTTACTGGGTGGAGAGTTTGTATCGACTATCGCAAGCTCAATGATGCCACGAGAAAAGATCACTTTCCTCTTCCCTTCATGGATCAAATGCTCGAGCGTCTAGCTGGTAATGACTATTACTGCTTTTTAGACGGTTTCAAAGGTGTTTTCAAATTCCCATTGATCCCAAAGACCAAGAAAAGACCACATTCACTTGTCCCTACGGAACATTTGCTTACAAACGTATGCCTTTTGGTTTATGCAATGCTCTTGGGACGTTCCAAAGGTGTATGATGGCTATCTTCCATGACATGGTGGAAGACACTATGGAAGTATTCATGGATGATTTCTCGGTTTATGGCGATTCTTTCTCTGCCTGCCTTGCCAATTTAAAACGTATGCTTAAGCGGTGTGAAGACACTCGCCTTGTTCTTAATTGGGAAAATGCCATTTCATGGTAAAAGAGGGCATCGTGCTACGGCACAAAATCTCCAAAGCCGGTCTTGAAGTAGACCGTGCTAAAGTCGATGTTATCGCTAAGTTGCCTCCACCTTCAACCGTGAAGGGTGTGAGAAGTTTCCTCGATCATGCGGGCTTTTACCGTCGATTCATCAAAGAATTTTCTCAAATAGCTCGCCCGATGACCCACCTCTTGGAAAAAGATACTTCTTTTATCTTTTCCAAAGAGTGTATCGAAGCCTTCAACTTGCTTAAGGATAAGCTTACTAAGGCACCGGTCTTGGTTACCCCTAATTGGGAGCTGCCTTTCGAGTTGATGTGCGATGCTAGCGACTTTGCTATTGGAGCGGTTTTGGGCCAAAGAGTGAACAAACACTTCCAACCGATCCATTACGCTAGCAGGACAATGACTGGGGCTCAATTGCATTACACGACAACCGAAAAAGAGCTTTTAGCTGTTGTCTATGCCTTTGAAAAATTCCGCCCCTATCTTGTCCTTTCCACCACAATTGTTTACATCGATCATTCCGCGTTGAAGTACTTGTTAACTAAACAATATTCCAAAACAAGACTTCTTCGCTGGGTTTTGCTACTCCAATAATTTAAAATCGAAATTCGCGATAAAAAAAGGAGCTGAAAACCTAGCCGTGGATCATCTCAGTAGACTTGAGGATCCTTATCAAGGGGAACATCCGAACAAAGAAATCAATGATTCTTTTCCCCTGGAGACCTTAATGTCTATCAACTCGACTTCTGATGAAACCCCATGGTTTGCGGACATCACAAACTACTTGGCGGGTGGAATTCTCGTTGACGGGTTAACATCCCAATAAAAGAAGAAGTTCTTTAAAGACATTAAGACTTACGTTTTGGATGACCCGTATCTTTTCAAACAATGTGCTGATTTGATTATTCACCGATGTGTTGATGGACCGGCAGCTTTAGAAATCCTTGACGCTTGCCACAAAGGACCCACCGGTGGTCACTTTGGTCCCAACTATACCGCCAAAAAAGTGTTTGACTCGGGATTTTATTCGCCCACCATTTACCGTGATGCTCACGAGATGGTTAGACGTTGTGATGCTTGCCAAAAACAAGGCAAGATTACACATAAAGACGAGATGCCTCAGAATTTTATTCAAGAATGTGAAATCTTTGATGTTTGGGATATCGACTTTATGGGGCCATTCCCTTCATCTAAAGGAAACAAATACATCCTTGTAGCCGTTGACTACGTTTCAAAGTGGGTTGAAGCCAAAGATTTACCTACTAATGACGCAAGGGTGGTTTGTAACTTTTTGAAATCGTTGTTCGCTAGATTCGGTGTGCCTCGTGCCATTATTAGTGATCGCGGGACTCATTTTTGCAATGACCAATTTGCAAGAGTCATGGCTAAGTATGGTGTAAATCATCGTCTTTCCACCGCCTACCACCCACAAACTAATGGCCAGGCTGAAATATCCAATCGAGGATTAAAGCGAATTCTTGAAAGAACCGTGGGAGAGCATCGTGCCTCATGGGCTGATAAACTTGATGATGCTTTGTAGGCTTTTCGTACCGCATACAAGAATCCGATTGGTTGTACACCATATCGTCTCGCGTACGGGAAAGCATGCCACCTCCCCATTGAGTTGGAGCACAAGGCTTACTGGGCCTTGAAGTGGGCTAATTTTGATATCAACAAAGCCGGTGACCTACGCAAGATCCAACTCAATGAGCTGAATGAACTCCGGAATGAGGCTTATGAAAATTCTTTGATCTATAAGGAAAAGACTAAGCTCATTCACGACTCTAAGATTAAGAACCGAGAGTTCCAAGTTGGAGACAAAGTTTTACTCTTTAACTCTCGGTTGAAAATCTTTTCGGGCAAGCTGAAATCTCGTTGGTCCGGCCCATTCACCATTGCCCAAATTTTTCCATATGGTACTCTCGAGCTCGCTCAACCTAATGGACCTAATTTTAAGGTGAATGGCCAACGAGTAAAGTTGTACTTTGGTGAGGACATCTCTCATGAGATGATTCCATCCCTCACCACGTTTCCCATGAACTAATTTTGGGTCGAGTCAGGCTCATGACGCGGTTATCAAAAACAAGCGCTCCTCGGGAGGCAGCCCGAGTATCTATCCCTTTTCGTTTTAACCTCCTAAGTGTAGGGGGGCCTCTATAGGTTCTTTTTGTTTGTATGGTGATGTGATTACAGGGATGAATCCACTTTTGGAACCTTTGAAGAACCGTGCTCCCGTGTTATCCGGAATCCGGTTCTATCTCTCAACTATCGTGATTCAATTTTCTTCATACTCACATTTGATATTGATCACGTTAGTCGTCTCTTCCTTAGCTTGATTTAACCAACATGCACAATGTCATAAGTGTAGGGGAGATTTTTCCCACATGCTTAAACATTGAGGACAATGTTTATCTTCAGTGTAGGGGGGACTTCTATCGAAGTTTTAAGTGGACTTTTCCATGAAAATGCCTTCATTTAACCGGAAAATCATCTTTTTCAACATTTTTCAAATTTTTAATTATCTTTGGCCGTATAGTCGTAATTTTTAAATTTTTCTCGTTGCTTTCATATGTATATATCCCGCAATAAAGTCAAAAATATTAATAAAGTGGTGTAGCTAGTTTTGAAGTCTTTGGCATATTAGGCCCGTTGCGATTATTTTAACTCAACCCGAATAGACTTATCCAAGTTTATTCTAGCTAGTATCCTTAACCATGTAGACCTTAATTGGTTTATTAGGCTAATCATCCACGAGTCTCATTACTTGAGATTTTAAATTGTGGAGAACGAGAAATGATAGAGTCAATTATAAGTCGGTATTCTTGCACAAGCTCACTTGGTGTAATTATTTGCCTATTCTCCCATCACTTGCTAATAATTTATCTGCAATAAGTAAGGTCGTACGATTTGAAAAGTTACTTAGCTTCTAGCCCAAGATCGTTTAAAAGTTGCTCGGTAATGATAAGAGTTCATAGCCAAGGCATAACTTATGAAGCGGGGCGCGAAGATTGGCGAGTCCGAAAAGGCCCTAACAAGGCATGAGGATTCCATTTTATTGCTGAAGAACCCAAGTGATGTGAAAAGCATTATTCCCTAAATCAATATGAAGGATAAAGACTCACGACGAAAAGCAATCAACTCCCATAAAGATCATGGATAAGTCTATCCGAAAAGACCCTAACAAGGTATGAGGATAAATAGATCCAAGTCCGAAAAGGAGGCGGATCGTTGTATCTCAAAATCCCAATTAGAGATTGAAGAAATAATCATGAAGTCGTGGTCAACAAAGTTGGAGTACCCCTCAAAAGTCTCCAAGTGAAGAAACTCTATTAACGAAGAGAAGACCATTATCTCAAGAACGTCTCTCGAAGATATGAAGTATGAATTACATGTCAAATATCGGCCTGAGAAAGGTCTCAAATCGTGAACCGAGTTATGCCAAGATATGAACTTTTTGATATCCCGAGAAGCAGTTTTAAGAGATCTTGTCCTTTAGCTAACTATTGATCAAATCGTCCTACTTTGCTTTCAGCCTAAACAAACTATCGAAATAAGTCCAAAAATGCATCTTCATGATCATTCTAAGACAAAAATAAAATATAAGAGATACACCTAGGAATAAGGGAGTTTAAGCATTTAATTAAGCCATGTGTGTAAGTGTTTGATATGCTAACTTATAATAACAATGATCTCGTTTTTAAGCTTAGTTTGGGGAACGTGAAACTTGAGGATGATAAATCTTCGCAGCACCAAAGCCCTAATGTAAGTCCTTGACCTTCTTGCAAGTTATTTCCATGTAGCTATTTTCTAGTGAAAATGGTTTTCTATCCTTTTGTTTCCTTTAAAGTTTTAATTTCTCTTAGTACTTTAATTTTTTGTTTAGTAGTATATTAATAAGGCCAAGGTTGATTGATTATGAGAAAAATGTAAAATTGCTTTATCACTAAGCATTGCATGAGGGCATGGCAATGGTTAATTGTAGGGGATTTAATAGGTGTGAAAACACCCATCCTTTTACCACTTATTTCTTAATAAACAAGACCAAAACGCGTGTTTAATATCATTTGTTTGGAATTATGCGTGGTTTTTGTGTTTATTGTGTTTTCAGAGCCAACTGGATGAATATTGAAGAATACATGGGATTGCACGGGTTTTATTGAGGAAAAAGATTCAAGACGAAGTCTATTGTCCAAGAGATGCAAAAGATTTGAAGTCAATGGGCCTATTTGAAGATTTATCGAAGAAAAGGACCAAAGATGGAAGATTTACATATGTCGAAGAAACTCAAGTCTATTGAACGAAGAAATTAAAAGACGAGTTGAATTTAATCGTCGACAAATCCCGAATCAGAATCGAAAACGTCAACTTTTCTGAAAAGACGAGAAGACAAGAAGAAAGGGAGAAAGCCCACTCATCAACCAACCACTTAGCCTATAAAAGGAAATTACCCTCACAAAATTTGCACCTAGTTTTTAGTTTCTCTTTCTGTTACACTTTTCCTAGTTCGTAGGAAGAACCATCTCCCTTAAGGAGTGGTTTTCATTTTGTTTGATTTCTTCTTGAATCTTGTAAGCTTAATCCTTTCATTTTGTTTTATTGAATCTTAATCATCAATACAAGTTTTTATTTAATCTTTTCATTCATCTTGTTCATCTTCATCTTTTTATTCAAAGTTCTAAAGTTCTTATTTGGTTGATTTGATCTTCTAAAATTTGTTGATTTTGTGTTTTTATGATTGGGATTTGATGTTTATGGTTAGTAGATGATTTGTTATTAGTTTTGGTTAAGATTTGGTTAAAACCTTAGTTCATTTTTGTCAAATTCATGTCCCCTGTTTTATCGCTGTGTTACTGTTCTTCATCCCCAGACATTCCGAATAGTCATTTTGTTTTGTCCCCTATTCGGAATATTCATATATTCCGAATAGCCTATTTTCTTTTTCCTTTATTCGGAATTTTTCTTATTATTCCGGATTGTCAGTTTATTCCGAATAAGCCTAAATATTCCGCATAGCTTGATTTTTCCGCATAGGATCATTAATTCCCAATAGCCCAAGATTCCGAGTAGCCTTTTTATTCAGCACAGAGATTATTCCGAATGGAATTTTTATTCCGCATGGTCTCATTATTCCGAGTAGAGAAACATTCCGCATAGAACAAATATTCCGCATAGTCTTGTTTATTCCGCATAGCATCAAATAATCCGGGTAGAACAAGTTATTCCGCATGGTCTTTTATTCCGGGTAGGATTATTATTCCGCATGATTATTCCGAATAGCCATTATTCCGCATAGACCATTTATTCAGCATGGTCATTTATTCTGAATAGAGCATTTTCAGTAAGGGTATTTTTCAGTTACTGTTTTATTTTCATTTTAATTCGAGTTTTATTTTTGTTAATTAATTCCTTCTAGTTTACTTTTAATTACCTTACGCATTTGCCTTCTTAGTAACATAGATAACCAAACCCCCTATTTGTCACCAAGAACAAATCATTCCACTTTAAGCTGTGATCAATTCGAGGAGATACCGAGAACTAAATCTTGAACCTAGCAATACCCTTGTATCAATGTCCTTTTCAAGAAGATAAGTCATAGGTTGGGCTATTTTAGAAAAGTCTTGAATAAAGTGTCGATAAAAACCCATGTTATGACAACCCATAAATTTCACATATATGCTATATGCTATAATTTAATAAAATTATAAAATCAATTAGAAATTTTTGCTTTTTATACCATTAATTGCTAAGATAAACTGATTCTCACAACATGAACTGCCACTTCAACATATCCCTATATGTTATAAATACAATGTATATATATATCAAGTCTAAGATCTATAAGTAATTTAACAAGTACATTATGAATAAGAAAATCTCAAATGTAACTATGATGCCCTAAATTCTGTTAGAAACCCTAGAATCCCTTTAAATGAATTATAAACTCAAGAATGATAAACCATGAACGGATAACACATGTGAGTAAGTCATTATGGATTATAAAAAAGTTATAAACTATACATAAAAAACATAATAATGCCTAATAATAGTAGGAACATACAATAGAAAGCTAAGTACAAGTAAATGTACATAATAGTCTAGATCACCACCTAGAAACTCTTGGTAAACAATGTTTCAAGAAATATAACTATTTAATATCTATGTACAAGTATAAAAAAGTATACTAATTATAATTTATCATATAAGGGAAAGTTAATTGATCACAAAATGCTAATATTCACTAATCCAATGCTAATTACAAGTTAAGACCTAGTTAACAAGATTAGCATATAAAATCCATTTTATAATGAATTAGAGTCTAATATTTTCCCAATAATTATAAAACTCAATTATGTATAATATTAAAATTATAAATTTACATCATATAAAGTACAAGTTAATAAAGCATAAGATACAAGTTATCAAAGCATAGGATCTTAAGCTCCCATAATCAACCCTAGAATAAGGTAAACCTATATAAACCCTTAAAACAAGAATGTAGAAACCATAGACATCATAAACATACTATATAAGCCCTATAAACATGTTTACTTGGAATAACTTACTAAAACCAATGTAGGGAGTTCATGAACACGTCAAGGACAATGTAGGATGTATGAATTCAGTTTAATCAGTAGCTAATTGAAGGATAATCACTTTTACTAAGACTTAACAATAAATTATTAAAACCCTAACCCGCCTATGTTTTCTTCCCATTTTCACATTAAACCTTTCTTAAAATTCAAACCAAGGACCCAAATCTCTTAAACACAACATATATACCCTATTGAAACCCTAATCCATCACTAATCACATTCCTATATCCTTAATCACTAAAATTACAAAGTTACAAGTCACAAGCCCTAGTTTTTCAATCCGCCTAGTTTTTCCCTCCAAAAATACATTAAAACACTTTCCCTCCCATTTTTAAACTTAGGATCAGATCAAATAGATATTTTAGGATATTTTTAATTAGGTGATGTACCTACTTGTGTGCTACACATCATTGTTACTATCCTAAACATGTTGTGACTTCATTTTGGCCACAAATGAAAGATTGGAATGAACTAGCTTGTATAGTCACCCCTAAAACTTGCATAGATCTTAACTAGCTTCCCTTAGTCACTAGCATAGCTTATTTACACGTTTCATAGCTTTACCTTGGAGCCTAAGTGTTGAAAACACTATAAAAAGGGACGAATAGGCATTGTTAGAACTTGCACCCATTTCTCCTTAAAATCCCACACATTCTCCAATTCCACTTCTATATACGTCCGAGGACATGTCCCAAGACTATAAAACAGGTATATAAGGTATCCATTGAAGCTCTCGAAGCTTTGATAGCAAGTAGTGTTCATAAGAAGCCATTAGGAGCCTTTTTGGAGCATCCTAGGTAATTTCTATGTTAGCTATGCATTGATCTTGTTATAATGATATATTAGACTTTTTATAATTCTAAAATTATGTTAGAAAGATAATCTAAAAATAACTAAGTCATTTGGTCATTTTAAATGAAAGTTATAAGTTAAAGATGTCTTAAAACCCTAGTTTTATAATTCACATGAATTAATAAGAAAAAACCCATTTCAAAAGCTATAATTCAGAAAAAATGTTTTTATTATGATTATAAATATTTTTTGAAACTTTTTTCTAAAATCCTAGATCATTTGGTCCATTTTTAAGGTTGTTATGTGATTTTTACAAGTTAGGGAATAAAACTGTCATTTTTGAAACTATTTAACATTTTTGGCCAAAAGTGTCATTCTATGAAATTTAAATATATAAGAATAAATATTGGAAATTTTTAGGTCCTAAGGTTAAATATTGAAGGTTGAAAATGCAAGTACTAAAACTATATACTTAAGGGGTTAAAAGTGTAATTAAGGCAAAGTATAAACAAAAATGACTAATTTTGCCAATTTTGTAACTAAAGAAGATTAATTATAAATATTAGTAAGTAATGAAAGTATCATGTTAGTATGGAGCTTTGTACAAAGATGTTCCATCTAGATATTACGTTCTGACTGAGTGGTTGGATTTACGATTTAAAGTGCCTTCGCTCCTCAAACGTTTATAGAATGGCTTCTGAGTATGATGACCCAAAAATGGTGCTAGAATTATAACCAAATATGTAATAAATAAAATATAACCAATACATAAGGAGATTGAACAAATTATTAAAGACTTGATATTGTATACAGTGTATTAATCTAGGTTTATGTGAGATCAAGCTGTTGTTTATGAGACCAAGTTGTGGTTTGTATGATCAAGTTGTTTACCTATGAATGAAATATATCTGTTATAGCTCAGATTCTATCGATCCTAGGTGAGTTCATAGCCTTACTAGATCTAATTAATAAATGATTTGAAAACCCATGAGGGGTATGTATGTTAAAATGGAATACAAGTATTTTTGGTATGCTTTTCAGATATGATTGATGAGATGGCATTTATACATGATCTCATCGTTCTTCTCGGGCTTTAGATGCATAAAATGTCATCAAAATACCATATATATATGCTTGTGTTTGTTTACTTGTGTATTTTAGGTATGGATATCGTGAAAAAGACAAAAGATCACAAGAAACAAGGAAAAACGAACACGAGAAATGAAGCCACACAATGAACCGGGCCATAGTTTGTGATTTTTCAAGATAAAAGCCTTGAAGACTTGAACATGTACAAGAATGATCCTTAATCTAGAAGAAATGACACTTAGTACCCTTGTATATTCATAATTACAAGTTTGGTCCCTTAAGTTTGTCAAAATGAGAAAGAGGTCCTTCAACATTGAAGATTTGGCAAGTTTAGTCTCTCAACAAATTGAAATTGTCAACAATGGTCACTCATTAAGTCAAAGATCCAAAGAAGACCTTCAAGTTCAAGAAAATTACACATTTAGTCCTTTTTAAATGGATAAAACATCAAAAGGGCCATTTGTGTAATTACACCAAAGTTGTATAAGCCCTAATTTCCTTTTTGAAAAGTATTCGTGGCCAAACTATGAAAAGTGAAACTTATTTAACAAAGGAACTCGTTTATAAGGACTGAATTTCTTGTTATACACTTTTTCCCAAAGTCTGAGGACTACTTTTGCCACAACCAAACATTCAAACCTATTATTGCGCCAAACAACTCACCCTCCACTGATTTCGGATCAAACAAAGTTACTATTCACCGTATGAAATCAGGTTTTACATTTTTCATAACAAAGGGTAAATCAAAATTAAGAATTCCCACATTTGATTGACACTCACACAAACATATCTCACGCTTAAACTCACACACCCACTCACTCAATGACCCCACCCATACCTGCCCTGCACCAATAATGTGACACCTTCCTCTCCAAGCAAAACCACGTGGCAAGATCAATGATTTACAATCATTACTTGGTCCCAAAGGATAAATGAATGTTTTGGATGACTTTGGACAGCTCACAACATCACACACGTCTAGAAGCTTCAAGGGCATGTTAGGGACTTTGTAGCTAGGGTTTTGCCTTGTAATCTCAGTCTTATGGCCTATATAAGGAGACCTCAACATGTGAGAGTCCCTTTGTTCCAGATTTTAGCTTAAATCTTTATAATTCCTTTTTATAAATATAAGGTTGGTATTTTAAGAAAACTGTAATTCCTTTTATGTTTTTATAAAAGTTTGGTGTTTGATAAGCTAAGATCTGAGTTCCATTAATCTGTTTGTTGAGTTTTGAGGAAAGGTTTTCTGGTTTAAAATCCTTATTTTCAAAAATCAGTCATTATTTGTTCATCCTTGTGTTTGTTGATCTTAGTAGGTACAAGGAAGCTAGTGGTTGTTCAGCTACCACTTAAGCTCAATCAATCCAAAGCATGGATGTATGTTTTGGAGGTGCACATCTCTAAACCTTTTATATTTTTCGGATTATTACGTAATTTTTGATGCATCTGAGTTTTTGTTTGTGAATCTGTGTTTTTTTGGTTGAATCCTGTTTGTTGGTTGTTATTGAGTTGATTTGAGCTTGGTTTGTGGTTTGATTCATACAAATCCTTTGAAAAATTGTTAAATCAGTGATTTAAGGGGTGTTTGGGTTAACTTCAATATCTAGGTTTGAGTTGATTTGAATAGGTGTTGTCTTGTGTATTGTGTTTGTTCATGCTTGTATTGGGTATTTGGTTACTTATCTGCAAGTTTTGAAGGTTGTATCACATAAATCAAACAAAAGGCCATAAAATCTGAAATACTTGTTGTCATTGACTGAAATTTTGGGGACACCTGCGTAGTAGATTTGATGTGTTGAAATTGGATATGTGGTCATTTAGTTTAGCAAAAAGGGTTTGGGTATCACTTTTGTTCATCAATAATCTGCATAAGCTTGAATCTGTCTTAAAACTTTGAATCAGTGTATGAAACAAGTTTGTTTGTGCTTATTGGAGTTTATTATAGCTTGTGTGTGCATATGGTTCAGTTTGGTTGGCTTATTCTTGCTTAAACTGCTTATTTCTTCATAATCTGCTTATTTGTATATCTGGGGACTGTTTTCTTAAACTGGATCATTTGGCTGGATCAATTTGTGATTTCTTGCTTGTTTATGACTCCTTACAACTCACTGGTTGTAAGGATGCCCTTGTTATCCATTTAATCCAAGTAAATCTCTAACAAATCAAAGGTCAAATAGTCAAAGCAGTGGGAACTCCTTTCACCTACTACTAGCCACTACTAGTGTTATTTTTTGTTCAAGTTAACAATAAGTTGTTCTAGCTTATTTAAACCCACAACAACTTCAATTTGGTAATAGATGCTCATCATTTGACCCAATTGTTCATTCTGGAGCATTTGGGTGGTTGACTTTAAGGTTTTACTAGAAAACCAACTAGTTTGACTTTTACATAAGTGCTTATCAATTCATTCAGCTTATTTGGCTTTGCTTATTGAACTTTTCTTGATTTATTTGGCTTATTTAAGTCATTTAGAGTCTTTTGCAAGTTGAATCAAGGTCTGAGGTGGTCTAAAACTCTAAGTCGACTATTTTTTCTTTTAATGGATTTTTACTTTGCTTATTTCTGGCTTATTGGTTGTGTTTTTTCAAAATTTCTTTTAACAGATCTCTTAGGCATCTCAAAAGAAGGTTGTGTGTCAAATTAGATCTTATGGCATTGGCTTATAGCTTAATGGGCCAAAAAGCCCATTAAGAATAAGCTGGTGTACATTTAAGCTGTGATAAGCTCACATTCAGCTTTTGGGCCTTCATACTTTTGTGTTTAGAATTGATTTTTAAGCTAGACTGGTGATTTTCAGCTTATTTGCTTGAGTTTGAAATTATTGGGCCAAAAAGCCCATTAACTTAGACTGTTTTTGTTTTTAGCCCACTTTGGGGCCCATTAGGGGTATTTTGATAATTTAACTTTCATTTTCTGTTTATTTAGGTTAAAATAAGCTAGTTTGAAATTTTTTTAGAAATTTTTATAATTTCTGGATTTTTAATATTATTTTATTAGTATTTTATTATTAAAATTAATTTTTAATATTTTTGCAACTTTTACATTTTTCTTAGGTCAAATACATTAAGTTAAGATTTTTAAAACTCTTAGATAAATTTCTCATCATTTTATTAATTTTTAGAATTATTTTAATATTTTAATAGTTTTAATCATTTAAAAATAGTTTTCTTTAGTTTAAAATTTCATAAAAATAGTTTATAGTCTAATTAAGTCATTTTAGAGTTTTTCAAAGTGAAAAATCTTTATTTGGGCTTTTTATTAATTATTTGGATTTTTAGGGCTTTAATTAGCATTTAAAAATTTATATTTAATTAATTAAAAGGTTTAAAAAAGTTTTGATCATTTGTAAACTTTTAGTTTATTTTTAGCTATATTTTGTAATTTTTAGAATTAATTTTATTTTGTCACTTTTTACGTTTTTTTGTTTTGTCGTCGTAGTGTAATTTTAACGTATCCGTCATTCTCTTTTCTCATCTTTTCTTTCTTAATGTTAATCCAAAATCATTACGAATTACTCACACACATATACCTCCTTGGGAGACGAACTTTGAACTTTATTTGGGTCATTAGTGTTTGATTTTCCTAAATCGACACTTAATACTTACCGCTCATATACGCTCTTTTGTTTTCCTAAACAAGAGTGTATTTTACCACAATCAATTTTGGCGCCGCTGCTGGGGAGGTGTGTCGTGATTAATTTGTTTATTTTGTTTTTAATATCTAACCATAAATAGTATTTGTATTAGTAGAACTCTACTAATACGTATTATCGTTTTTTTCGTTTTTCTTGTGAAATAATATTACTGTATTGTATAAGTATCACAACAAATTCAAAATATCTCCAAAAGTGTGCAAACACAAACTTAATTGGGATTTGATCTCCTAATTATTGTATTCGAATCTCAAATAAAAAGAAAAAGGCAAAAATATATAAATACTTTCGTGAAGCTCGATTTTGAAAAATACGAACTATAAGGTGGGTATAAGGCGGGTGTTATAAAATACACCCTAAAGAAAAAGGCTCTTAAGTTCTTCGCGTCTCCTCGTATCTCCGCTTGCTTGTGAGTATTTGAGATTGAAGGCTAATCAAGGGTTTTTCCTCCTAAAGTATTATTACGTATATATATATATATATATATTCTTGGTTTCTTTGTTATTAAACCCTCTTGAACAATTTGGTTTTCACCAAAGTTCTAAAGTCAATCGAAGACGTTCACTCCATGTGATCGTTTTCATTCTTTTGAGGCTTCTTTGATCAAGAGTTTGATTCGAGGATAGATTTGGTAGATTGTTGTCTACTAATACACACAAAATCCAAAAAAAATTAAAAACAATCGAAAACACAAAAAAAAATTGAAAATTCACAAAACACCCAAAAGAATCTTCTTTGCTCACCTCCACATTCTACGTCACGTTTGTGCAAACTCGTAATCAAGCAAAACGAGCTCGCAAACGTCGTCAAAACCAAGGCCATTTGGTTGAAGAGGAAACTCCAATTGTCGAACCCGTTGTAGAACCAATAGTCACCATGGCTAATCGTACTATGATGGAGTTGCTTCAAGCACCCACCGAGGGTTTTGGAGAAGCTATTATGATTCTCGCCATCCTTGCGGAGAATTTCGAGATTTAGACGGGTTTAATGTCGATTTTACAAGCAAACAAGTTTCGAGTCATGAAAAAGACAACCCGCACTATCACATACGGAATTTCAATCGTCTCACTGTAACAAGCAAGTTTAAGGATGTTCCACATGACGCCATTAAGATGATGTTGTTTCCATACTCGTTGGATGGACCCGCAAAAATTTGGCTCGAGAAAGAATCGCTAAATTAGATGTTGACATGGGGTGATATCGTCTCTAAGTTTGTGAACCAATTTTTTCCACCATCTAAGACAACACATTTGAAAAATGAGATTTCAAGGTTTACACAACGTAATAATGAAAGTTTTTCGATGGCATTGGAACGATTTAAGGAAATGTTACATGAATGTCCTCACCATGATTTTTCGGAATTGCATCAAATTGATACTTTTTATAATGGGCTTAATGATCATGAATGAGATTATTTGAATGCCGCCGCGGTTGGTAATTTTTTGTGCAAAACGACCGATGAAGATTTAAAGATTATCGAGAATAGATCTAAGGTTTATAACCCTCGTAACACACCAAGTGTTGCCAATATGGGTCCATCGTCATCGTCATTGTCTCGTAACATGAATGGCTTACATGATGAAGCTAATGAAGAAAATCGGTTTTTCGATAGATTTTCGACGCTTATGACACATTGGAAAGCACAAGATGCTTTGAATTCTGCATCGGTTAAAGCGGTTGAAAAGAGTTGTTTATCTTGTGGTGGAGCTCTAATTTTTCCGAGTGCATTACCGCCGGTGGTAACACTTCGAGTGCTTACGTAGCACCGGGAACTTACAACCAAAACGGCCAAGGTTCCCGCCCAAATCAAGCTCCCCAAAATCAAAATGCTAACAACTATCGAAACAACAATCAAAGTGGTGGTTACCAAGGAAATTCACGTAACTACAACAAAGGGAATTACCAAAGTTGGAATGGGCAAGTTCAAAATCAAATCCAAAACCGTGATTTTCAAAACAATACACAAGGTTTTCAAAATGCTCACACTAAAAATATTAATGGAGAATTTTTGGATTATGCAAAAGAAAACGATGCTATGTTTGGTAACATGCAACGTGAGATGATTAGCTTAAGATCCGAGTTGAAAAACGATCTTAAAAACGAACTTGCTAATGAATTGAAAACTCATGCTAATAAAATGGAATGAAACGTTCAACGTCTTCAACAAAATCAACAAAAGATGGAACAAGGTCAACATGAGATTAAGCAAGAGTTGTTAAAAGCGGATTAAAGGCAATCAAAATTTGAAGATCGAATGGCTAAAATGTTTGAAGCAATCATGTGTAAACCCTCTTCCTCGGGTGGTCTTCCGAGTGATACCATTGTAAACCCGAAAGGAGAATTGAATGTTATTACTACTATGATACCCAGAAACCGAGGTCACTTACCTTACCCGAAATTACGCCTATTTTTGAAATTTTTATGAAATTTCATTTACCATATATTTTATCGTTTTGGTTGAAACCAATGTTTGAGGTCGTAATCTTGACGATTGACGATTTAAGAAGAACGATGACGACTACGATCCCGATGGATGCCCAAACTTCTATGTTTATTGTCGTTTTATCGATATTATAATTTTTCGAGGATTTTACTTTCGGTTCGTCTTAAGTCGAGTCGGGTGCGTTTTATTGCTTTCAGGATGCATTTAAATTGTCCTAAAAGTATTTTGGAGTGTTCGGGATGACCCCCGACTGCCGTAAAATTTTCCAAGTCGACTAGTGAGTCATTCCCGCAAACATTTGAGGTCGTTTTTATACAAGGCCAAAAGAATGCGATATTGCACACAAGGACCTCCCAATTTTACAAAAGGGAAAATCAACACACACACAACACAAACACACTCAAAAAAAAACTTTTCACTCTCTCTCTTTTCTCTCTTTAGGCCGACGGCCAAACACCACCATAAAAAATTTTCTACTTTGTTTTGATTAAAACCAAGGTTAGACGACATTAAGATTAATCATTTCAAGTGTTTTGATGTGCTTTAATCCAACATGCATTCATAAAAATTTTTCAAGAATCAAATGGGTTTTTCAAAAATTAGTTTTGATGTTAATAGAGTTTATGCATGTTTAATTGGAGTGTAGGAGATGTATAATCACCCAACAAACCAACCAAAATCAATTTGGTTGGGGTGTTTTGATCACCAACACCCCACAGCAATATGGGGGTGTTTGGTAGATCTTGGTAATTGATGTTTTGCTTGTGGGTTTATGTTTAATTCATTGTTTTAGAGATTTTTGAGTGGGTAAAACTTATTGCATGTTTGATTTAGTGAATGGGTTTTAGGATGGATTTGATATTTTTGGTGTTAAGGACTGATTAAGATGATTAGTAATGGTTAGGAGTGATTAAGTTGAGGCTAGGTGTCGATAAAATGGTTTGGAAACGAGTGTTGGGTTGATTTTGAGAAGGGTAATTTTAGGAAGATTTTTAGGCTTGTTTTCATACGTTTGACTTTGTAAACAGGTCATGAGATTAGGATATAGTTGTAGAGCGTCGTCTTAGCTTCGATTTGGTATAAGAAAGAGCTTACGACTCCTAACGAGTCAAAAGTTATGATGTTTTGAAATTACGTGTACCGGGAGATGAGAACCTACATAATCCGAAATTATGTTTGGTTTTGGGTCAAATCCCGGGGACCATAGATATAGTTTGGTAATTGATTAAAGGTTGATTTTTGGTCTCAAACCTTCATTTGTGAGTCTATTATTAGGCTTAGGTGTTGAAAGGGTCAATGGTATATTTTAAATGGGTCAAACAAGTCCAACATGGTCAATGTGCAAAATCAGTCCGAAAAACGTATGTTTAGTAATGTGTTGAGTAACGGGTCATAAAAGTGAGAACTTTTAATGGGATTAAAAATGGGTTTTCTACAGGTCTTAAGGTATTTTTGAGAATTTTCCCAAATTTTATAAAAGGGTTTAAGTCTAGGAAAACAGCCCATACTTTTGGTAAGTATCGGCGAAAAACGTAAAAAGGGTAATAACGTTAATACGTAGATGAATAGTATAAAACTAGTAACAATTATCCGTTTGGTTTTGGCGTGAGTTTGTAATTATCACAATTGACTAATATGTACATATTATACAGTACTTGAAGTTTATAAATGAGATTTACTCATTACGCGTTATTGTTTGTTAGTTGTTGAATTCCCCGGGCATCCTCATCTTCGTCAGTGATCGTCATTCGAAATCGTCGACTACTTCTATATACATAAGGTGTGAATTTGTAGCCTCGCTTACTACTGTTTTTAAATTGTTTTTACCCGCGAGGGAGATGCATGCTAGTTTTCTAAAATGAACATATGTCATGAATGATTGTTGGACCCGAATGTTGCCTTAAATTGTGTTGAGTACCTAGTTGCAAAAGACCCTATATTCATGAACTATTAACTATTGTTTAATCCTTGTGTGGATTGAAAATAGCCGCTTATACAATTGATAGTACTATGGGGTTGACGACCCTATCCGAGACGAGGGCTAGAACATTGAGTACCCCCCGCGGACGGATAACTTGTGATAAGAGATAAGGTATAATTGCAACTGATGCCTTTAGAAGGGCCAATGGTTTCATCTTAATCACGCCGGTAATTTTACGCGGGTGATTGAGTTAACGAATTAGTGTCATGAGCTTAAACACAATTGTCATAACCTTGATAATAGATTGTTTGATCGACAATTCTATGAATGATCGTGAATGATTTTTATAACACATATGTTCAAAATGAGATTCTAAAACCTATGAATTCCACTCAACATTATTTGTTGACCCAATTTAGCATGTGTTTCAGGTAATCGATGAAGTATAGCATGGAGCGTGCAAAGGATGGGAGTTGTGTGTGGCTTGGCGTCTATTTGTTTTCCACCCATATTTAACTTGAACACTTTTAATTTTCTGTCATGTTAACGAATACGTATCTTTTGGGGTTGAGATTCGTGGGGACCAAAACGCTAACTCTGTGTTGTATCATCTTGGGTTTTTGAAAACCGTAGACATGTATGCTTTTAACAATGCTTAATTTATGTTAAAACTTTTACGTCTCTTTGAGTCGTTTGATGTATCTTGTGTGTGATGATAACTGCCTAGCACCCAAATGTTGTAGTTCCGCTGCGCATAGCATTTGTGGGGGTGTTAGAGATTGGTAATCAGAGCCATGAGTAATAGAGAACTAGGTCATTTTTAAAAATCCTAAACTATAACTTTTGGTGTCGTAAGAAATTGTCCAAGCACACAACTATCCTGCATGGCTCCGGTAAGGTTTATTTTTAGTATTGATGGTATAGATGTATACCTTTGAGTTGAAGTAATATATTTGAGTAATTATTACGTAGATATTGAACTACTATATGTAAACGTTGAAATTGTACGTGGAGTACTCGATACCATGATTCTTGTATTACATATGCATGAGCATCATATTATCGCATTTTGGGCATGTGTACCACCTTTGCATTGCATTTGCATGCATATATTTATAAATATTGAATAGTAATCTTACGTACCCTCCAAAATTCTCTGTTATTGCAGGAATGGCCGAGGTACCGCCTAACGGAAATGGAGACGAACACGTCGTAGGACACGAAGGGGGAAATGTTGGAATAGCTGTTGAAGGACAAGCCGAGACGAAAAATGTGCAAGCTCAGGACCTCGACCGAAGGAGTACTACCTTCCCCAGGCCTACTCGTGTTTCTCATCTGATTGGTATGCCAGGTATCCCTAGAAGTTCCGATGCTGCAGCAAGTGCTAATTCTCTTCATCAGGACATCGCAAGAGTTATCTGCCCCAGACCAAGAGCTTATCATGACGTTCCGCTTGTTTTGAGAAGAATGGATAGATTGATGTACGAGCGGTACGTGGTGGAAACTAGAGTAATCAAAAGGTTCGACGAGAATTAGAGGGCACATCAGAGGTTGTTGGCAAGAACTGCAAGGGTTGAATTTGAAGGAGTAGCAAATAAGAGTGATATTAATAGTTTGAGATCGATGATAGCAAACCTGAGTGCTAGTCTTGAGCAAGTTAGGGAGGATCAGGCGAGGTTGGCTAGGATGCGAAGTTGGGAGCATCGTGTTAGAGCATCCCTGCCACAAGATTAGAGATTTGTAGATGACTCGGAAATGGAGGCTAATGATTTCATGGTCCAGTCACCCGCCAGGGGTGTGTGTATCACTTTAGGGAATCAGGTATTAGTGGAGTGTGGATCTACTTCTGGGACGAAGAAGGTAACTGAGTGTGGGCCGAGTGATAAGGGAAAGAGGAAGATGGACGAGGACGAAGAAGACAGTGATGAAGAACCCGAGGATGATGAAGAAGAACCACCATCCAAGAGGTCGTGTGGATCACCACGTGACTAGTTGCTTTTATTTTATTTTATCTTTTGATCGTTGTAATCAAACTATTTTAGACTCCTGTATGATGGTATTGTGATGAAAACTTGATGACTTAAGTTTGTTGGTATATGGTTGTAGTGGCATTACTTGTCATAGATTTTGGTTGATTTATCAATGCAATCCATGTTTACCTTTCATAATCTATGATATGTCTTTAATTTGCTCTTTTGTGATGTGATTGATGAATATTAGTAACCTTGTAGCGATGTGTTGTTGTACTTATATTATGTCTTGAAAAAGAAATCCATCTTAATCTTGATGTGTATACTTACTTTGTTTTCTATTTTCCCTGTCTATGCAGAGAGGTGTACTTGAGAATTCACCATGCCTCCAAAGCTAACAGCTAACCGTGTGAACACAATGATTCAAGAAGCAATTACAAATGCACTCGAAGCGGATCGTGTAAACCAAAACCCAGATCAAGGTGGAAATGCAGGAAGACAGCAAGCCCCGAGGGAGTGTACTTATGCTGGTTTTATGAAATGCGGTCCCACGTAGTTTCGTGGTACTGGCGGAGCCTTAGAACTCCGAAGGTGGTTGGAAAAGATCGAAAGTACTTTTGCAATTAGCGGATGTTCAGAGGCAAATAAAGTGAAGTTTGCAGCTGCCACTTTTCTCGATGACGCCTTAAGTTGGTGGAACAATCAAGTAGCCACTATGGGATTAGCGGTAGCAAATGCGAGGACTTGGACTGCTACCAAGGCACTCTTGACCAAAAAGTTTTGTCCCGAAGAAGAGCTGGGTCAACTAGAAGATGAGTTAAGGCATTTGTCTTTGAGGAACAATGACATTACCGCGTATACAAGGAGGTTTAATGAATTGAGCCTTTTGTGTCCCGATGCCTTTGCTGATGATCACAAGAAAATGAAGCAGTATATCAAGGGTTTGTCAAGCAATATCAAGGGTGAGACAACTTCATCTAAGCCTGGGTCATTCGATGAAGCAGTCCAAATGGCTCACGCGCTAATGGATGTCAAGCTGCAAGATAAGAAGGACTACATTGCTGAAGGGAACAAGAGAAAGTGGGAAGCAACTCAGGGTAATCAATCCCAAGGTCAAAATCGTGGAGGAAACCGTAACAACCAAGGTCAGAACCGCAACCAGCAGTTCAACCAGAGAAGAAATGATGGGATGAGGGCTGTCACTACCCCTAGAGGAGCTAAGGTGAATCCTCATTGTGGTCGATGTAATTTGTACCATATAGGGAATTTCCCACCTGCGTGTGGCAAGTACGGAAAAGCGGGTCATCGAATTACAGATTGCCGAGCTAAAGGGGTAGCTACTAGGGCAAATGCCACGAAGGTGATGGTTTGCTTTGGGTCTGGAGAAAGGGGGCATAAGCAGGGGAACTGCCCGAAGGCTAGAAATAGGCAAGGAGGAAATAATGATGCTGCCGTGTATCGAGTAGGGACTGCTGATAAACCGCAAGGCCCTAATGTTGTTACCGGTACGTTTCTACATGACGCTCGTTATTCTAGTATATTGTTTGATTCTGGTTCCGACAAGAGCTTTGTAGATGTAAAATTTAGTCGTCATATCAATAGAGAACCGGTAATGCTAACGACTAATTATAACGTGGAATTAGTCGATGGGAAGATCGTTAGTACAAATTCTATACTAAGAGGTGTACCTTGAAGTTAGGGAATTACGCTTTTGATATCGACTTAATGCCAATAGAACTAGGATCGTTCGATGTGATCGTTGGGATGGATTGGCTAATGGCGCATAGTGCCGTGATCGTTTATGGAGAAAGATTAGTTCAAATCCCGTTGAGGAATAGGATTTTGACTGTGAAGGGAGATGAATGCACCTCTCGTTTGAAAGTGATATCTTGCTTGAAAATGATGAGGTATGTAGAAGATGGATGTGATGTGTTTCTGGCACAAGTTTCTAGTGATGGTGACTTAGAGGCAAAGTTAGAAGAGGTACCTTTAATTCGAGAATATCCGGAAGTTTTTCCTGATGAGTTGTCGGGTTTACCGCCCACCCGTGAAGTCGAATTTCGAATCGATTTGATGCCTGGAGCTGCACCACTTGCTCGTGCACCCTATCGATTAGCACCATCAGAGTTGAAGGAGTTATCAGATCAATTGAAAGAATTGATGGATAAGGGATTTATTCGACCGAGCTCATCACCATGGGGAGCGCCAGTGTTATTTGTGAAGAAGAAAGATGGGTCGTTTCGGATGTGTATCGACTATAGAGAGCTCAACAAGTTGACTGTTAAGAATCGGTATCCATTGCCAAGGATTGACGATTTGTTTGATCAATTGCAAGGTTCCTGTGTGTACTCAAAGATCGACTTGAGATCAGGGTATCATCAACTGCGTGTTAGAGAGGAGGATATTCCTATAATTGCCTTTCGTACGCGGTATGGACACTTTGAATTCCGAGTGATGCCTTTTGGGCTAACAAATGCGCCTGCAGTATTCATGGACCTTATGAATCGAGTGTGTAAGCCGTATTTAGATAAGTTTGTCATTGTATTCATCGATGATATTCTTATTTACTCCAAGAGCAAGGAAGAGCACGAGAAGCACCTGAGGAAGATATTGGATCTGCTGAAGAAAGAGAAGCTGTACGCGAAATTCTCAAAGTGTGAGTTTTGGTTAGAATATGTGCAATTACTTGGGCACGTAATTGATAGCAAAAGAGTTCGCGTGGATCCTGCCAAAGTCGAGGCAATCAAGGAATGGTCGGCACCGACAACGCCGACTGAAGTTCGACAATTTCTTGGTTTAGCTGGGTATTATCGGAGATTCATCGAAGGATTTTCGTTGATTGCAAAGCCGTTAACAAAGCTTACTAAGAAGAATCGGGTGTATGAATGGGGAGATGATGAATAATTCGCTTTCAAAACACTTAAGGACAAATTGTGGTCTGCTCCGATTTTGTCATTACCAGAAGGAATCGAAGACTTCATGGTGTATTGTGACGCGTCTCGTAAGGGTTATGGAGTTGTGTTGATGCAGCGTGAGAAAGTGATTGCTTACGCATCGAGACAATTGAGGAAGAATGAAGAAAACTACACTACGCATGATTTGGAATTGGGAGCTGTAGTTTTTGCGCTTAAGTTGTGGAGACATTACTTGTATGGGACTAAGTGTGTTGTATTCACTGACCACAAGAGTTTGCAGCACATTTTAGACCAAAAGGAGTTGAATATGAGACAAAGGCAATGGGTGGAACTACTGAGTGACTATGACTGCGAGATTCGCTACCATCCTAGCAAGGCGAACGTTGTAGCGGATGCACTTAGTAGGAAGGATAGAGAGAAACCTTTGAGAGTCAGAGCATTAGTGATGACTGAGGGTGTTGATTTAACCGAAACAATATTGAAGGCTCAAGAGAAGGGATTAATGAAAGAAAATGTTGGTGCTGAGAATCTGGGGAGACTGTTGAAACCTCTTTTTGTGGTTAGGTCAGACGGACTGAGATATTTTGAGAATCGGATTTGGTTACCGTTGTGTCCATCCGAGGAAGGAATTCCTGGAGTACGAGATTTAGTTATGAACGAGTCTCATAAGTCGAAGTACTCGATACATCCTGGAGCAGATAAGATGTATCATGATCTGAAGAAGGTGTACTGGTGGCCGAATATGAAGGCGGAGATTGCTCGTTACGTCAATAAGTGTTTGACTTGTGCGAAGGTTAAAGCCGAACATAAGAAACCGTCTGGGCTGTTGGTACAACCAGAGATCCCATAATGGAAACGGAAGAAGATCGCTATGGATTTTGTGACGAGTTTACCTAGAACTCCTAGTGGATGTGATATGATTTGGGTAATAGTGGATAGATTGACGAAATCTGCTCACTTTTTACCTATGAAGAAGACGGACAGCATGGAGAAACTTGCCAGTGTGTACGTGAAGGAGATTGTTTGCAGACATGGTGTACCTTTATCTATCATTTCGGATCGCGATAGTAGGTTTAATTCGGAATTTTGGAAATCTCTTCAACGTGCGATGGGCACTGAATTGAGTTTGAGCACGGCCTATCACCCTGAGACTGATGGCCAAAGCGAACGAACTATTCAGACGATGGAGGACATGCTCCGAGCATGCGTGATTGATTTTAGAGGAAGTTGGGAACGCCGCTTACCATTAGTGGAGTTTTCGTATAATAACAGTTATCATGCGAGCATCAAGGCTGCACCACTCGAAGCGTTGTATGGGAGGAAGTGTAGATCTCCTGTATGTTTGAGTGAAGTAGGAGAGAGTCAGTTGACTGGACCCGAAATGGTTTTGGAGACGACAGAGAAGATTGTGCAAATTAAGAACCGTTTACTTGCTGCAAGAAGCCGACAGAAGAGTTAGGCCGATAATAGAAGAAAACCGTTGGAATTTAAGGTCGGAGACATGGTTATGCTTAAGGTTTCACCGTGGAAGGGTGTGATTCGTTTTGGGAAGAAAGGAAAGTTAAGTCCGAGGTATATTGGACCATTCAAGATTGTTAAACGAATTGGACCGGTAGCATATAAGTTAGAATTGCCGAATGAGCTTAGTGCTATTCACGACACGTTTCACGTATCAAATTTGAAGAAGAGTTTGGCGGATAAGGAATTGGTGATTCCTTTGGACGAGATTCAGTTGGACGATAAAATGCATTTCATGGAGGAACCAGTGGAAAT
This sequence comes from Glebionis coronaria, assembly GCA_025667525.1. NCBI lineage: Eukaryota > Viridiplantae > Streptophyta > Magnoliopsida > Asterales > Asteraceae > Glebionis > Glebionis coronaria. The sequence continues at coordinate 297,076,669 of CM046881.1, forward strand.
TATGGACCGAGAGGTCAAGAGGCTGAAGCATAGTAGAATTCCCATTGTGAAGGTTCGATGGAATTCTAGGCGTGGACCGGAATACACTTGGGAACGTGAGGACTTTTTCAAGGAGAGATATCCTCATCTGTTCCAGCGGCACGAAATGTGAGTATAAGAAGAGGCGAGCGCCGGGACGTCGCTCTCTTTAAGGAGGGGTGGATGTGATACCCAGAACCGAGGTCACATACCTTACCCTAAATTACGCCTATTTTTGAAATTTTTAAGAAATTTCATTTACTATATATTTTATCGTTTTGGTTGAAACCAATGTTTGAGGTCGTAATCTTGACGATTGACGATTTAAGAAGAACGATGACGACTACAATCCCGATGGATGCCCAAATTTCTATGTTTATTGTCGTTTTATCGATATTATAATTTTTCGAGGATTTTACTTTCGGTTCGTGTTAAGTCGAGTCCGGTGTGTTTTATTGCTTTCCGGGTGCATTTAAATTGTCCTAAAAGTATTTTGGAGTGTTCGGGATGACCCCCGACTCCCGCAAAATTTTCCAAGTCGACTAGTGAGTCATTCCCGCAAACATTTGAGGTCGTTTTTATACAAGGCCAAAAGAATGCCAATATTGCACACAAGGACCTCCCAATTTTACAAAAGGGAAAATCAACACACACACAACACAAACACACTAAAAAAAAAACTTTTCACTCTCTCTATATTCTCTCTTTAGGCCGACGGCCAGACACCACCATACCACCACCATAAAATTGTTTCTACTTTGTTTTGATTAAAACCAAGGTTAGACCACATTTAGATTAATCATTTCAAGTGCTTTGATGTGCTTTAATCCAACATGCATTCATAAAAAATTTTCAAGAATCAAATAGGTTTTTCAAAAATTAGTTTTGATGTTAATAGAGTTTATGCATGTTTAATTGGAGTGTAGGAGATGGATAATCACCCAACAAACCAACCAAAATCAATTTGGTTGGGGTGTTTTGATCACCAACACCCCATGGCAATATGGGGGTGTTTGGTGGATCTTGGTGATTGATGTTTGGGTTTATGTTTAATTCATTGTTTTAGAGGTTTTTGAGTGGGTAAAGCTTATTGCATGTTTGATTTAGTGAATGGGTTTTAGGATGGATTTGGTATTTTGGTGTTAAGGACTGATTATGATGATTATTAGTGGTTAGTAGTGATTAAGTTGAGGCTAGGTGTCGATGAAATGGTTTGGAAACGAGTGTTGGGTTGATTTTGTGAGGGGAAATTTTAGGCAGATTGTTTAGGCTTGTTTTCATAAGTTTGAATTTGTAAACAGGTCATGAGATTTGGATATAGTTGTAGAGCGTCGTCTTAGCTTCGGTTTGGTATAAGAAAGAGCTTACGACTCCTAACGAGTCAAAAGTTATGATGTTTTGAAATTACGTGTACCGGGAGATGAGAACCTACATAATCCGAAATTATGTTTGGTTTTGGGTCAAATCCCGGGGACCATAGATATAGTTTGGTAATTGATTAAAGGTTGATTTTTGGTCTCAAACCTGCATTTGTGTGTCTATTATTAGGCTTATGTGTTGAACGGGTCAATGGTATATTTTAAATGGGTCAAACAAGTCCAACATGGTCAATGTGCAAAATCAGTCCGAAAAACGTATGTTTAGTAATGTGTTGAGTAACGGGTCATAAAAATGAGAACTTTTAATGGGATTAAAAATTGTTTTTCTACAGGTCTTAAAGTATTTTTGAGAATTTTCCCAAATTTTATAAAAGGGTTTAAGTCTAGGAAAACAGCCCATACTTATGGTAAGTATCGGCGAAAAACGTAAAAAGGGTAATAACGTTAATACGTAGATGAATAGTATAAGACTAGTAACAATTATCCGTTTGGTTTTGGTGTGAGTTTGTAATTATCACAATTGACTAATATGTACATATTATACAGTACTTGAAGTTTATAAATGAGATTTACTCATTACGCGTTATTGTTTGTTAGGTGTTGAATTCCCCGGGCATCCTCATCATCGTCAGTGATCGTCATTCGAAATCGTCGACTACTTCTATATACATAAGGTGTGAATTTGTAGCCTCGCTTACTAATGTTTTTAAATTGTTTTTACCCACGAGGGAGATGCATGCTAGTTTTCTAAAATGAACATATGTCATGAATGATTGTTGGACCGGAATGTTGCCATAAATTGTGTTGAGTACCTAGTTGCAAAAGATCCTATATTCATGAACTATTAACTATTGTTTAATCCTTGTGTGGATTGAAAATAGCCGCTTATACAATTGATAGTACTATGGGGTTGACGACCCTATCCGAGACGAGGGCTAGTACGTTGAGTACCCCCTGCGGACGGATAACTTGTGATAAGAGATAAGGTATAATTGCAACGGATGCCTTTAGAAGGGGCAATGGTTTCATCTTAATCACGCCGGTAATTTTACGTGGGTGATTGAGTTAACGGATTAGTGTCATGAGCTTAAACACAATTGTCATAACCTTGATAATAGATTGTTTGATCGATAATTCTATGAATGATCGTGAATGATTTTTATAACACATATGTTCAAAATGAGATTGTAAAACATATGAATTCCACTCAACATTATTTGTTGACCCAATTTAGCATGTGTTTCAGGTAATCGATGAAGTATAGCATGGAGCGTGCAAAGAATGGGAGTTGTGTGTGGCTTGGCATCTACTTGTTTTCCACCGATATATAACTTGAACACTTTTAATTTTCTGTCATGTTAACGAAAACGTATCTTTTGGGGTTGAGATTCGTAGGGACCAAAACGCTAACTCTGTGTTGTATCATCTTGGGTTTTGGAAAACCGTAGACATGTATGTTTTTAACAATGCTTAATTTATGTTAAAACTTTTACGTCTCCTTGAGTCGTTTGATATATCTTGTGTGTGATGATAACTGCCTAGCACCCAAATGTTGTAGTTCCACTGCGCATAGCATTTTTGGGGGTTTTAGAACTACTCGTAGTGGTAAAACTTTCAAATAACCCATTTCTCGTCCTAGTACTTCTACGGAGAAGGAAATACAGAAAGAGCCCGAGGTGGTGGTCGAAAAGGAGCATATCACAAGCCCACGAAGTACCGCTCATACCACACCTATGGTTGAACCAATACCAATTGTGGACCCCGATATTCCAAGGCCGTTGCCTATGCCCCAACCCACACCACCCTTACCTTACCCTTCGATACGAAACAAGGAAAAGGCACAAGAATGTAACAACTATCAATTCGAGCTTTTTATGAAAATGTTTCGTGATTTGCATATTAATATAAGTTTTGCCGACGCTTTAATCATGATGCCTCGATTTCCGCAAACTTCAAAAGTATGTTGAATAACAAAGAGAAATTACAACAATCATCTAGTTGTTCATCGGTTTTTCTTAGCCGCATACCCCAAAAAGTCGGTGATGGCGGTAAATTTTTTATTCCGTGTACAATTCAAGATATGTAGGAATGCTACGCCTTGGCCGATCTTTGTGCTAGTATTAATTTGATGCCTCTTGAGATATTTAAATCGCTTTCGCTTCCGGCTCTTACTCCATCAAACATGTCTATCGAGATGGCCGATCATTCTATGATTCTCGCATGTGGAGTAGCCGAGGACGTTTTCGTGAAAGTTGGAAAGTTTTACTATCCCGTGGACTTTATCGTTGTATACATTCCTACGGATCCTAAAGTTCCTCTCATTTTGGGTCGTTCATATTTGGATACATCGAGAGTACTTATTGATGTTCATGCTAGAAAAATCACCCTACGTTTCAATGAGGAAGAACTTGTCATCAATGCAACACAAAACTCTAAGCTTTCTCATGTTTATTCTATTGAAACTTTAAACCATGGTGATTCAACCAATGTCGTTTGCAAGGAATTTTCACAAAGAGTGTTAAACCTACATACAAGGAACCGTCAATACTTGAATTGAAAAATCTTTCGCCTCACCTCGAACATTCATTCTTGAAAAGTGTTTATAAGTTGCCGGGTACTTACAGAAGATCTTTCGGATGACGAATATGTCAACCCCGATGGGGAGGTTTTCTTCATTTATAAACGTTTTGAGAACTTACCACCACCAAAACGCAACTTAAATGTGAGAATTTTTAGTGTGCCTAACATCGTTTTAGAAACGCCAAATGTTTTAGACATAATCAAAACGAGTTTTCATAAGGAGAGTTTAAAAGATAGAAAAGGAAAAGATTTTAAAATTTGATTTAAAAGATTTTTTTACAAATCTAACTCCGTCATCACCACGTGTTTTGAGTACTACAATCTCGTCTACTCCTTTTGATGATGCTTTGTGTGGTTTTAGTGTGGGGGAAGCCCCTTATGTTTCCTCACATTTCTCCACCGAGGAAGAGATATTCGATCCTAGAATCGCATATAAAGGGAAATCTCGGTCTTCAACCGATGCAATAAATGCAAAAATATTTTCATTTGTTTGGTGTGAGTCTAGCTCGAGTAGCTCAAAAGTTTGTCTTACCATTTGTCCCACCCTTCTACTTCTCATACCTTTTCTTCAAACTCTTTGAGTTTTTTGCACGTGTTGAAATGGCGTTGGTTTGTTTATCCAATGAAAACAAAGACGCCATCTTCGATCCCGGTATTTTGCATCATCAAAGGACTTAGTCCTTTATACCGGTTGCTTTTAGGGAATGGTTCATAATGTAAGCCCCATCAAAAATGACCATACCATGATTTTCCCTAATGATTCACAATTGAGGGGATCGAGTCGAGCTCATGACTCGGTAATCAAAAACGAGGTGCCTCGTGGGGGAGATCCCATGCTTATCCATTGTATATACTATCGCTTTCTAATGTAGTTAATCATAGGGGAATTGTGCCCTTCCAACTCGTTGTCTCGTGGTTCTTTGTGAATGTGTTATCTAGATCATCATCATCGCCACGATTGAAGACTCTCGTGTTCGCTTAGCTTGAAGAGTTTTTCATGAATCCATGACATATCCTTTATTGTTCTAACAATTATCTTTTAGCATAATTCATAAACGGCTTTAGATATATTGATGATCACCCTTTCCATGCTAGATCCTAAGGATTCGACTCTTCGTCTCTAGTATGGGGGTGCTCCACCTTTAGACTCGAAACATTGAGAACAATGTTTAATTTCAGTATTGGGGTGAATAGCTACTTGCCTTGCTAAGCCCTCATGTTTTCCAACTTTCAACGTTTTATTTTGTTTTGTTGCTAATAAGGCTAAAAATGGCCAAATTTTAAAATTTTAGTTTTCATAAGTATGTTTAAGACACGAATGTATATTTTCCGATGTGTAGAATAAGAGTTAATTTTTGACTTGATGGGCATTTGGAGCCCTTTACATTCCTTCACTCGCTTGAATCAAGTTTTGCTAGACTTCTATATAGGGAACTTTAAAACGCGAAAGTCTTAGCTCATTCGGGGTTAAGAAAAAGAACTTTTCGCAAGTTCCTATAATTGATCCAAGAAAGTGAAAGATCCTATAGGTGGCTTGAAAACCCAAAACTTTGATTTGATATAGTCCTAATGAAAGCTAATCCAAATTTGTCTTAATTTTGACTTACATGGCTAAGTATTCACGAGTCTCTTTAATTAGAGGTCTTTAAATAGTGAAGAACGAGAAGTGATAGAGTTAGACAAGTGATCATGCTAATCGTAGAACATGAGAATGTTCTTTCAAAAACTCATATGTTTTTAATTGCGGCTTTTTCTCCCATTAGATCAATTCATTAGGAATAGAAAGAATTGCAATAAGTAAGGTCGTACGATTTGAAAGTTTACTTAGCTTCTAGCCCAAGATCGTTTAAAAGTTGCTCGGGGTTGAATAGAGTTCATAGCCAAGGCATAACTTATTGAAGCAAGATGCGAAGATTGGTGAAGATCCAAAAAGGCCATAACAAGGCATGAGGAGCTCTATTTTGTTGCTAAAGATCCAAGATGATGTGAAGTATCATTATTCCAAAATCAATATGAAGGATCGAGACACACGACGAAAAGCAATTACTCCCCTAAAGATCATGGAGAAAGTCTATCCAAAAAGACCCTAACAAGGTATGAGGATAAATATATCCAAGTCCTTAAAGGAGGTGGATCATTGTATATCAAAATCCAAAATAAAGATTAAAAAAATGATGAAGTCGTGGTCCAAGTATGAAGAATCTCTCAAAAACATCAAGTGAAGAAATTTCAAAATATGAAGAGAAGACCATAATTTTAAGAACGTCTTCCGAAGATTCTAAGTATGAAGTACATGCCAAATATCGGTCCGAGAAAGGTCTCAAATCATGAAACGAGTTATGCCAAGATATGAACATAAGGAGATACACGAGAAGCTGTTTTAAAAGATTTTGTCCTTTAGTTAACTATCTATTAAATCGTGCTACTTCATTTTCGGACTAATAAATACTCAAATAAGTCAATATGAATCACTTGTGATCCATGACAAATAGTTAAAAAATTCTAGAAACCTTTTCTTAATAACTAAGATTGCGGGGAGAAAAAGTATAACACAATTTAGACGTATGAGTAGTGTTAGCATTGTGACTTGTACCAACAATGATCTCGTTTTTGCACTTGGCATGGAATGTATGACAATCAAGGATGACGAACTTTACTCTATGAGATATTCACTTGTTTCTATTCATTAACCCTAAAAGTCACACACGTGATGAAAATCATACATTATGTCTTTACACATCTTCGTAGTATTGTAGCAAGTTTTAATTTTCAATAAAGGGTAATAAAATTGAAATTTGGAGATGCTTAGATACTTTATTCTAGCATTGCGTGAGGGCATGGCAATGATTTAGTATGGGGGAGTGATGAGATGGCATTTATACATGTTCTCATCGTTCTTTTCGGGCTTTAAATGCATAAAATGTCATCAAAATACCATATATATGCTTGTGTTTGTTTACTTGTATATTTTAGGTATGGATATTGTGAAAAAGACAAAAGATCACAAGAAACAAGGAAAAACGAACACGAGAAATGAAGCCGCACAATCAACCGGGCCCTAGTTTGTGATTTTCCAAGATAAAAGCCTTGAAGACTTGAAGATGTACAAGAATGGTCATTAATCTGTGAAGAAATGACACATAATACCCTTGTATATTCATAATTACAAGTTTGGTCCCTTAAGTTTGTCAAAATGACAAAGAGGTCCTTCAACTTTGAAGATTTGAAAATTTTAGTCCCTCAACAAATCTAAACTATCAACAATGGTCCCTCATGAAGTCAAAGATCCAAAGAAGACCTTTATGTTCAAGAAAATTACACATTTAGTCCTTTTTAAATGGATAAAACATCAAAAGGGCCATTTGTGTAATTACACCAAAGTTGTATAAGCCCTAATTCCTTTTTGAAAAGTATTCGTGGCCAAACTATGAAAAGGGAAACTTAATTAACAAAGGAACTCGTTTATAAGGGCTGAATTTCTTGTTATACACTTTTGCCCAAAGTCTGAGGACTACTTTTGCCACAACCAAACATTCAAACCTATTATGGCGCCAAACAACTTACCCTCCACTGATTTCGGATCAAACATAGTTACTATTCATCGTATGAAACCCAGTTTTACCTTTTTCATATCAAAGGGTAAATCAAAATTAAGAATTCCCACATTTGATTGACACTCACACAAACACATCCCATGCTTAAACTCACACACCCACTCACTCAATGACCCCACCCATATCTGCCCTACACCAATCATGTGACACCTTCCTCTCCAAGCAAAACCACGTGGCAAGATCAAAGATTTAAAATCATTACTTGGTCCCAAAGGATAAATGAACGTTTTGGATGACTTTGGACAGCTCACAACATCACACACGTCTAGAAGCTTCAAGGGCATTTTAGGGACTTTGTAGCTAGGGTTTTGCCTTGTAATCTCAGTCTTATGGCCTATAAAAGGAGACTCAACATGTGAGAGTCCCTTTGTTCTAGATTTTAGCTTAAATCTTTGTAATTCCTTTTTATAAATATAAAGTTGGTATTTTAAGAAAATTGTAATTCCTTTTATGTTTTTATAAAAGTTTGGTGTTTGATAAGCTAAGAAAATTGTAAATCTTTTTTCAAAAATCAGTCATTATTTGTTCATCCTTGTGTTTGTTGATCTTAGCAGATACAAGGAAGCGAGTGGTTCTTCTACTACCACTTAAGCTCAATCAATCCAAAGCATGGATGTATGTTTTGGAGGTGCACATCTCTAAACCTTTTATATTTTTCTTATTATTTCATGATTTTTGATGAATCTCAATTTTTGTTTGTGAATCTGTCTTTTTATGGTCGAATCCTGTTTGTTGGTTGTTATTGAGTTGATTTGAGCTTGGTTTGTGGTTTGATTCATACAATTCCTTTGAAAAATTGTTAAATCAGTGATTTAAGGGGTGTTTGGGTTGACTACAATATCTATGTTTGAGTTGATTTCAGTAGGTGTTATCTGGTGTATTGTGTTTGTTCATGCTTGTATTGGGTACTTGGTTACTTATCTGCAAGTTTTGAAGGTTATATTACATAAATCCAACGAAAGGCAATAAAATCTGAAATACTTGTTGTCATTGACTGAAATTTTCGAGACAGCTAGATCTAAGGGTAGACTAGCATTAAAAAGTGCTAAATCTAAGTTTGTGTAACCTATGTAGTAGATTTGAGGTGTTGAAATTGGATCTGTGGTCATTTAGTTCAGTAAAAAGGGTTTGGGTATCACTTTTGTTCATCGGTAATCTGCATAAGCTTGAATCTGCCTTAAAACTTTGAATCAGTGTATGAAACAAGTTTATTTGTGCTTATTAGAGTTTATTATAGCTTGTGTATGCATATGGTTCAGTTTGGTTGGCTTATTTTGCTTAAACTGCTTATTTCTTCATAATCTGCTTATTTGTATATCTGTGTCATATCTGGGGACTGTTTGCTTAAACTGAATCACTTGGCTGGATCAATTTATGATTTCTTGCTTGTTTATGACTCCTTACAACTCACTGGTTGTAATGGTGCCCTTGTTATCCATTGAATCCAAGTAAATCTCTCACAAATCAAAGCTCAAATAGTCAAAGCAGTGGAAACTCCTTTCTCCTGTTGTTAGACACTGCTAGTGTTATTTTTGTTTCAGATTAACAATAAGCTGTTCTAGCTTATTTAAACCTGCAACAACATTAATTTTGTAGTAGGTGATCATCATTTGACCCAATTGTTCAGTCTGGAGCATTTGGGTGGTTAACTTTAAGGTTTGACAAGAAAACCAACTAGTTTGACTTTTACATAAGTGCTTATCAATTCATTCAGCTTATTTGGCTTTGGTTATTGAAATTTTCTTGATTGATTTAGCTTATTTAAGTCATTTAGAGTCTTTAACAAGTTGAATCAAGGTCCGAGGTGGTCTAAAACTCTAAGTCGACTATTTTGTCTTTTAGTGGATTTGTACTTTGTTTATTTCTGGCTTATTGGTTGTGCTTTTTCAAAATTAATTTTCACAGATCTCTTAGGCATCTCAAAATAAGGTTGTGTGTCAAATTAGATCTTATGGCATTGGCTTATAGCTTAATAGGCCAAAAAGCACATTAAGAATAAGCTGGTGTACATTTAAGCTGTGATAAGCTCACATTCATCTTTTGGGCCTTCAGACTTTTGTGTTTAGAATTGAATTTTAAGCTAGACTGGTGATTTTCAGCTTATTTTGTTGAGTTTGAACTTATTGGGCCAAAAAGCCCTTTAACTTAGACTGTTTTCGTGTTTAGCCCATTTTGGGGCCCATTAGGGGTATTTTGGTAATTTCACTTTCATTTTCTGTTTATTTAGGTTAAAATAAACTAGTTTGCAAGTTTTTTATAAATTTTTATAATTTTTGGATTTTTAATATTATTTTAATAATATTTTATTATTAAAATTAGTTTTTAATATATTTTGCAACTTTTACATTTTTCGTAGGTCAAATACATTATGTTAAGATTTTTAAAACTCTTAGATTAATTTTCTCATCATATTATTAATTTTTAGAATTATTTTAATATTTTAATAGTTTTAAACATTTAAAAATAGTTTTCTTTAGTTTACAATTTTATAAAAATAATTTATCGTGTAATTAAGTCATTTTAGAGTTTTACAAAGTAGAAAATCTTTATTTGTGCTTTTTATTAATTATTTGGATTTTTAGGGCTTTAATTAGCATTTAAAAGTTTATAATTTAATTAATTAAAAGGTTTAAAAAAGTTTTGATCATTTGTAAACTCTTAGTTTATTTTTAGCTATTTTTGCTAATTTTTGAGAATTTTTAGAATTAATTTTTGTTTTGTCACTTTTTACGGTTTTTCGTTTTGTCGTTGTAGTCTAATTTTAACGTATCCGTAATTCTCTTTTCTCATCTTTTCTTTCTTAACATTAATCCAAAATTATTACGAATTATTCACACACATATGCCTCCTTGGGAAACGATCTTTGAACTTTATTTGGGTCATTAGTGTTTGAATTTCCTAAATCGACACTTAATACTTGCCGCTCATATACGCTCTTTTGTTTTCATAAACAAGAGTGTATTTTACCACAATCAATGATTATTGACACTACGTTTACCGCTGCCTTTAAAAGTCCCTTTTTAATCACGACGTTAATAATTTAATGAACGCTAATATTGTGAATAGTACTATTTAGGGATTGACATCCCCTATCTGGGTAAGTCGCACTTGCTGGATTGCTGATGGCTCTGGCCTAGGCTAAACGGATACACTTTATTTTGCTAATACATGAATTTTATAGACTGGCTACGTAAGGGCATTTTGTTGATTTCCGGTATCTCTATTAGTGGTGCATGAGCTAGTGCAATAATAATAAATTGTTTTATGTGAGCGAATAGTAACGTAGTTCAGGAAAAGGATCTTGTATTTAAAAATGATTTTAAACCTATGAATTCACTCAACCATTATGTTGATATTAAGCATATATCTCAAGATTTAAAGATTATTAGAATGGAGCAGCATCAGGATGGCATAAAGAGGCACAAGACTGAAATTATTATTCTAGAGTTTGGGAACCCTATAATGTAAAACTCTGACTTTTCAATGATATATAAAGGAAGTTGATTTTGTCACTCTTTTGATTTGTTTTTCTATTATTATGACTTGTTAACTATGAAGTAATACACCAGATCAATATTCCGCTGCGTAAAGGTAAAATGGGGGTGTTACAGATTGGTTCTTAGAGCCATCGTTATAGAGAACAAGAAATAAAATATTGACTATAACTACTTTTAAAATAATTTCAAGAAAGTCATCCGTGCCAAAAGCCAGTGTTGCTACAAGAGAGATGTAAATGCCTACACTTGCTAGGTGTGAGAAAACCATGTTTATGTGTAAATATAAATATTATACTTGTGAGTAAGTACTATTATATTAAATATACAATAAGAATTAGTTAACGTCTCTAGAAATATGTATCCCTATCTTCCTTCTATTATCATCTTATTGGATTCTCAAGATGAGCATTCTACATGTACTCCTGATAATTCCCCGAAGTATATTTCCAATCTTCTGATGAATAACCCTTATGATACTTCTAAAAATACACCCAAAGATAAGAAAATCCCAAAAGCCGTTTTACCTTTTGATGACGACCCCTATATGCAATTCATATGAGCATATAATAAAGAAATAAATTCTACACCTCAACGACAAAATTTTCCATCACCATACCCTATTAACGTACCCTTACCTATGTCAGAAATGTTACCCAAACATACCTATGAACAATAAATTAAAGATATCCTACCCTATATGGAAGAAGTTCCTCCTGAGCGTATTGAATATCTTGAAGATAAACTTGAAGGACATAGGAAAGGTCGAAGAATTATACAAGGAGATTTTGAGAAGTTAGAAGAAGATTTTGAAGAAATTAAAGCCAAGTTGCAGAGAAGACAGATGATACACGATGAAGAAATTGTTCAAGCACGACTGAAGATTTCTAATCTAGAATTAGTCATCGAGGACATTCAAATTAGACATCGAGCCAACAAACAAAGTCTTTTTGATGCCATCAAAGAACATAAGAAAGAGAGATGAAGACATTAGACTAGAACTTGTAAAATACTTTCAACTTTATGTCTTTTCTTTTATGTTAACTGTGAAGCTTGTCTTGGAAGTATAAATTAACAATTTGGTAATAAATAAAAGTTGTATTTCTCATCCAATCCTGTTATTCCATACTTGTTTATGAAAAGTAAGATATCCCTATTTCTTGGTTTTCTCATAAATAATTATGAATGAAATTACGTTAATTCTATAAAAAGAATATACTTAACAAAGTATATATTTTTGGAATTTCTGTTATCTTCTGTGGTAATGATAAATTATCAAGTTGAACATAACCCGCAATTTTAAAGAAAGAGAATGGAAACTTCCTAAGTTTCTAGAAATATTATATTCTCGGCTTTTTTCCATCAAAAGATTCTTCTATAAGATATGTAAAAGAGAAGCTTGTTCAATAAGACGAGTTTTTACATTTTCAGTTATATTCCTCCATTCCATATCATGAATAAATATGTTACGATTATGCATGGTTCATATCTTTATAAATCCGTGATAAACTATGAAATCCTATTTCATAGTTGGATTTATTATCCTTAGATATGAATGATAATCAACATAATAAGTTTCCTATAAACCGAAAAGATATACCTTGTGTTCGATAAGCATTTATATGTATCCATATACATATGTAACAAATGTTTTCTAATATAAGTATACCTTGTATTTTGAATCATTTCTATTTTTTCCCTTCATTCTAAACCATAAACGTATTTGACAAAGAATTGACAATGATGTGGTTGCAATCCTGCAATTAAAATTGTTAATAAGACATAATATTCAAAATAAGATTCTATGGCTAATTAGTTTTTGATATTAAACGAAGAAAAAATGTTATTAATATCACCCGTTGGATTGAAAAGGCCAATTTAGTTTCCTATCATACTTTAAATTATAAAGTAAAGTTTGTTATAAGAAGATAACACTTTTTTAGTTATCTTGGTAAATTCTTTATGCTCAATCCATTGAGATAAAAGGATTACATATGATCGCTTGATTAAACTTCAAATATTTCTTATCGAGAAGATGAAAGAAGAACTCCGCTATATAATGATAAAAGGAATTAACCTCGAGACATACACGATGAAATCTCAAGGGTTAGTAGAGTTAGATCATATTCCGTAAAACGAGAAAAACCTTCATCAGAATATTTTATCATGGAATTATATAATGGAACTTCATCTGAAATTCTATTAAGAAAACTTCATCAGAAGATTTTATTAGAAAAGTTTTTAATGAATTTTATCGATGTTTTTGAGGAGCTATTACCACTTCCAAAATCCCAATATATTGGAAAAATTCGTTAACCTTTACCCAAAATAATTAATAGACAAGGTAATTAAGCACAATCCTGTGCAAAAACCAGAACTTTTAAGCGTAAATTCGACAGTGAAAGAACGTCCGTAAATTATAATGAACGAGAAACTACCATAACATGAATTACTAATCCAACCTAGGGTGAATATGATGGAAAAAAAATTTCTGTGTAAAAAATGCACCCTGCATCACAAGAAATTTGGACCATCTGGTGTCGAATTTCCAACATAGTAGATCATTGGATTTAGAATTTTAAAGGAAACTGGCCTTATAAGTTGTATTTTCAATAAAATTATCATGTATCTTATATACATATCGTAAAGAATAAAATATCGTCTTCTATTTAACATCGTTCGTCTCTAGAAAACCGTATTCTTAGATATTATATACAAAATGTCTTACATACGCTAACGTAAGAAGGAAATATAAGGATATAATAAATACTAGAACATTCTGTTTATTTGATTGAATTAGGACGCTTCTTCAGTCAAATGAATAAATTTAAATCACCAAATCTATGATTTCTTACTTGCATAAAGATGGACGCATCTTTATGTTAGGAAGAATTTATAAATGGACTTAAGAATATTCGATATAAGACAAGTATAGACCTAATGAAACATTAAAATAATAAGTAAGATATTACGTATATTACAATGTAAAATACAATGGAAAGATACATCAATATTCATCTAAAACATGGAACTTATAAATACCCATAAATTGAAATTCTATTCGAAGAAACTCTAAAATCCTTATATTATTAAGTAATCCGACTTACTAGTTCAACCTGAATTTACTCCATGGAAATAAGAAAGAACAACAAGGATTTTGTAGACATGATGCCATCTGGATCATTGTAGATTATTTTAGAACTATAAGATTTATTTAGAAAATTGATAATATTGAAAACTTTGACAAGGTTATATGAGAAAATATGTTGACATAAAGTATCAATATCTAGTTACTAAGGATGTTTTCTCTATCAATTACCCAAATTGATTTTGAAAATGCAATTTAGCAGTGACATATTGACTTGAGTTTCCCAAAGAACTCGGTAATAATCACAATCCTTTTCATATTTTGAATCTAAGGAAGATTTAAGTGATTAAATGGTATGTTTTATAAATTCCGTTGGGTGATAAACTAAATTCTTATTAGAATAATATGATTTTGATCACTAAAATATATTTCATATACAACTATTTTGATAAAAGAGATTTATTTAAAACTAAATACCAGCTGTAAAGCTATTTTATTGATATGTGAATAAAATTCTAAGTAAGTGATGAGACTGCTTTTATACATAGTCTCATCGTCCAAAACGAGCTTAAAATGCATAAAATATCATAAAATATGCCAAATATATGCTTGTGTTTGTTCCATGTGTATTTTAGGTACGGATATTGAGAAAATGTCAAATGATCACAAGACACAAGAAAAAACAAACACGGGAAACGAAGCCGCACTATGAACCAAGCCCTAGAGTTGATTTTCCAAGAAAAAACCCTTGAAGAATTGAAGATTTTTCAAGAAGGGTCCTCCAATATTGAAGAATTCGCACATTAAACCCTTGTATATTCATAATTACAAGTTTGGTCCTTAAAGTTTGTCAAATTTACAAAAAGGACCCTCCATTTTGAAGAATTGGCAAGAATGGTCCCTCATATTTGAAGACTTGTCACTTTTAGTCCTCCACGAAGTCAACAATACAAGTCAAGAACTTGAAGAATGAAGACATTACAAGATTGGTCCTTCAAATATTATCAAATGGCAAAACAAGTCCATTAAATCCCTTTGCAAAACTTTTTGTGGCAAAAGTGTGAAAAACATAACTTGTTTAACAAAGGAAATCAGATTTGCAAGGTTTAAAACTGAATTGAAAGGTTTAAAGGAATTGAGGGACCAAACATGGCAGACAGCCATACTTACCTTAACCAACCAGCACTTGCCACCTCACCCCACTCACCATCACAACCAATCAAATCACCCCATTTTGCCACATCACATCCCACTAATCCGATTTTAATATTAAACCAAGATTTAGCGCCTTAACACCTTTTTAAAACATAAACTAGATCAAAACCCTCAATATTTACATTATGAACACGAATTAGGGATTTCTTATTCAGTTTGAATTAAGCCCTAATTTTATCCAGAATGTTGATTAAGGTCATAATAACCAAAACCCAACCCATAAAACCTTTGCCACATCACTCACATGCTCACATGTTAAACCCTTGCTACACGTTTTTTGGGGAAGAAGACAAACTTGGCAACAAATCATCCATCCACAACCAAGCTTCATTTTTAAGCTTGTTTTGAGACCCTTGATCACTTTTGCACCAGCTAGCATCAACAAGAGTCCAAATTTCATCACATGATAGCAAAAATGCAAAATCTTCCAAGGGCATTACTAGAAATTCATAACTAGGGTTTCACTTAGTTTTTTACCTTTGTAGGACTTGTAAGTCTCTATATAAATCCCTTAGCATCATACATTGTTCTTTGTTCTTGGTTTTCTTTGGTCAAAAATCTGTAAATCCTTGTTTTCAAGTGAATGAAAAAAGTGTGTGATTTTGTGAGGAATTCCAAGTTCCAACCTTTATATTCTTTTGTTATTGTTATATGTTCGTGAGTTTGAAGTCTCTTGGTTTGGTTTTAAAGATTGTGCAAGATTTTGTAAAAGTTTTAAAAACCTGATTTTTTCTAAGTTCTTGTTCAAACACTTGAACTTTTTGGGCTATAAGTTGATCATAGCACCCTGATAAAGAGTTTATCAAGGTGTTATGAGGCTTGTGGTTTTGGAAGCATCAAGGGGTGGGGTTCAAGCTTGAAAAGATCTTGGTCATTTTTCCATTTTTCTTTATATAATCTGTTTTGTTCTAACCTTGGTGTTCTTAGCAGCTTGTTGGAAGCTTTTGGTTGTTAAGATACCACATAAGCTCTAAAAAATTCGTGAGTGTGGATGTACATTCATGAGGTTTGTCATATTTTCTCCAAAAATCTGATAAAATCTTGATTCTAAGTGATTTTTGTGTTCTGCTGGTGTATGTGTGTTTTATTGCATGCAACTTGGTTCTTAGTTCATAAATTGGATGTTATGATGCTTATTTGGGCTTAATTCAGTCTTGAGAATACTTTTACTTGTTTAAAACTGGATTTAAAAAGTATAAAGGGTGTTTGGGATTTTCTGTTGGTTCAAGTTTGCATGAGTTTGAGTAGGTGTTAGGGTATGGTTTGAGTTTGTATCTATTTATTAGGTGATTGTATGCTTACATTTGCTGCTCTTGTGCTCTTAAACATAAAATCTGAAATCTTCGCTTATTGAGTTTGTTCTAGGATGTTTTGACTTGAAATCTTATGCACACCTAGTTTGCATGTTAATCTAGGGATAACAAGTGATTAATCATAGTTATTGCAACCTGAGTAATAGATCTGAGGCTTTGAATTTGGATTTGTGGTCAACTAGTTTAGCAAAAATTGTTCTTGTCTGTTTATTGTTCATCAGTAACCTGTTTATGCTTAAATCTTGTTCAAAACATGGAATCAGTGAATGAATGAGTTAATTTGTGTGTCATTAAGTTGTATTGAGCTTGTGTATGCATTTGGTGGACTGTGGTTAGCTTATACTAGCTTAATCTTTAGCTTATATCACCAGACCTGCCTGTTTCATATATGGACCATATCTGAGCATAGATTGATTAAACTGTATCATTTGGTTGAGTGATTTTGTGCTTTTCTGCTTGATTGTGACTCCCTACAACTCACTAGTTGTAGGGGTGCCCTTATTGTCCAAAATCATCAAGTGAATCTCTCTAAAAAGCAAAGTCAGAAAGTCAAAGCAGTGGGAACCCTTTCCTACTGCTGCTAGCCACTGCTTGTGTCAATTGGTCATCAGCTTATTTTTAAGTCATTCTAGCTTATTCTAATGTGCAACAACTTATTTTTTGTGATAGATCTTATTATTTTGAGCTTATAAATCAGTTTTGAGGTTTACAGCTTTTGGTTTTAGCTTTTGACTAGAAAATGACTAATTTGTCTTTTTCAAAAAACAGCTTATTGCTTATTTCAGCTTATTGAGTGTGCTTAATGGAAAAAAAATTGTTTCTTAAGCTTAGTTTTGTCATTTAAAACCTTTTGCAAGTTGAATCGGCTCTTGAGACAGCCTAGAACTCGAAAACGACTATTTTGTCATTTTGTGTAGAGAGCTTTTGCTTGTTTAAGGTTTATTTCTTGGGCTTATTCAAAAATTCTTTTTACAAACAGCTTAATTAGGTCAAGAGAAGTTTTTGTGTCAAATTTCAGCTTATGGCATCATCTTATAGCTTAATGGGCCAAAAAGCCCATTAAGAATAAGCTACTTTTAAATAAGCTGTGATAAGCTCACTTTCAGCTTTTGGGCCTTTGAAATTTTGTGTTTAAAATTGAATTTTATGCTTAATTGGATGTTTTGGTCCATTTTTATGAACATTTTCTTATTGGGCCTTAATTAAGCCCATTTGGAGGCCCATTAGGGGTAATTTGGCCATTTCAAGTTCATTTTCTGTTTATTTAGATTAAAATTAACTAGTTTGCAAGTTTTTTTGAATTTTTTTTATAAATTTTGAATTTTTTAATATTATTTTTTTATTATATTTTTATTAAAATTAATTCTTAAGATTTTTGCAACTTTTTCATTTTTCCTAGGTTAAAAACATTAAGTTAGGATTTTTAAAACTTTTAGATTAATTTTCTTGTCATTTAATAAATTTTTAGAATTATTTTAATATTTTTATAGTATTTAATCATTTTTAAATAGTTTTAATTGATATTAAATATTTCAAAAATAGTTTTTAGTTTAATTAAGTTATTTTAGAGGTTTACAAATTGAAAAATCTCATTTTAGGCATTTTGTAAATTAAATTGATTTTTGGGCTTTAATTAGCATTAAAAAAATTATTATATAATTAAATAAAAGGTTTAAGTGATTTTTGAATGTTTCTAAACTCTAATTATATTTTTTAGAATTTATTACAATTTTTTAGGAATTTTTAGGGTAATTTTTAAATTTAGTCACTTTTTACGGTTTTACGTGCACGACTTTCGTCTTAGTTTAACTTTAATCGTAACCATTATCCTTTTCTCTTTTCTTTTTTCATAATCATAATCACAAATAATAATGAAGTCTTTAACACAACACACTAGCCTCCTTGGGAAACGAACTTTCACCTTCGGGTCATTAGTGTTTGATTTTCCTAAATCAACACTTAATACTTACCGCTCATATACGCTCTTTTGTTTTTTCCTAAAGCAAAGGTGTGTAAAAACTCTACAATCATATTGGCGCCGCTGCCGGGGAGGCGTGTTGTGTTTTGATTTGAGCAAATTTTGTGATTAGCACACTAATCATACGTATTATCGGTTTTTCGTTTTGTGTGAATATTATTACTATATTCTATATGTAAAACAATAAATTCACAAGTACTCCAAAAGTGTGAAAACACAACCTTGATTTGGGATTTCATCACTCAATCATTGTATTCGAGTCTCAAACAAAGAAAAAAGGCAAAATAGATAATTACTTTCGTGAAGCTTAATTTTGAAAAACACAAACTATAAGGTGGGTATAAGGCGGGTGTTATAAAATACACCCTAATGAAAAAGGCTCGCAAGTGCTTTGTGCCGTCTCGTTTCTCCGTTTGCTTGTGCGTGTTTAGATAAAAAGGGCTAATCGAGGGTTTGCCAACCAAAGTATTATCTACGTATCTATATTTTCTTGGTTTCAATAGATTAAACCCTCTTGAACTTTTTGGTGTTCCACCAACGGTCTAAAGTCATCGAAGACGTTCACTTCACGTGATCGTTTTCATTCCTTGAGGCTCCTTTAATCGAGAGATTTGATTTGAGGAGAGATTTGTAGTTTTTTGTCTACGTAATACATCCAAAATCCAAAAAAAGTAAAAACAATCAAAAACAGAAAAAAATTGAAAAAGAAAAAACACCAAAAAGAATCTTCTTTGCTCAACCCTACGTTGTACGTGACGTTTATGAAACTCGTAATCAAGAAAGACATGCACATAAACGCCGTAATCGAAAGGAAAACACACCAACACGTTCTAGTGAAGAGACTCCAGTGAGGAACCTATTATAGAACAAGAAGCCACCATGGCTAATCGTACTTGATGGAGTTGCTTCAAGCACCCACCGAGGGTTTTGGAGAGGCCATTGTGATTCCCGCCATCCTTGCGGAGAAATTCGAGATCAAGACGGGTTTAATGTCTATGCTTCAAGCAAACAAGTTTCGCGGACACGAAAAAGACAACCCAAATTATCACATTAGGAAATTCAATCGTCTCACCGCGACTAGCAAGTTTATGGATGTACCCCACGATCCCATTATGATGATGTTGTTTCCATACTTGTTAGATGGACCCGCCAAGATATGGCTCGAGAAAGAAACACCAATTTCGATTTTGACGTGGGGTGATCTCGTTTCTAAGTTTGTGAATCAATTTTTTCCACCATCTAAAACAACACATTTGAAAAACGAGATTTCAAGATTTACTCAAAGGTCTAATGAGAGTTTTTCTATGGCTTGGGAAATATTTAAAGAAATGTTACATGAATGTCCTCACCGTGATTTTTCCGAATTGCATCAAATTGACACTTTTTTATAATGGGCTAAATGATCATGAACGAGATTATTTGAATGCCGCCGCGGGTGGTAATTTTTTGTGCAAAACGACCGATGAGGCTTCGAAAATAATTCAGAATAGGTCTAAGGTTTACAACCCTCGTAACACACCGAGTGTTGCCACTATAGGTTCGTCATCATCGTCTCGTAACATGAGTGCCTTGCAAGATGAAACAAATGAGGAGAATCGGTTTTTTGATTGGTTTTCGACGCTTATGACTCATTGGAAAGCACAAGATGCTTTAATTCCGCATTGGTTAAGGCGGTTGGAAAGAGTTGTATTTCGTGTGGTGGAGCTCATGATTTTGCCGAGTGCATTACCGCGGATGGTAACACTTCGAGTGCTTATGTAGCCACGGGAACTTATAACCAAAACGGTCAAGATTCCCGCCCAAATCAAGATCCCCAAAATCAAAATGCTAACAACTATCGAAACAACAATCAAATTGGTGGTTATCAAAGCAATCAACATAATTTAACAAGGGTAATTACCAAAGTGGGAACAAGGGGCAAGTTTCAAATCAAAACCTAAACCGTGATTTTCAAACTACTACACAAGGTTTTCAAAATGCTCACACTAAAATTCTTAATGGGGAATTTTTGGATTATGCAAAAGCAAATGATGCTAAGTTTGATAACATGCAACATGAGATGATTAGCTTAAGATCCGAGTTAAAAAACGAGCTTAAAAACGAACTTGCTAATGAAATGAAAACTCATACTAATAAAATGGAAGGAAACGTTCAACGTCTACAACAAAATCAACAAAAAAATGGAGCAAGGTCAACATGAGATTAAGCAAGAGTTGTTAAAAGCCGATGCTAGGCAATCAAAATTTGAAGTTCGAATGGGTAAAATGTTTGAAGAAATCATGTGTAAACCCTCTTTTTCGGTCTTCCTAGTGATACCATCATAAACCCGAAAGGAGAATTGAAGGTTATTACTACTCGCAGTGGTAAAACTTTCAAAGAACCAATCTCTCGTCCAAGTACTTCTACGGAGAAGGAAATAGAGAAAGAGCACGAGGTGGTGGTTGAAAAGGAGCATATCCCAATCCCACAAAGTACCGCTCAAACCACACCTACGGTTGAACCAATACCAATAGTGGAACCCGAGATTCCAAGGCCGATGCCTATGCCCGAACCCATACCACCCTTACCTTACCCATCAAGACGAAACAAGGAAAAGGAACAAGAACGTAACAATTATCAATTTGAACTTTTTATGAAAATGTTTCGTGACTTGCATTTTAACATAAGTTTTGTCGACGCTTTGGTCATGATGCCTCGATTTACTAGAAAACTTAAAAATTATGTTGAATAACAAAGAGAAATTGCAAAAGTCGTCTAGTTGTTCATCGGTTTTTCATAGCCGCATACCTCAAAAAGTCGGTGATCCCCGTAAATTTTTAATTCCGTGTGCTATCCAAGATATGGAAGAATGCTACCCTTGGCCGATCTTGGTGCTAGTATAAATTTGATGCCACTTGAGATTTTTAAGTTGCTCAATCTTCCTAATCTCACTCCTTCAAGAATGTCAATCGAGATGGCCGATCATTCTACGATTCTTACTTGTGGAGTTACCGAAGACATTTTCGTGAAAGTTGGAAAGTTTTACTATCCCGTGGACTTTATCGTTGTAGACATTCCCATTGATCCTAAAGTTCCACTAGTTTTAGGTTGATCATTTTTGGATACGTCGAGAGCACTTATTGACATTCATGCTAGGAAAACCACTCTATGTTTCAATGAGGAGGAACTGGTCATAAATGCAATTCAAAACTCTATGCTTTCTCATGTTTATTCTATCACGTCTTTGAACCATGTTGATTCAATCAAAAACATTTGCAAAGAATTTTCAAAAAGTGTTTTAGGAGTTGTTGATAAAAACGATTTTCCATCCCCTCCGCCGGTGGAGGTTAAGAGTGTTCAACCTTCGTCTTCAATCATGGAAGATTCTTCGGATGATGAATATGTTGACCCCAAGGGGGCGGTGTTCTTTACTGATAAATGTTTTGAGAACTTACCACCACCTGAACGTGACTTAAATGTGAGAATTTTTAGTGTGCCTAACATCGTTTTAAAAACACCAAATATTTTTGACATAATCAAATCGGCTTTTCATAAGGAGTTTTCAAAACATGAAAAAGGAAAAGATTTTGAATTGGATTTAAAAGATTTTTCTACAATTCTAACTTCGTCATCACCTCGTGTTTTGAGTACTACAAGCTCGTCTACTTCTTTTGACGATGCTTTGTGTGGATTTAGTGTGGGGGAAGCCCCTTATGTTCCCTCCCCTTTCTCCACTGAGGACGAGATATTTGATCCCGGAATTGCTTGTAAAGGGAAATCTCGGTCTTTCACTGATGTAATAAATGGAAAATACTTTCATTTGATTGGTGTGAGTCTACCTCGAGTAGCTCAAAAGTTTGTCTTACCATTTGTCCCACCCTTTTACTTCTCATCTCTTTTCTTCAAACCCTTTGGGTTTTTGGCACGTGTTGAAATGACGTTGGTTTCATCTTCGATCCCGGTATTTTGCATCATCTAAGGACTTAGTCGTTAATACCGGTTGCTTTTGGGCCTTGTTCATCATGTAAGACCCACCAAAAATTGACCATACCATGATTATCCCTAAATGATCACATTTATGGGGCTTCGAGTCGAGCTTTTGACTCGGTTATTAAAAACAAGGTGCCTCGTGGGGGAGTCCCATGCTTATCAATGTACGTATTATCGCTTTCTAATGTAGTTAACTTGAGGGGATTTGTGCCCTTCTAACCTTTGTTCTGTGGTTGTTTGTGCATTGTGGTTTTTAGATGATCATGATCTTCATGATTGGAGCCTCTCGTATTCGTTTTATGGAAGCACTCGATCATTTGCTTTGAAGAATTTCTCGATATCCACACATGATATATCCTTATATGTTCTAACCTTAGGTTTTTAGCACACTTCATAAACGGCTATTAATTTATTGGTTACACCCTTTCCATGCTAGATTAAGCATTCGACTACGTCTCTAGTATGGGGGTATTCTACCCTTAGACTCGAAACATTGAGAACAATGTTTAACTTTAGTATGGGGGGGGTGAATAGATACTTGCCTTGCCAAACCTTCACGCCTTCCCAAGTTTATCTTTTTGTTAACGTTTTGTTGCAAAATAAGGGTAAAAATGGCCAAATTTTAAAAATTTTCTCATGTTTTATAAGTGTTTGAAGACACGAATGTAGATTTTCCGATGGCGAGAATAAGAGTAAATTTTTACTCGACCGTGCGTGTTGAGCACTTAGCTTCGATTCCTTAACTTCACATTAGGATAAGTCTCTTAATGAGGACGATAAATGATAGAGTTAATTATAAGTTACTATGATAAACATAGAGTACTCGTATTCTTTCAAAAACTCATGTGTTCTCGTTGTTTGCTTATTCTCCCTTCACTTGTATATATATTTTTCTTAATAAGCATTGGCTTAGCGGTTTAGTCTTGATTTTTTGTTTCTAATCTTTTCAAGTAGCTTCCGTGTAATTAAATTGGGAAAACATTAAGGTATCGCCAACATCACGGTTTTGAAGTATTGGCAACCCGAATAATCGAAATCTTCACCTAATAATAAGATTTCAAGTGCTCACCTAAATCAAGCAAACAATTTGAAGCTCACAAGGCCGAAAAATCTATGCGAAATTGAAAGTGAATTATGCCTTAATCTTTGAAGCTTTAAAGATCCAAAATTCGCCTTAGCGTGAGGATATACGTCTTTGGCCATAATACACACCTCATGGCGAGGTTAAATAAAAGGTAAGGCAAGACCGAAGTCATAATAAAAGCTTCATGCCGAAGTTGAATAAAAGATGGAGGTAAACCTATGATAATAAGGCCCATACGTTAGGGGGCGTATAAAAGTCTTGGTAATAAGTCTCATGTTCAAAACCGTTATAAAACCATGTTTATCGATCCTTCTTGTTGACTTAATTTATTGACATCGTTGTCTATTAGAGGGGGTTATTAATTCGATGGTCTTGGTTACACCGTTATGACTCTATTTTTGGACCTAAATCTCTATCATCGCATAAGTAAAAAATGTATCCTCGTGAACATTCAAGACAAAAATAAAATATAAGAGATACCAATTAGGAAACTGGGAGTATAAGTACGTGATTAGGGCATATGAGTAGTGTTAGCATTACTAACTTCTAATGACAATGATCTCGTTGCACGGTTTGCATGGAAATGGGGTGAAAATCGAGGATGATGAAATTATTTCTAACGAAGCATTCACGTGTTCTTGTTCTATGAACCTAAACGTTCCATTTTGCGATGAAAATCATACATTATGTCTAAAACACAAGTAGTAACAAGTAGTTGTAGTGTATCAAGTTTATCATTCAATAAAAGTGCATAAAATGAACTTTGGAGGTTCTACGATACTTAATTCTAGCATTGCGTGAGGGCACGACAATGGTTTAGTATGGGGGAGTGATGAGACTGCTTTTATACATAGTCTCATCGTCTAAAATGGGCTTAAATACATAAAATATTATAAAATATGCCAAATATATGCTTTTGTTTGTTCCATGTGTATTTTAGGTACGTATATTGAGAAAATGGCAAAAGATCACAAGACACAAGCAAAAACGAACACGGGAAACGAAGCCGCACAATGAACCAAGCCCTAGAGTTGATTTTCTAAGAAAAAACCCTTGCAGAATTGAAGATTATACAAGAAGGGTCCTCCAATATTGAAGAACTGAAACTTTAAACCCTTGTATATTCATAATTAAAAGTGTGGTCCTTAAAGTTTGTCAAATTTACAAAAAGGACCCTCCACTTTGAAGAATTGGCAAGAATGGTCCCTCATATTTAAAGAATTGTCACTTTTAGTCCTCCATTAAGTCAACAATACAAGTCAAGACCTTGAAGAATGAAGACATTACAAGATTGGTCCTTCAAATATCATCAAATGGCAAAACAAGTCCTTTAATTCCCTTTGCAAAACTTTTTATGGCAAAAGTGTGAAAAACATAACTTGTTTAACAAAGGAAATCAGATTTGCAAGGTTTAAAACTGAAATGAAAGGATTAAAGGAATTGAGGGACCAAACTTGGCAGACAGCCATACTTACCTTAACCAACCAGCACTTGCCACCTCACCCCACTCACCACCACAACCAATCAAATCACCCCATTTTGCCACATCACATCCTATTAACCCGGTTTTAATATTAAACCAAGATTTGGCGCCTTAACACCTTTTTAAAACATAAACTGGATCAAAAACCTCACTATTTACATTATGAACACGAATTAAGGATTTCTTATTCAGTTTGAATTAAGCACTAATTTTATCCAGAATGTTGATTAAGGTCATAATAACCAAAACCCAACCCCTAAACCCTTTGCCACATCGCTCACATGTTCACATGTTAAACCCTTGCTACACGTTTTTTGGGGAAGAAGACAAACTTGGCAGCAAATCAACCATCCACAACCAAGCTTCATTTTTAAGCTTGTTTTGAGACCCTTGATCACTTTTGCACTAGCTAGCATCAATAAGAGTCCAGAATTCATCACATGATAGCAAAAGTTCAAAATCTTCCAAGGGCATTACTGGAAATTCATAACTAGGGTTTCACTTTGTTTTTCAGCTTTGTAGGACTTGTAAGGCTCTATATAAATCCCTTAGCATCATACATTGTTCTTTGTTCTTGGTTTTCTTTGGTGAAAAATCTGTAAATCCTTGTTTTCAAGTAAATGAAAAAAGTGTGTTATTTTTTGACGAACTCCAAGTTCCAACCTTTATATTATTTTGTTATTGTTATATGTTTGTGAGTTTGAAGTCTCTTGCTTTTGTTTTAAAGATTGTGCAAGATTTTGCAAAAGTTTCAAAAACTTGATTTTTTTCTAAGTTCTTGTTCAAACACTTGAACTTTTTGGGCTATTAGTTGATCATAGCACCCTGATAAAGAGTTTATCAAGGTGTTGTGAGGCTTGTGGTTTGGGAACCATCAAGGGGTGAGGTTCAAGCTTGAAAAGATCTTGGTCATTTTTCCATTTTTCTTTATATAATTTGTTTTGTTCTAACCTTGGTGTTCTTAGCAGCTTGTTGGAAGCTTGTGGTTGTTAAGCTACCACATAATCTCTAAAAAATTCATGAGTGTGGATGTACATTCATGAGGTTTGTCATATTTTCTCCAAAAATTTGATAAAATCTTGATTCTAAGTGATTTTTGTGTTCTGCTGGTGTATGTGTGTTTTATTGCATGCAACTTGGTTCTTAGTTCATAAATTGGATGTTATGATGCTTATTTTGTCTTAATTCAGTCTTGAGAATACTTTTACTTGTTTAAACTTGGATTTAAAAAGTATAAAGTGTGTTTGGGATTGTCTGTTGGTTCAGGTTTGCATGAGTTTGAGTAGGTGTTAGGGTATGGTTTGAGTTTGTATCTATTTATTGGGTGATTGCATGCTTACATTTGCTGCTCTTATGCTCTTAAACATAAAATCTGAATCTTCGCTTATTGAGTTTGTTCTAGGCTGTTTTGACTTGAAATCTTGTGCACACCTAGTTTGCATGTTAATCTAGGGATAAAAAGTGATTAATCATAGTTATTGCAACCTGAGTAATAGATCTGAGGCTTTAAATTTGGATTTGTGGTCAATTAGTTCAGCAAAAATTGTTCTTGTCTGTTTATTGTTCATCAGTAACCTGTTTATGCTTGAATCTTGTTCAAAACTTGGAATCAGTGAAAGAAATGAGTTAATTTGTGTATCATAAAGTTGTATTGACCTTGTGTATGCATTTGGTGGACTGTGGTCAGCTTATACTAGCTTAATCTTTAGCTTATATCACCAGACCTGCCTGTTTCATATCTGGACCATATCTGAGCATAGATTGATTAAAATGTATCATTTGACTGAGTAATTTTATGTTTTTCTGCTTGATGTGACTCCCTACAACTCACTGGTTGTAGGCGTGCCCTTATTGTCCAAAATCATCAAGTGAATCTCTCTAAAAAGCAAAGTCAAAAAGTCAAAGCAGTGGGAACCCTTTCCTACTGCTGCTAGCCACTGCTAGTGTAAATTGGTCATCAACTTATTTTTAAGTCATTCTAGCTTATTCTAATGTGCAACAACTTATTTTTTGTGATAGATCTTATTAATTTGAGCTTATAAATCAGTTTTGAAGTTTACAGCTTTTGGTTTTAGCTTTTGACTAGAAAACGACTAATTTGTCTTTTACAAAAACAACTTATTGCTTATTTCAGCTTATTGAGTGTGCTTATTGGAAAACTTTTTGTTGATTAAGCTTAGTTTTGTCATTTAAAACCTTTTGCAAGTAGAATCAGCTCTTGAGACAGCCTAGAACACAAAAATGACTATTTTGTCGTTTTGTGTAGAGAGCTTTTGCTTATTTCAGGCTTATTTCTTAGGCTTATTAAAAAATTCTTATTACAAACAACATAATTAGGTCAAGAGAAGGTTGTGTGTCAAATTTCAGCTTATGGCATCAACTTATAGCTTAATGGGCCAAAAAGCCCATTAAGAATAAGTTGCTTTGAAATAAGTTGTGATAAGCTCACTTTCAGCTTTTGGGCCTTTGAAATTTTATGTTTAAAATTGAATTTTAAACTTAATTGGATGTTTTGTGCCATTTTTGTGAACAGTTTTTATTGGGCCTTAATTAAGCCCATTAAGGGTCTGTTTTACTATTTAGCCCATTTGGAGGCCCATTAGGGGTAATTTGGTCATTTTATGTTCATTTTCTGTTTATTTAGAATAAAATAAACTAGTTTGCAAGTTTTTAGAATTTTATATAAATTTTGAATTTTTAATATTATTTTATTATTATTTTATTATTAAAATTAGTTTTTAAGATTTTTGCAACTTTTTCATTTTTCCTAGGTCAAAAACATTATGTTAGGATTTTTAAAACTTTTACATTAATTTTCTTGTCGTTTAAAGTTTTTTTAGAATTATTTTAATATTTTTATAGTTTTTAACCATTTTTAAATAGTTTTATTTAATTTTAAATTTTTTAGAAATAGTTTTTTAATTAAGTTATTTTAGAGGTTTACAAATTGAAAAATCTCATTTTGGGCTTTTTGTTAATTAAATTGATTAGCATTAAAAAAATTATTATTTAATTAAATAAAAGGTCTTAGTGATTTTTGATTTTTTGTAAACTCTAATTACATTTTTTAGATTTTATTGCATTTTTTTAGGAATTTTTAGGGTAATTTTTTAATTTAGTCACTTTTTACGGTTTTACGTGCACGACTTTCGTCTTAGTTTAACTTTAATCGTAACCGTCATCCTTTTCTCTTTTATTTTTTCATAATCATAATCACATATATTAATCAAGTCTTTAACACAACACATTAGACTCCTTGGGAAACGAACTTTCACCTTTGGGTCATTAGTGCTTGATTTTTCCTAAATCAACACTTAATACTTACCGCTCATATACGCTCTTTTGTTTTTCCTAAAGCAAAGGTGTGTAAATACTCTACAATCAGTAAGAATTTGAATCCCTAGGAGCTATGTCTGCCCTTATTATGTTATGTTACCATTATAATCTCGGGACGAGATTTATTTAAGGGGGAGAGACTATGACAACCCATAAATTTTACATATATGTTATATGCTATAATTTAATAAAAGTGGAAAATCCATTAGAAATTTTTTCTTTTTATACCATTACTTGGTAAGATAAACTGCTTCTCACAACCTGAACTGCCAATTCAACATATCCGTAAAAGTTGGAAATACAATGTATATATCAGGTCTAATATCTATAAGTAATTTAACAATTACATTATGAATAAGAACATCTCAAATATAACTATGATTCCCTAAATTCCCTTAGAAACACTTGAATCCCTTTAAATGAATTATAAACTCTAGAATTGTAAACCATGAATGGATAACACATGTGAGTAAGTCATTATGGATTATAAACAAGTTATAAACTATACATAAAAAACATAATAATGCCTAAGAATAGTAAGAACAAACTATACAAAGCTAAGTACAAGTAATTGTACATAATAGTCTAGATCACCACCTAGAAACTCTTGGTAAGCAATGTTTCAAGCAATATAACTACTTAATATACATGTACAAGTATACAAAACAATATACTAATTATAATTTATCATATAAAGTAAATTTAATTTTTCACGAAATGCTAATATTCACTAATCCAAGGTTAATTACAAGTTAAGACCTAGTAACCAAGATTAGCAAATAAAATCCTTTCTATAATGATATAGAGTCTAATCTTTTGCCACTAATTATAAAACTCAATTATGTATAATACTAATATTATACATTTACTTTAATATAAAGTAAAAGTTAATAAAGCATAAGGTACAAGTTATCAAAGCATAGGATCTTAAGCTCCTATAGTCAACCCTAGAATATGGTAAGCCTATATAAACCCTTAAACCAAGAATGTAGAAACCATAGAAGTCATAAACATACTATGTAAGGACTAGAATAAGCATAAATTATGATATAAACCCTAATTACCCAAGATAGAAAGTCATTAGGATTAATGACCTAAAAACCCTCAAATTAAGAAATCTACATGGAATCACTACCTAGTCTTTTAGGACAAGTCTACAGACACTCATAGAACTTCATTAAGGTTATAAGATTATATTAATACAAGGTACAAGTACCCTAAAGCACAAGGTACAACATTTTAATGCATGACTTATAAATTAGGTCAAAAGGAGTATTTTCACCCTTTAGACATGTTTACTTGGAATAACTAAATAAAACCAATGTACGGACTGCATGAACACATCAAGGACAATGTAGGATGTATTAACTGAGTTTACATCAGTACCTAATTGAAGGATAATCACTTTTACTAAGACTTAATCATAAATCATTAAAAACCCTAACTCGCTTAAGTTTTCTTCCCATTTTCACATCAAACCTTTATTAAGATTCAAACCAAGGACCTAATCTCTTAAACACAATTTATATACCCTAATGACATCCTAATCCATAACTAATCACATTCCTAAGTCCTTAATCACCAAAATTACAAAGTTACAAGTTACAAGCCCTAGTTTTTCAATCCGCCTAGGTTTTTCCCTCCAAAAATACATTAAAACACTTTCCATCCTATTTTTAAACTTAGGATCAGATTAAATAGATATTTTGGGATATTTCTAAGTCGGTGATGCACCTACTTGTGTGCTACACATCATTGTTACTATCGTAAACGTGTTGTGACTTCATTTTAGCCACAAATGGAAGATTGGAATGATCTAGCTTGTATAGTCACCCCTAAAACATGCATAGAGCTTCACTAGCTTCCCTTAGTCACAACCATAGCTGATTTACACGTTTCAAAGCTTTACCTTGGAAACTAAGTGTTGAAAACACTATAAAAAGGGACAAATAGGCATTGTTAGAACTTGCACCCTGTTTCTCTTTAACCTCCTACCCATTCTCCATTTCCACTTCTATATATGTCCTAGGATATGTCCCAAGACCAGAAACCAGGTCTAGATGGCAGTGTTCATAAGAAGCCATTATTATCCATTTTGGAGCATCCTAGGTAATTTCTATATTAGCAATGCTTTGATCTTGTTATAATATTATATTAGACTTTTTATAATGCTAAAATAATGTTAGAAATATAATTTAAAAAGAACTAAGTCATTTGGTCATTTGGTCATTTTTAATGAAAGTTATAATTTAAAGATGTCTTTAAACCCTAGTTTTATAATTCACATGAAATAATAAGCTTAAAACCATTTCAAAAGCTATAATTCTGAAGAAATGTTATTATTATTATAAATGTGTTTTGATACTTTGTTTTAAAATCCTATATCATTTGGTCCATTTTTGAGGTTGTTGTGTGATTTTTACAAGTATAGGGACTAAACTTGTCATTTTTGAAACTATTTAACATTTTGGGCCAAATGTGTCATTTTATGAAAGTTAAATATATAAGAATAAATATTGGAAAGTTTGAGATCTTAAAGGTTAAATATTGAAGGTTTAAAATGCAAATACTAAAACTATATACTTAAGGGATTAAGAGTCTAATTAAGCCAAGTATAAACCAAAAGGACTAATTTTGTGAATTTTGAAACTAAGGAAGATTAATTATAAATATGAGGAAGTAATGAAAGTATCATGTTAGTAGCAAGATTTGTACAAAGATGTTCCATCTCGATATTATATTATGACTGAGTGGTTGGGTTTACGATTTAAAGTGCCCTCGCTCCTCAAACGTTTATAGAATGGCTTCTGAGTATGATAGCCCGAACAATTGTGCTAGAATTACAACTACATATGGAATAAATAAAATATAACCAATACATAAGGAGATTGAACAAAAGATTAAAGACTTGATACTGTACACAATGTATTAATCCAAGTTTATGTGAGATCAAGCTGTTGTTTATGAGACCAAGTTGTGGTTTGTATGATCAAGTTGTTTATCTGTGAATGAAATATATCTGTTATAGCTCAGACTCTATGGACCCCATGTGAGTTCATAGCCTCACTAGATCTAATTTATAAATGATTTAAAACCCGTGAGGGGGATGTATGTTAAAATAGAATACAAGTATTTTTGGTATGCTTCTCATATATGATTATTGACACTACGTTTACTACTATCTTTAAAAGTCCGTTTTTAATCATGACCGTTAATCATTTAATGAACGCGAATATTGTGAATAGTACTATTTGGGGACTGACATCCCCTATCTGGGTAAGTCGCACTTGCTGGAATGATAATGGCTCTGACCTAGGCTAAATGGATACACTTTATTTTGCTAATACAGGAGTTTGGCAGACTTCCTGCGTATAGGCATTTTGTTGGGTTCCGATATGTCTAGTAGCGGTGCATGAGCTAGTGCAATAATAAGAAATTGTTTTATGTGAGCGAATAATAACGTAGCTCAGGAAAAAGGATCTTGTATTTAAAAATGATTTTAAACCTATGAATTCACTCAACCATTGTGTTGCTTTTAAGCATATATCTCAGGATGTAAAGATTATTAGAATGGAGCAGCATAAGGAACATAAAGAGGCATAACACTGAAATTATTATTCTAGATTTTTGGAACCTTAAAATATAAAACTCTGATTTTTCAATGATATATAAAGGAAGTTGATTTTGTCACTCTTTTGTTTCTATTATTATGACTTGTGAACTATGAAGTAATATTCCAGATCAATATCCCACGGCGTAAAAGTAAAATGGGGGTGTTACAGATTGGTACTAAGAGCCATGGCCATAGAAACAAGAAATAAAATCTTCACTATAACTACTTTTAAAATAATTTCAAGAAAGTACTCTGTGGCGAAAGCCAGTGCTGCTACAAGAGTGATGTAAATGCCTATACTTGCTATGTGTAAGGATACCATGTTTATGTGTAAATATAAATATTATACTTAAGATAAGTACTATTATATTAAATATACAATAATAATTATTCAACGTCTCTAGAAATATCTATCCTTATCTTCCTCCTATTATCATCTTATCATATTCTCAGAATGAGCATTCTACAAGTACTCCTGATAATTCCCCGAAGTATATTTCCAATCTCCCGATGAATAACCCTTATGATACTTCAGAGAATACACCCAAAGATTAGAAAATCTCAAAAGTCGTTTTACCTTTTGATGACGAACCCTATATGCAAGTCATACGAGCATATAATGAAGAAATAAATTCTACACCTCAACGACAAAATTTTCCCTCACCTTACCCTATTAATGTACCCTCACCTATGTCAGAAAATTTACCCAAAAATACGCATGAACAACAAATTAAAGATATCCTACCCTATATGGAAGAATTTCCTCCCGAGCGTATTGAAGATCTTGAAGATAAAGTTGAAGGACTTAGGAAAGGCCGAGGAATTTTACAACGAGATTTTAAGAAGTTAGAAGAAGATTTTGAAGAAATTAAAGCCAAGTTGCAGAAAAGACATATGATACACGATGAAGAAATTGTTCAAGCACGTCTGAAGATTTCTAATCTAGAATTACTCATCGAGGACATTCAAATTAGACATCGAGCCAACATACGAAGTCTTTTTGATACAATCAAAGAACTTAAGAAAGAGAGATGAAGACATTAGACTAGAAGTTGTAAAATACTTTCAACTTTATGTCTTTTCTTTTATGTTAACCATGAAGCTTGTCTTGTATGTATAAAGTGACAAGTTGTTAATAAATAAAAGTTGTATTTATCATCCAATCCTGTTATTCCATACTTGTTTATGAAAAGTAAGATATCCATATTTCTTGGTTTTCTTATGAATAATTATGAATGAAATTACGTTAATACTATAAAAGAATATACTTAACAAAGTATATATTTTTGGAATTTATGTTATCTTCTATGATAATGATAAATTATCAAGTTGAACATAACCCACAAGTTTGAAGAAAGAGAAAGGAAACTTCCCAAGTTTTCTAGAAATATTCTATTCTCGGCTTTTGTCCATTAAAATATTTTTCTATAAGATATGTAAAAGAGAAGCTTGTTCTATAGGATCTCAACTCCTTCTAAAAAAGCGTATTCGAGATGAGAAGGTAATTCCTTAAGCTCTAAATCCGGTGGATTTTCGGTGGAAGGCTTAGTCAAAATCGTTTGTAACTTCCTTAGGAGTAGGTGGAGAAATATGATCTTCATTGAGAAGTTTCTCAAGGCTACGAATGTCTTCTTCCCAATCGGTGGGAGAATCTTCATATTGCAAATCCACGACTCATACACTTGCTTCGAATTCATGTAAGAGAAAGTCACTTGCTCCAAAAGGAGTCAAGGAAGGGGCAATGGAAGCTACGGTCTCAACATGAGATAAAGGAGAAATCACGCTCTTACAAGCCTCGTGAAAGTGTTCCTCGCATGCTTCGTCAAGCACATCGATTAAATTCATGGATTCGGCCTCATCGGGAAGTTTAGAAAGTTTACCCATGTTAAAGACGATTTTGTCATCCCTACCCTCATGATAAGCTCACCCGTGGCTACATCAATCTATGTACGCCCGGTCCTCAAGAAGGGTCATCCCACAATTAAGGGAACGCGAGGTTTCATCTCATAGTCGACAACAACGAAATCGGTGGGTAAAGTGAATTTGTCGACTCCAACGAAAACATCCTCGGCTATCCCTACCGGATAAGCAACCGTAGGGTTAGTTAACTCTAATGTCATACGAGTGGGGACTAGCTCGGGTAGAGATAATTGTTTCCACACGGACAATGGCATAAGATTTATACTCGCTCCGAAATCCGCCAAAGCCATACAATTCTCTACACCGGGAAAATTTCAAGGGATAAGGAATCGACCGAGGTCACCAAGCTTAACCGGTAGTTTTCTCAAAAGAACCGCAGAACAATTTTCATTCAATTGGGTGTTGGTGATATCAAGCAATTTTTCCTTGTCGGTCAAGAGGTATTTAAACATTTTAGCGTACTTAGGCATGTGAGCGAGAGCCTCGGCAAAGGTGATACTAAAATTCAATTGTTTAAACATTTTCAAGAAGTTAGAAACTTGTATATCATCTTAGTTCTTCAACTTCTCCTTCCTTAACCTTGAAGGTTAAGGTATATTGTATTTTTGGAGAAGATTGAGGAAGAACTGATGATGAGACTACTTTTATACATAGTCTCATCGTCCAAAATGGTCTTAAAATGCATTAAATATCATTGAAAATGCCAAATATATGCTTGTCTTTGTTACATGTGTATTTTAGGTACCGATATTGAAAAAATGACAAAAGATCACAAGAAACAAGCAAAAACGAACACGGGAAAAGAAGCCGCACAATGAACAGGATCCAAGTGTTGATTTTCCAAGAATAAACCTTGAAGAATTGATGATTGAACAAGAAGGGTCCTCCAATATTGAAGAATTGACACTTTAGACCCTCGTATATTCATAATTACAAGATTGGTCCTTAAAGTTTGTCAAAATTGCAAAAAGGGCCCTCCACTTTGAAGAATTGGCAAGTTTAGTCCCTCAACAAAACTAAATTGTCAATATTAGTCCTCCCCAAAGTTAAACATACCATGAAGACCTTCAAGGTACAACAAAGAACAAGTTTCGTCCTTCAAATATCAAGAAATGACAAAACTAGTCCTTTAAATATCTTTTGGAAAGTTTTTGGGGCAAAAGTGTGAAAAACAAAAGTTGATAACAAAGGAAATGGGCGTTGATGCATGTTTGAACTGAAATGAATGGAAGAAGAAAGAAGAGGGGCTAAACATGGCAGACATCCATTCTTACCTTAACCAACAAGACTATGCCACCTCACCCCACTCACCCATTCAACCAATCACATCCCACCCTTTTTCCACCTTACCAATCCACTCACCACCGGTTTAAACTTAATAAATAATTAAGTTTAAACTCGTGCCTAAACACCTATTTAAATCCCAAATAAGATCAAACCCCATTTTCTTCATGTTCTTAACTAAAATTGGGCATTCCTTAATTATTATGAAATAAGTGTTAATATCTTTCAGATTAATGATTAAGGACCTAATTAACACAACCCAACCTTAAAACCCTCCACCTCATCACTCCTTTTGTCACATGCACCCTGACCTCACCCACGAACTCACATGAAGACAAAACCAGCCAGAGAATTAACGTACCATTATCATGCTTCATTCCTACGCAGTATTTGGACGTCCAAGATCATATAACAACAAGAATGGTCACATGTATCAAGCCCCAAGTCAAATTCAGTCAACAAATTGTTCAAACCTCAAGGGCAATTCTAGAAGTTTACAACTAGGGTTTTCCTTTGTTTTTTTAGCATTTTTAAGTTTCATGTAGCCTATATAAGGCATTATCATTACAACATTTAGCTTTGTTCTTGGTTCTCCTTAGTCAAGTTTCTGTAAATCCTTTGTTTCAAGTGAATGAAAAAAGTGTTTGAAAGCTGTGACGAAATCCAAGTGCCAACCTTTACTTTCTGTTGTTATTGATATATCTTTGTGGTTTTGAAGTTTCAAAGATTGGTTTTAAAGATTGTGCAAGTGTTTGCAAGTTTTTAAAAAATCTGATTATTTTCCTAAGTCTTAGTTCAAACACTTGAACTTTTGGATTGTAAGTGATCATAACACCCTGATAAAGAGTTTGTCAAGGTGTGGTGAGCTTGTGGTTTGGAAGGATTCAAGGAGGGGGAACAAGCTTGAATCAAATCAGCCTTATTTTCCATTTTGTTCATATTATCTGTTGTGTTCTAATCTTGTTGATCTTAGTAGCTTGTTGGAAGCTTGTGGTTGTTAAGCTACCACGTAAGCTCAAATAAAAGTGAGTGTGGATGTACATTCATAAGGTTTGTCTTATTACCTTGAAAATCTGATAAAAAAGGTGTTCTAATTAATTTTGTGATTCTGCTGGTATATGTGTGTTTTTATGCCTACAAATTGGTTCTTGATTCATATGTTGTATGTTATAATGCTTTTTTGGGCTTAAATCAATCTTGACAATACTTTAGTTTGTTAAAATTGGTTTTAAAAAGTGAAAAGGTGTTTGGGATTGACTGTTGGTTCAAGTTTGTATGATTTTGAGTAGGTATTGTTGTGTTGTTTGAGTTTGTATCTGTTGTTGAGATGTTTGTGTTCTGATATAGGCATATTTTGTGCCTTGAATCACTTAATTAAACAATTGGCTATAAAATCTTGAAAACTTGCTGTTTTGCTTTGAAATCTTGTGCAAACCTAGTTTGCATGTCAACCCAGGGCTAACAAATGTTAAATAATTGTTATTGCAACCTGTGTGATAGATCTGAGGCCTTGAATTTGGATTTGGTGTCAAGTAGATCAGCAAAAAGTTTTCTTGCCTGTTAAAGTGTTCATCAGTAACTGATATTGCCTAAATCTTGTTCATAAGTTGGAATCATTGCATGAAATTAGTTAATTTGTGTTTCATTAAGTTGTAATGAGCTTGTGTGTGCATTTAGTGGTCTGTGGTTAGCTTTGACTAGCTTAAAAGTAGCTTATAATCATCAGATCTTCTTATTACATTTCTGGATCATATTTTGGACTAATTGATTAAATTGTATCATTTGGCTTATTGGAATTGTGTTTTCTTACTTGATTGTGACTCCTTACAACCCACTGGTTGTAAGGGTGCCTTGATTGTCCAACAAAACCAAGTGAAACTCACTAAAAAAGCAAGTCAAAAAGTCAAAGCAGTGGGAACTCCTTTCCCCTGCTGCTAGCCACTGCTAGTTATAATTGGCCAACAGCTTATTTCTTGTTCATTCTAGCTTATTCCAATGTGAAACAACTTATTTTTTGTAATAGGTCTTATTATTTTGAGCTTATAAGTCAGTCTGGAAGTTTACAGCTTTTGGTTTTAGCTTTTGACTAGAAAACAACTATTTTGTCTTTTTCAAAATCAGCTTTTTGCTTATTTCAGCTTATTAAGTGTGCTTATTGGAAAACTTTATGTTGATTAAGCTTATTTAAGTGATTTAAAACCCTTTTGTAAGTTGAATCAGCTTTTGAAGTGGCCTAGAACTCGAAAACGACTATTTTGTCGTTTTGTGTAGAGAGCTTTTGCATATTTCAGGCTTATTTCTTGGTCTTATTCAAAAATTGTTTTTACAAACAGCTTATTTAGGTCAAGAGAAGGACGTGTGTCAAATTTCAGCTTATGGCATCAACTTATAGCTTAATGGGCCAAAAAGCCCATTAAGAATAAGCTATTTTGAAATAAGTTGTGCTAAGCTCATATTCAGTTTTTGGGCCTTTGGAATTTTTTGTTTAAAATTGAATTTTGAGCTTAACTGGTGATTTTGGGCCATTTTGTGGAATTTTTCTTATTGGGCCTTAAAAAAGCCCATTAATGGACTGTTTGGGTATTTGGCCCATTTGGAGGCCCAATAGGGGTATTTTTGGTATTTCAAGTTCATTTTTTGTTTAATTAGGTTAAAATAAACTAGTTTGCAACTTTTTAGAATTTTTTATAAATTCTAGATTTTTAATATTATTTTATTATTATTTTATTTTTAAAATTCAAATTTTAGATTTTTACAAGTTTTTCATTTTTCCTAGTTTTAATACATTAAGTTAGGAATTTTAAAATTTTTAGATTAATTTTATTGTCATTAGATTAATTTTTAGAATTATTTTAAGTTTTATTAGTTTTTAATCATTTTTAAATAATTTTTAGTGATTTAAAAATTTTCAAAAATAGTTTTAAATTTAGTTAAGTCATTTTTTAGAGGTTTACAAGTGGAAAAAATCTCATTTTGGGCTTTTAGTTAATTAAATTGATTTTTTGGGCTTTAATTAGCATAAAAAATTAAAATTTAATTAAATAAAAGGTTTGAGTGATTTTTTATTTCTTGTAAACTCTAATTACATTTTTTAGGATTTAGGGCAATTTTCTAGGAATTTTTAGGTAATTTTAAATTTAGTCACTTTTTACGGTTTTATGTGCACGACTTTTTGTCTTAGTTTAATTCATAATCGTAACCGTCATCCTTTTCTACTTTCTTTTCTATTTTTCTTTTCTCACAATTATAATCACAAAGTTAATCATTTCTCTACACAACACACTAGCCTCCTTGAGAACGATCCCCACTTTTGGGTCATTTACTTGTGATTTTCCTAAATCACTTGTCATACTTACCCTTATTACCTCCTTTTCCTAAAGGTGTGTAAAAATTACAACTATCATTTTGGCCCCGCTACTGGGGAGGCGTGTTGTGTTTTGAATTGAACAATTGTTGTTTCTATACTAACCATAATAGCTATTTGTTTTAGTGGCACTCTACTAATACGTATTATCGGTTTTCGTTTTTTTTGTGAATATTACTATATTATATACGTAGAACAATAAATTCACAAGTACTCCAAAAGTGTGAAAACACAACCTTGATTCGGGATTTCATCACTCGATCATTGTATTCGAATATGAAACAAGAAAAAGGAAAAATAGATAATTACTTTCGTGAAGCTTAATTTTGACAAACACAAACTATAAGGTAGGTATAAGGCGGGTATTATAAAATATACCCTAAGGAAAAAGGCTCTTAAGTGCTTCGCGCCGCCTCATTTCCCCGCTTGCTTGTGCGTGTTTAGATAAAAATGGCTAATCGAGGGTTTGCCAACCAAATAATATCTAAGTATCAAATATATTTTCTTGGTTTCATTTGATTAAACCCTCTTGAACGTTTTGGTGTTCCACCAACGTTCTAAAGTCATCGAAGGCGTTCACTTCACGTGATCTTTTTCATTCCTTGAGGCTTCTTTAATAAAGAGATTTGATTAAGGGAGAGATTTGTAGATTTTTGTCTACTTAATACATTCACAAAATACAAAAAAAAGTAAAAACAATCAAAAATCCAAAAAAAAAAAATTGAAAAAGTCAAAACACCAAAAAGAATCTTCTTTGCTCATCCCCACGTTGTACGTGACGTTTATGCTTACTCGTAATCAAGCAAGACGTGCACGTAAACGTCGTAATCAAAAGGAAAACACACCAACACCTTCTAGTGAAGAGACTCCAAGTGAGGAACCCATTGTAGAACAAGAAGCTATCATGGCTAATCGTACTATGATGGAGTTGCTTCAAGCACCCACCGAGGGTTTTGAAGACGCCATTGTGATTACTGCCATCCTTGCGAAGAACTTCGAGATCAAGACGGGTTTAATGTCTATGCTTCAAGCCAATAAGTTTCACGGACACAAAAAAGACAACCCACATTATCATATTAGGCAATTCAATCGTCTCACCGCGATTAGCTAGTTTAAGGATGTACCCCACGATGCCATTAAGATGATGTTGTTTCCATACTCGTTAGATGGACCCACCAAGATATGGCTAGAGAAAGAACCCCCAAATTCGATTTTGACGTGGGGTGATCTCGTTTCTAAGTTTGTGAATCAATTTTTTCCACCATCTAAAACAACACATTTGAAAAACGAGATTTCACGATTTACTCAAAGGTCTAATGAGAGTTTTTCAATGGGTTGGGAAAGGTTTAAGGAAATGTTACATGAATTTCCACACCATGATTTTTCCGAATTGTATCAAATTGACACTTTTTATAATGGGCTTAATGATCATGAACAAGATTACTTAAATGCCGCCGCGGGTGGTAATTTTTTGTGCAAAACGACCGATGACGCTTTTAAAATCATTGAGAATTGGTGTAAGGATTACAACCCTCGTAACACACCGAGTGTTGCCACTATGGGTTCGTCATCGTCGTCTCGTAACATGAGTGCCTTGCAAGATGAAGCAAATGAGGAGAATCGGTTTTTTGATAGGTTTTTGACTCTTATGACTCACTGGAAAGCACAAGATGCTTTGAATTCCGCATCGGTTAAAGCGGTTGGACCACTTCAAGGCCCAGTGCGCCTTATGTTCCAGCTCGATGGGAAGGTGGCATGCTTTCCCGTACACAAGACGATAAGGTGTACAACCAATCGGGGTCTTATAAGCAGTACGGAAAGCCCACAGAGTATCATCTAACTTATCGGGCCACGCGGCACGATGCTCTCCCACAGTACGCTCCAAAATTCGCTTCAATCCACGGTTGGATATCTCGGCTTGCCCATTGGTTTGGGGATGATAAGCGGTGGAAAGACGGTGATTGACACCATAATTTGCCATGACTCTTGCAAATTGATCGTTGCAAAAATGAGTCCCGCGGTCACTGATAATAGCACGAGGAACACCGAATCTAGCGAACAGCGATTTCAAAAAGTTACAAACCACCCTTGTGTCATTAGTGGGTAAAGCTTTGGCTTCAACCCATTTGGAGACGTAGTCAACGGCAACAAGGATGTATTTGTTTCCTTTAGATGAAGGGAAGGGCCCCATAAAGTCGATACCCCAAACATCAAAGATTTTACACTCTTGAATGAAATTCTGAGGCATCTCATCTTTATGTGTGATTGTGCCTTGTTTTTGGCAAGCATCACCTTGTTTAACCATCTCGTGAGCATCACGATAGATGGTGGGCCAATAAAATCCCGAATCAAACACTTTTTTGGCGGTGTAGTTGGGACCAAAGTGACCACCGGTGGGTCCTTTGTGGCAAGCATCAAGGATTTTCAAAGCTGCCGGTCCATCAACACATCGGCGAATAATCAAGTCGGCACATTGTTTGAAAAGATACGGGTCATCCCAAAAGTAAGTCTTGATGTCTTTGAAGAACTTTTTCTTTTGCTGGGATGTTAACCCGTCAACGAGAATTCCACCCGCCAAGTAGTTTGCAATGTCCGCAAACCACGGGGTTTCGTCAGCAGTCGAGTTGATAGACATTAAGGTCTCCAAGGGAAAAGAAGCATTGATTTCTTTGTTCGGATGATCCCCTTGGTAAGGATCCTCAAGTCTACTGAGATGATCCGCGGCTAGGTTTTCAGCTCCTTTTTTATCGCGAATTTCGATTTTAAATTCTTGGAGTAGCAAAACCCATCGAAGAAGTCTTGGTTTGGAATCTTGCTTAGTCAACAAGTACTTCAACGCGGAATGATCGGTGTAAACGATAGTGGTGGAAAGGACAAGATAGGGGCGGAACTTTTCAAAAGCATAGACAACAGCTAAAAGCTCTTTCTCGGTTGTCGTATAATGCAATTGGGCCCCCGTCATTGTCTTGCTAGCATAGTGGATTGGTTGGAAGTGTTTATTTACTCTTTGGCCCAGAACCGCACCAATAGCAAAGTCGCTAGCATCGCACATCAACTCGAAAGGCAGCTCCCAATTAGGGGTAACCAAGACGGGTGCCTTAGTTAGCTTATCCTTAAGCGAGTTGAAGGCTTCAAGACACTCTTTGGAAAAGATAAAAGGAGTATCTTTTTCCAAGAGGTGGGTCATCGGGCGAGCGATTTGAGAAAAATCTTTGATGAATCGACGGTAGAAGCCCGCATGACCCAGAAAACTTCTCACACCCTTCACGGTTGAAGGTGGAGGCAACTTAGCGATAACATCGAATTTAGCACGGTCGACTTCAAGACCGGCTTTCGAGATCTTGTGTCCTAGCACGATTCCCTCTTTTAC
Organism: Glebionis coronaria; assembly: GCA_025667525.1. NCBI lineage: Eukaryota > Viridiplantae > Streptophyta > Magnoliopsida > Asterales > Asteraceae > Glebionis > Glebionis coronaria. The sequence continues at coordinate 297,118,771 of CM046881.1, forward strand.
CATGAAATGGCATTTTTCCCAATTCAGAACCAGGCGAGTGTCTTCGCACCGCTTCAGCATTCGTTCCAAATTGGCAAGGCAAGAAGAGAAGGAATCCCCGAAGATCGAGAAATCATCCATGAAGACTTCCATGGTTTGTTCAACCATGTCATGGAAGATAGCTAACATGCACCTTTGGAAAGTCCCGTGGGCATTGCATAAGCCAAAAGGCATTCTTTTGTACGCAAATGTGCCATAGGGACAAGTGAATGTTGTCTTCTCTTGATCTTGGGGATCGATGGGTATTTGGAAATAACCCGAGAAACCATCAAGAAAGCAGTAATATTCATTACCCGCTAATCGTTCAAGCATTTGGTCCATAAAAGGTAGAGGGAAATGATCCTTTCTCGTGGCATCATTGAGTTTGCGGTAGTCTATACAAACTCTCCACCCAGTAACGAGACGAGTGGAAATCAACTCGTTGTGTTCATTGGGAACAACGGTTATTCCGCCCTTCTTAGGCACACAATGGATTGGACTAACCCATGGTGAATCCGAAATAGGGTAAATCATACCCGCATCAAGAAGTTTGATAACCTCTGTTTTGATGACGTCATGGATTTTTGGATTCACCCTTCGTTGGCTTTGAATTGTGGGCTTAAAGTCGTCCTCCATGAGAATTTTGTGTGTGCAGAAGTGAGGATCAATTCCACGAATGTCAGAGATTTTCCAAGCAATAGCCTTCTTATGAGCTTTCAACACGGTGATAAGTCGGGCTTTTTCTTCTTCCTTTAAGTCCTTAGCAATGATGACTGGTGACTTCTTCTCTTCTTCAAGGAATACATACTCAAGATGGGGCGGCAACTCCTTAAGTTCTAAATCCGGAGGATTTCCGACGGGAGGCGTTTTCAAAGTCGGAGTATCGATAGCAATAACCGCGGGAGATGGAGGAGAAGGATTGTCGTCGTTGAGAAGGTTGTCAAAGAAATGCATGTCTTCATTCCCATCGGTGGGAGAATCATCAGTAGCTAAATTCACATCTCCCATGGTGTCTTCAAGATTGTTCCAAAACAAATCACATTCTCCAAATAGAGACAATGATGAATCGATAGAGGCAACGGTTTCAACATTGGGAAGAGAGGTAGGAATACTTTTGCAAGCATCTTTGAAGTGTTCTTCACAAGCCTCATCAAGAACGTCAATACAATTAACACTTTCGTATGAATAAGGTTGTTTAGACAACTTTCCCATGTTGAAGACGAATTTATCATCACCCACTCTCATGATAAGCTCACTGGCTTCAACATCGATGAGAGTGCGACCGGTCCTCAGGAATGGACGACCCACGATCAAGGGAACACGAGGGTCCATCTCGTAGTCGACGACGACGAAATCAGCAGGAAAAGTGAATTTGTCGACTCCTACAAAGACGTCTTCGGCTATCCCCACTGGATAAGCAACCGTACGGTTAGCTAATTCCAAAGTCATTTTGGTGGGGACTAGCTCAGGGAGAGATAATTGCTTCCAAACGCTTAGAGGCATTAGATTAATACTGGCACCTAGATCGGCTAGGGCCATGCAATTCTCTACTCCCGAGAAATTGCAAGGGATTAAGAAACGACCCGGATCACCAAGCTTGGTTGGCAATTTCCTTAAGAGCACTGCAGAGCAATTCTCATTAAGTTGGGTGTTGGCAATATCGAGAAGCTTTTCCTTGTTGCTCAGAAGATCTTTAAACATTTTCGCGTACTTAGGCATGTGAGCGAGAGCCTCAGCGAAGGAGATGTTAAAATTCAATTGTTTAAACATTTTGAGAAAGTTCGAAACCTGAATATCGTCCTTGCTTTTAAGCTTCTCTTTCCTCAACCTAGATGGATAAGGTATATTGGAAGAAGAGGAAGGCTTTGGGAGAATAGGATCACTCACATCCTTGGGTGGAGGAGGGGTAGAAGTAAGAGGTGGAGAAATTGGGGAAGTCGAAGGTTGGGGAATAGGAGCAGGTGACTCGTTCTCCTTAGTCACAACCACCGGTGGAGGTATAGGAAGCTCGGGTTCCTTGGTACCTTTGCCACTGCGAGTGGTGATTGCTTTCATCTCCCCTCTTGGATTCGCAACGGTGTTACTCGGAAGAGTACCCGAAGAAGAGGGTTGATTACCGTGGAAGAAACTAGCCATCATGTTTCTTAAGTCATTCGTTTGACTATCCGTAGTGTTTTTCATATCAGCTCTCAGATCATTCCCTTGTTTCATCAGGTCTGCTTTCAAGTTGCGCACTTCCTGTTGAAGATTATCCAAGATCACATCGTTAGTCCTCATGTAGGTTCTAGTGTCTTGATGTGATGCGGGGGTTTGGTTGGAAGGAGCATTGTATGCGGGTGGTTGATAAGCAGGTTGCTGGTAAACTTGGTTGTTTCGTTGAGGTGGTTGTTGCTGTTTGTGAGGTGAGATGTATGGTGTACGAGGTGGTTGTTGTTGTTGAGGAGGGCGATTGAGGTTTTGTTGTTGGTTTGGGTTGGTAGGAGGAAAACCGGGTGGTGAGAGGTAGTTGTTGGAGCGGTAGCTAAGCAAATTACGGTCACCTTGAGGTCTAGCTTGATAAGCAGGTTGAGAATAGGTGCCATATGCTGCATTCACATTCTCAGCAGGGTAGTCTTGGGTGGTGGTACAAGTGGTGTAAGAGTGAGGACCACCGCATATCTCGCATGGTTGGCTAACAGCATTGGCTTGAGCGTTTTTAACGTTGCTGCTGTTGGTGTTGTTAACGGTGTGGGTAACAAGCGATTCAAGAAGCGTAGTGATTTTGTCCAGTCGCTTGTCGCTGTCACTAGTGCTAGCACTAGCGACATTGGTCCGAACACTCTTGGTTTGCACACGAGACTTATTCTCAATGATATCCCAAGCAGCATTGGAAGTCTTAGCCAAAAGATTACCCCCCGAGGCACTGTTTACTGAATCTTGGTCACTCATGCTTAAACAATTGTAAAAAGTATTAATTTGATGTACTTTGGTAAAACCATGTTGTGGACATTTTCTTAAAAGATCTTTAAAACGATCCCAAGATTCACTGAACGACTCATCGTACTTTTGTTCAAAATTTATGATTTCATTCCGCAAAGCGGTAGTACGAGAGGGTGGGAAAAAGTAATTGATAAACTTGGTTTCCAAATCCGTCCACGAGAGAATACTCTGTGGCGGTTCCTTAGCAAGCCAATGCCGGGCTTGTCCCTCTAAAGAAAAGGGAAAAAGTTGTAACCGGATTACCTCTTGTGGAACACCATTGAATTTGACCGTGTTGGTGAGTTGCAAGAATCTCTTGATGTGGTTATGTGGGTCATCAATGGTACGCCCCAAGAATGGTTGAGCGGAGACCATCTGGATAAAGCCTGATTTGAGCTCAAAGTTGTTGGTGGCAATTGGAGGTATGACAATTGGATCAGTGTTGCCATCTACATGAGCTTGCAGCAGTTCAATCATCGGGCGATTATCCCGAAGGGGCTCATTGTTGTTGTTATTATTCATGTTGTTTAAAGGTGGGTTGTTGTTGTTATTATTGTTGTTTGGAGGTGGTATGTTGTTGTTGTTTTGTACACCAGCCATGTCTAAGTGATCGAGAGGCTCGGGCTCTTGATAAGACGTGGATCGAGTGCGCATACACCTGCAAAAGAACTAACAAGAGAAAAACAAAGCAAAAATATTTTTGGTTTTTATGTTTTTTTAATTTTTAGGTTTTTTATATTTTTTAGTGTTTATGAAAATTTTTATGAAAAAGTAACGTTCACGGGGAACGGATCCCAAAATCCAAGTTCTCACAAAAAACTTTTGATCTTAACGAGAAGAGCCGGCAGCGGCGCCATTTGATATTAGCATTTTGTATGGGGTTCAATTATGTTCTCTCGGTATCCTCTCGAATTGATCTCGGCTCTAAGTGGAATGATTTGTTCTTGGTTAATGAAAAGGTGTTGGTTTGTTTATCTATTGTAAACTAATAACAATTAATTAAGTGTCGAAGAGTAAACTTAAAGCTTTAAAAGATTAAACTAAAAGACGAGCTTAAAAATAAAAAGTTTGAAAAATGTTAAAGATTATACTAGAAAAATAAATGGACATTCAATAAAAACTAACACTTGGAAAACTTTGTGAAAAATAAGAACTTAATTGGAAACTACTAAAAGAAAGTAAGAACGGAGAATAGCAAAACAACTCAATCGGAATAACTAAAAAATAGGTGTAATCGGAATGTATTCCGATTGAATGATCGGAATGTCGAGAATCTATACTGATCGGAATATGGAAAAGAGGTGCAATCGGAATACCCTAAAAGTGGTGTGATCGGAATACTCATAAAATCCACAATCGGAATATTCAGAAACGTACCAATCGGAATACGTAAAATTAGTACGATCGGAATATCAACAAAATGCTCAAATCGGAATGCAAATAAACCCTTTTCTGATCCTACGATCGGAATAGGGGGTGCCTTGGTCGGAATACCCGATCGAAAAGGGGTTTTGCCCTTTCCGAAATCCTTTTGATCCTAAATTTAAGCAAAGTGAATAAGCTATGAATAAGCCAATCACCAAACTAACTCGGATCCAACAATAAGCTGATCAAATAAGCACTAAGAACACTTTATCTAAGCTTCAAATAAGAAAACACTTAAATCAAAGGATAAAAAGATGAACTTTTTATAAAAACTTTAAAAAGTAAATAAGCTAAATCAACAAATAAGCCAATAAGAACAAGGATCTAAAAGCTTAATCGTGTATAAACTTAAGGAAACATAAAAAGGAATCAACTTTTTAAGCACAAATCATTGATGAACAACACGGATCATACTAGATTTGTACCAAAATCAATCAAAGTAAAAGAAAGGAAGGATGAGATTAAAGATTAAAAGCTTGAAAACTAGACTTGATTAATGAAAGATAATACAAAAGTTTGAATTTGAAAGAGAAAGAGATGAAATCTAGTGAGAGAAAGTTTAGAACTTTCTCTCTCTAAAACTAGAGAAATCCAAAAAAACTAAAAACTAACTAAGTGTGTGAAATTTGTGAAGTAAGGGCCTTTATATAGGCGTGTGTATGGGCTTGTAAATGGGCTTGGTTTTGGGCTTCTTTTCTTCTTCCTTCTTTAGTCTTCTCGTCTCTTTTAATTAAACGTTTCCGACTTTGGATTTTTAGAAGTGTCGGTGAATAATTCCAACTCGTCTTATAATCTTTTATTTAATAGACTCGAGTTCTTCGACATATATGAATCTTCCATCTTTGGCTCTATTCTTCGATAAATCTTCAAATAGGCACAATGACTTCAAATCTTTTGCATCTCTTAGACAATAGACTTCGTCTTGAGTCTTTTTCCTTGATAAAACCCGTGCAATCCCATGTTTTCTTCAATATTCATCCGGTCGACTCTGAAAACACAATAAACACAAAAACCACGCATAATTCCAAACAAATTATATTAAATACGTGTTTTGGTCTTGTTTTAGCCAGAATTAAGTGGTAAAAGGATGGGTGTTTTCACACCTATCAGTTATTACTACTCGTAGTGGTGAAACTTTCAAAGAACCAATTTCTCGTCCAAGAACTTCTACGGAGAAGGAAATAGAGAAAGAGCCCGAGGTATCACTCAAACCACACCTACGGTTGAACCAATACCAATATTGGAACCCGAGATTCCAAGGTCGTTGCCTATGCCACAACCCACACTACCCTTACGTTAACCATCAAGACGAAACAAAGAAAAGGCACAAGAATGTAACAATTATCAATTTGAACTTTTTACGAAAATGTTTCGTGACTTGCATTTTAATATAAGTTTTGCCGATGCTTTGGTCATGATGCCTCGATTTGTCACAAACTTCAAAAGTATGTCGAATAATAAAGAGAAATTTCAAAAGTCGTTTAGTTGTTCTTCGGTTTTTCTTAGCCGCATACCTCAAAAAGCCGGTGATCCCGGTAAATTTTTAATCCCATGTGCTATCCAAGATATGGAAGAATGCTACGCCTTGGCCGATCTTTGTGCTAGTATAAAATTGATGCCTCTTGAGATTTTTAAGTCGCTCAATCTTCCTAATCTCACTCCTTCAAGAATGTCAATCGAGATGGCCGCTCATTCTTCGATTCTAGCTTGTGGAGTAGCCGAAGACGTCTTTTTGAAAGTTGGAAAATTTACTATCCTGTGGACTTTATCGTTATTGACATTCCCATCGATCCTAAAGTGCCTCTAATTTTAGGTCGATCATTTTTGGATACCTCGAGAGCACTTATCGATGTTCATGCTAGGAAAATCACTCCACATTTCAATGAGGTAGAGCTCGTCATAAATGCAATTCAAAACTCTACACTTTGTCATGTGTGTTCTATCACGTCTTTAAACAATGTTGAATCCATCAAAAACATTTGCAAAAGAGTTCCAAAACGAGTTTTAGGAGTTGTTGATAAAAAAGATTTTCCATCCCCTCCGCCGATGGAGGTTAAGAGTGTTAAACCTACGTCTCGAATCACGGAATATTCTTCGGATGATGAATATGTTGACCCCGATGGGGCGGTGTTCTTTGTTGATGAACGTTTTATGAACTTGCCACCACCAAAACGGTTTTTAAGTGTGAGAATTTTTAGTGTGCCTAACATCGTTTTAGAAACACCAAATATATTTGACATAATCAAATCGGGTTTTCATAAGGAGCTTTCAAAAGATGAAAAAGGAAAATGTTTTGAATTAGATTTAAAAGATTTTTCTACAATTCTAACTCTGTCATCACCTCGTGTTTTGAGTGCTACAAGCTCGTCTTCTCCTTTTGATGATGATTTGTGTGGATTAAGTGTGGGGGAAGCCCCTTATATTCCCTTCCCTTTCTCCACCGTGGACGAGGTTTTTGATCCCAGAATTGCTTATAAAGGGAAATCTCGGTCTTCCACCGATGCAATAAACGGAAAATACTTTCATTTGATTGGTACGAGTCTTCCTCGAGTAGCTCAATGTTGTTGTGACTTACCCATTGTCCCACCCTTCTATTTCTTCTCATCTATTTTCTTCAAACCCTTTGGGTTTGTTTTGGCACGTGTTGAAGTGGCGTTGATTTGTTTATCTAATGAAAACGAGAACGCCATCTTCCATCCAGGTATTTTGCTTCATCTAAGGACTTAGTCCTTAGTACCGGTTGTTTTTTGGACTTGTTTAACATGTAAGCCCCACCAAAAATTAACCATACCATGATTATCCCTAAATGATCACATTTATGGGGGATTCGAGTCAAGCGTTTGACTCGGTTATAAAAAACAAGGTGCCTCGTGGGGGAGTCCCATGCTTATCCATGTACATATTATCGCTTTCTAATTAGTTTAACGTGAGGGGTTTTGTTCCCTTCTAACTTTTTTTTCGTGGTTGTTTGTGAATTGTGGTATTTAGATGATCATAATCTTCACGATTGGAGCCTCTCGTGTTCGTTTTATGGGAGCACTCGATCGTTTGCTTTGAAGAATTTCTCAATATCCATGATATATTCTTATGTGTTCTAACCTTAATATTTTAGCACACTTCATAAACGGCTTTAAATTTAACGGTTACACCCTTTCCATGCTAGATTATGCATTCGACTACGTATCTAGTATGGGGGTTTCCCACCCTTAGACTCGAAACATTGAGGACAATATTTAACTTTAGTATGGGGGGTGAATAGATACTTGCCTTGCCAAACCTTCACGCTTTCCAAAGTTTATCTTTTTGTTTATCATTTTGTTGCAAAATAAGGCTAAAAATGGCCAAATTTAAAAAATTTTCTCATATTTTATAAGTGTTTAAGACACGAATGTAGGTTTTCCGATGGAGAGAATAAGAGTTATTTTTGACTCGACCGTGCGTGTTGAGCACTTAGCTTCGATTCCTTAACTTTATATTAGGTTAAGTCTCTTAAATGAGGACGAGAAATGATAGAGTTAATTATAAGTTACTATGCTAAACGTAGAGTATTCGTATTCTTTCAAAAACTCACGTGTTCTCGTTGTTTTCTTATTCTCCCTTCGCTTGTAAATATATTTTGCTTAATAAGTATTGACTTAGCGGTTTAGTCTTTATTGTTGGTTTCTAGTCTTTTCTAGTACCTTCTATGTAATTAAATTGGGATGACATTAGGGTATCGCTAGCATCATGGTTTTGAAGTATTGGGAACCCGAATAATCGAAAGCTTCACCTAATAATAAGATTTCAAGTGCTCACCTAAATCAAGCAAACAATTTGAAGCTCACAAGGCCGAAAAATCTATGCAAAATTGAAAGTGAATCAAGCCTTAATCTTTGAAGCTTTAAAGATCCAAAATTCGCTTTTAGCGTGAGGATATACGTCTTGTGCCATAATAAACACCTCATGGCAAGGTTAAATAAAAGGTAAGGCAAGACCGAAGTCATAATAAAAGCTTCATGGCAAAGTTGAATAAAAGATGGAGGTAAACCTATGATAATAAGGCCCATCTGGTAGGAGGAGTATAAAAGTCTTGGTAATAAGTCTAATGTTCAAAACCATTATAAAACTGTGTTTATCGATCCTTCTTGTTGACTTAATTTTTTGACATCGTTGTCTATTAGAGGGGGTTATTAATTCGATGGTCTTGGTTACACCGTTATGACTCTATTTTTAGACCTAAATCTCTATCATCACATAAGTAAAAAAATGTATCCTCGTGAATATTCAAGACAAAAATAAAATATAAGAGATACAACTTAGGAAAATTGGAGGATAAGTACGTGATTAGGGCATATGAGTAGTGTTAGCATTACTAACTTATATTGACAATGATATCGTTGCACGCTTAGCATGGAATTGGGGTGAAAATCGAGGACGACGAAATTATTTCTAACGAAGCATTCACGTGTTCTTGTTCTATGAACCTAAACATCCCATTTTTCGATGAAAATCATACATTATGTCTAAAACGTAAGTAGTAGTAATAGTAGTAGTGTAGCTAGTTTATTATTCAATAAAGGTGCATAAATATAAATTTTGGAGGTGCTACGATACTTTATTCTAGCATTGCGTGAGTGCACGACAATGGTTTAGTATGAAGGAGTGATGAGACTGCTTTTATACATAGTCTCATCGTCCAAAATGGTCTTAAAATGCATTAAATATCATTGAAAATGCCAAATATATGCTTGTGTTTGTTACATGTGTATTTTAGGTACGGATATTGAGAAAATGACAAAAGATCACAAGAAACAAGCAAAAACGAACACGGGAAAAGAAGCCTCACAATGAACCCGATCCAAGTGTTAATTTTCCAAGAATAAACCTTGAAGAATTGAAGATTGAACAAGAAGGGTCCTCCAATATTGAAGAATTGACACTTTAAACCCTTGTATATTCATAATTACAAGATTGGTCCTTAAAGTTTGTCAAAATTGCAAAAAGGGCCCTTCACTTTGAAGAATTGGCAAGTTTAGTCCCTTAACAAAACTAAATTGTAAATACTAGTCCAGCCCGATGTCAAACATACCATGAAGACCTTCAAGATACAAGAAAGAACAAGTTTGGTCCTTCAAATATCAAGAAATGACAAAACTAGTCCTTTAAATATCTTTTGGAAAGTTTTTGGGCCAAAAGTGTGAAAAACAAAAGTTGATAACAAAGGCAATGGGCGTTGATGCATGTTTGAACTGAAGTGAATGGAAGAAGAAAAAAGAGGGGCTAAACATGGCAGACAGTCATTCATACCTTAACCAACCATACTCTACCACCTCACCCCACTCACCCATTCAACCAATCACATCCCACCCTTTTTCCACCTCGCCAATCCACTCACCACAGGTTTAAACTTAATAAATAATTAAGTTTAAACTCGCGCCTAAACACTAATTTAAATCCCAAATAAGATCAAACCCCATGTTCTTCACGTTCTTAACTAAAATTGGGCATTCCTTAATTATTATGAATTAAGTGTTAATCTCTTCCAGATTAATGATTAAGGACCTAATTAACACAACCCAACCTTAAAATCCTCCACCTCATCACTCCTTTTGTCACATGCTACCTCCCCCGACCCACGAACTCACATGAAGACAAGACCAGCCAGAGAATTAACGTGCCATGATCATGCTTCATTCCTACCCACTATTTGGACGTCCAAGATCATATACCAACAAGAATGGTCACATGTATCAAGCCCCAAGTCAAATTTAGTCAACAAAAAGTTCAAACCTCAAAGGCAATTTTGGAAGTTTAACACTAGGGTTTTCCTTTGTTTTTCAGCATCTTTAGGTTTAATGTAGCCTATATATGGCATTAGCATTAGAACATTTAGCTTTGTTCTTGGTTTTCCTTAGTCAAGTTTCTGTAAATCCTTTGTTTCAAGTGAATGAAAAAAGTGTTTGAAAGCTATGACGAAATCCAAGTTCCAACCTTTACTTTCTGTTGTTATTGATATATGTTTGTGGTTTTGAAGTTTCAAAGATTGGTTTTAAAGATTGTGCAAGTGTTTGCAAGTTTTTAAAAAATCTGATTATTTTTCCAAGTCTTAGTTCAAACACTTGAACTTTTGGATTGTAAGTGATCATAACACCCTGATAAAGAGTTTATCAAGGTGTGGTGAGCTTATGGTTTGGAAGGATTCAAAGAGTGGGGAACAAGCTTAAATCAAATCAGCCTTATTTTCCATTTTGTTCACATTATCAGTTGTGTTCTAATCTTGTTGATCTTAGCAGCTTGTTGGAAGCTTATGATTGTTAAGCTACAACATAAGCTCAAACAAACGTGAGTGTGGATGTACATTCATGATGTTTGTCTTATTACCTTGAAAATATGATAAAAAAGGTGTTCTATGTAATTTTGTGATTCTGCTGGTATATGTGTGTTTTTATGCCTGCAAATTGGTTCTTGATTCATATGTTGTATGTTATAATGCTTTTTTGGGCTTAAATCAATCTTGAGAATACTTTTACTTTGTTAAAATTGGTTTTAAAAAGTGAAAAGGGTGTTTGGGATTGACTGTTGGTTCAATTTTGTATGATTTTGAGTAGGTATTGTTGTGTTGTTTGAGTTTGTATCTGTTGTTGAGATGTTTGTGTTCTGATATATGCATATTTTGTGCCTTGAATCACTTAATCAAACAATTGGCTATAAAATCTTGAAAACTTGTTGTTTTGCTTTAAAATCTTGTGCACACCTAGTTTGCATGTCAACCTAGGGCTAACAAGTGTTCAATCATTGTTCTTGCAACCTGTGTGATAGATCTAAGGCCTTGAACTTAGATTTGGTGTCAAGTAGATCAGCAAAAAGTGTTCTTGCCTGTTTAAGTGTTCATCAGTAACTGCTATTGCCTAAATCTTGTTCATAAGTTGGAATCATTGCAAGAAATGAGTTAATCTGTGTTTCATTAAGTTGTATTGAGCTTGTGTGTGCATTTGGTGGTTTGTGGTTAGCTTTTACTAGCTTAAAAGTAGCTTATAAATATCAGATCTGCTTATTACATGTCTGGATCATATCTGTGGACTAATTGATTAAACTATATCACTTCGCTTATTGGAATTGTGTTTTCTTGCTTGATTGTGACTCCTTAGAACCCACTGGTTGTAAGGGTGCCTTGATTGTCCAACAAAACTAAGTGAAACTCTCTAAAAAAGCAAGTCAAAAAGTCAAAGCAGTGGGAACTCCTTTCCCCTGCTGCTAGCCACTGCTAGTTATAATTGGTCAACACCTTATTTCTTTTTCATTATAGCTTATTCCAATGTACAACAACTTATTTTTGTAACAGGTCTTATTATTTTGAGCTTATAAGTCAATCTAGAAGTTTACAGCTTTTGGTTTTAGCTTTTGACTAGAAAACGACTATTTTGTCTTTTTCAAAATTAGCTTTTTGCTTATTTCAGCTTATTAAGTGTGCTTATTGGAAAAATTTTTGTTGATTAGGCTTATTTAAGTGATTTAATACCTTTTGCAAGTTGAATCAGCTTTTGAAGTGGCCTAGAACTCGAAAACGACTATTTTGTCATTTTCTATAGAGAGCTTTTTCTTATTTCAGGCTTATTTATTGGGCTTATTCAAAAATTCTTTTTATAAACAGCTTATTTAGGTTAAGAGAAGGACGTGTGTCAAATTTCAGCTTATGGCATCAGCTTATAGCTTAATGGGCCAAAAAGCCCATTAAGAATAAGCTGTTTTGAAATAAGCTGTGACAAAAACTCACATTCAGCTTTTGGACCTTTGAAAGTTTATGTTTAAAATTGAATTTTGAGCTTAGCTGGAGTTTTTGGGCCATTTTTGTGAACTTTTTCTTATTGGGCCTTAAAAAAGCCCCATTAAGGGACTGTTTGGGTATTTGGCCCATTTGGAGGCCCAATAGGGGTATTTTTGGTATTTCAAGTTCATTTTCTGCTTAATTAGGTTAAAATTAACTAGTTTGCAACTTTTTAGAATTTTTTTATAGATTTGGATTTTTAAAATTATTTTATTATTATTTTATTTTAAAAAATTAAATTTTAGATTTTTACAAGTTTTTCATTTTATCTAGTTTTAATACATTAAGTTAGGAATTTTAAAATTTTTAGATTAATTTTATTTTCATTATATTAATTTTTAGAATTATTTTAAGTTTTATTAGTTTTTAATCATTTTTAAATAATTTTTATTGATTTTAAAATTTTCAAAAATAGTTTTAAATTTAGTTAAGTCATTTTAGAGGTTTACAAGTGAAAAAATCTCATTTTGGGCTTTTTGTTAACTAAATTGATTTTTTAGGCTTTAATTAGCATTAAAAAAATATTTAATTAAATAAAAGGTTTGAGTGATTTTTGGTTTTTTGTAAACTCTAATTACATTTTTAGGATTTATTGCAATTTTCTAGGAATTTTTTGGGTAATTTTTAAATTTAGTCACTTTTTACGGTTTTACGTGCACGACTTTTCGTCTTAGTTTAATTCATAATCGTAACCGTCATCCTTTTATACTTTCTTTTCTATTTTTCTTTTCTCACAATTATAATCACAAAGTTAATCATTTCTCTACACAACACACTAGCCTCCTTGAGAACGATCCCCACTTTTGGGTCATTTACTTGTGATTTTCCTAAATCACTTGTCATACTTACCCTAATTACCTCCTTTTCCTAAAGGTGTGTAAAAATTACAACTATCAACTGGTTCACTCATAACCTCGGGAATAGGCTTAGAAACCGAAGGGTTGGTGGAATATTGAGGGGAAGGTTGAACATAAGGTGTAGAAAGACCGCTTAGGGGAGGAATGTCACAAGCAGGCGGTGAAGGAGGGTGAGTATAAATTTATGAGATCTCGGGTCCTTGTTTATCATTGTTTGGTGAAGAAAATGAAGGTCCCTCTGTTGTTTTACCACTCCTAGTAGTGATTGCATTCACATTAGCCCTAGGGTTGGTTTCGGTGTTAGAAAGGATATCACCTTGGGGACGAAGGGTTTGTAACATTTGCATAAATTTCCTATCCGTGGACTCTTGTATTTCCTTAAACTTTCGATCTTGCTCATTAAAATTTTTAAGAACCAAGTCCATTTGAGGATTAGGCGTATTGAACCCTTGACTATTGAACCCTTGATTTGGAAAACCTTGGTTTTGATATTGATTGTAGTTTTGAAAGCCTTGATTTTGAAAACCTTTGTTATTGAACCCTTGATTTTGATTATTAAACCCTTGGTTTTAACCTTGAAAATTTCCTTGGTTTGAATTATAACCCCTTACGTTTGAAGTCCCTTGAAAGTTACCCCTTTGTAGACCTTGGTTCCTATTTTGGTATGGGGTAATTTAGGTGGGTGGTGGTGGTCTTTGATGAGCTACAAACCCAGGGGGAGCCAAATAGTTAGTAGACTTATACGACATGTGGTTAACATCAACATTAGGTTTAAAATGAACCCTCTCATTATCATTATTGTTGTAAGAATAGAATTCTCCTTGGGGTTGATTATAAACCTTGTCACAATTAAATACGAATGTGGTCCACCACAAGTCTCACAAGTCTCACAAAGGTCATGTGTTAGCCTCAAAATATTGAGTCAAACAAGAATGATCGGTCATAGGTCTAACACCCCCAATTTACCTTGCGCAGCGGAATATCACAATTGGGTTCTAGTCAAAGAATCATCACACACAAGCCATATTGAATGACTCAAAAGAGACGTTTAAAGCATAAGTAAATTTAAACCATGTTAATTTACAACAACAACCTTGTCTAAATTGTTTCCAAAGCCCAAAAGCATAAATAGAGTAGCGTTAGTTCCCCTCAAATCTCAACCCATAAAAAAACAACAAAAATGTTTTACAAGACATCATGAAATATAAATTGTCTTTGATTAAAAGGGAGGAAAACAAGTTAGACCGCCCACAAGCCACAACAACATCTATAGCATGCTCTGCCACAATCATCCTCGATTACCTGAAACTCATGCTTAAAACCGTTAACAAATAATGTTGAGCGAGATCTATAGGTTTACAAAATCACAACTGAACATAAGTATAAAAATCATTCACGATTATTCAATATCATGTTGATCATTACAAACTATTATTGGGTATTACTCATAATAGCATAAGCTATTTAATTATGTTTAAGCTCATGACACCGACCCCATAAACTAATCACCCGCACCAAATGCCAGCGTGATTTAAATAAAGTCATTGCCCCTCTTAGGTATTCGTTGCCAATTATACCTTTTTTCTCAACACAAGTTATCCATACGGAGAGGGTACTCAACGTACTAGCTCTCGTCTAGGATAAGGTCTTCAACCCAATAGTACTATCAATTGGTCAAGCGGATATTTCCAATCCACACAAGGATCAAACAATAGTTAACGGTTCATGAATTTAGGGTCTTTAGTAACTAGCTACTTAACATAATTCAAGACATCATTCGGGGTCCAATAATCATTCACCACTTATGTTCCTTTTCATTCAAATAGCATTTATCCCCCTCGCGGGTAAAATCATTTAAAATACAGTAGAAAAAGAGGCTATAGACTCACCTTCATTAGTAGTGGTAGTATTAGCAAAGACGTAGACGAAAACAATCACCAAGGATGAGGATGCCCCGGGAAATCAAACACAACACCTAACAACAAACGCGAAATGAATCAACACCTTCAAGTACCTTCAAGTACTGTATGTATATAATTAAGAACACTCAAAGTTCATGTAAAATCACGCCTTAAACCCAAACAAGTAATAATTACTAGACACGTTCATTTTTATACGTCATTAAGAGTATTACTCAAATTACAATTCTGCCGGTACATACCTAATGTACGAACTGAATTCCCATACTTAAACATCACGTATTTTTACGAAACTCGCTGTAGACTTCACTTACATCATGTAAAAAGCTCACAAACATTTTCATAAAAAGATATTATTTTTAAGTCACGCTGCCCAACACATTTCCAAACATGAAAATCCGGGCAGATTTGCACCCTTACGTCATAAAGCCATTTTGACTCACTTAACTAAATCTAGGTTTTTAGCTATAGAAAAGCCCTAGACCATTTTTGAAACTCTACTAATAGTCCCCGAGATTTGACCCAATATCAAACACAAATTCGGATTGTGTCGATACTCGCAACCCGATACACAAATTTTCAAACTTACATAACTTTTGACTCGTTTAGAGTTAAAAACTCTATCTTATACCAAAACGAAAGTAGAAATAAGCTCTACAACTAAATTCCATAATATAAACCTGGACTCAAAATTAAAACCACGAAAACTAGCCCTAAATAATTTGTTCTAAAAAGACACTTTACAATTCATACCTACACTTGTTTTCAATCTATTCCATCAACTCCTATACCCCTAATATCATCATTAAACTATCCTAACAAATTCACAACATCCTAAATCACTTGTATGAATCATCTTCATAAAAACCCCTTTCATAAAAATCAACATGCAATCAAACCAATACAACTAAAAATGATGAAAACATGTTTTTTAAACATAAACCCATGTACAAAATAAATCAAACATCAAAAACAAAAAACACCCCCTTTGGCCGTGGGTTTTGGGGTTCAAAAACCCCAAGATTGTTTTTTTCCAACTTGTTTTATGGCTTATTTATCATCACAAACACTTAATTCAAACATGCATATAGTTTAATTAGATAAAACCCCCTTTTTTAAATCATAAATTTATGTAAAGATCAAGTGAATGAATGTGTGTTTTTAATTGATTAGAAGACTTACAATGATGAAACAAGAGTTGGTCTTTGATTAGATTTGTCAAAAACCTAAAAAAATGGTGGTGGTAGTGATGGTGGTGTGGGTGGCCGGCGGTAAGGAGGGAGAGAGAGAGGGAAGAGGGTAAAAAAGTTTTGATGTGTAAATGAGTATGTTTATGTTTGGTTACTCCTTTTATAAAAATGAAGGGACCTAGAAGGCAATTTTAGCTATCTTTTGGCCCTTTTGGCAAACAATTATTTAATGAGCGAGAATATGGCCTAGTAATCGGTTTTGAATTATTGCGGGAGTCGGGGTTCGTCCCGGCTACCTCAAAATACTTTTAAATGGTTCAAACACACACAAAATGGAATACAAACGGTTCCGACTCGACTTAACACATAAATAAAATAGAAACTTCGAAAAAATTCAAATGTTGATAAATCGACACTAAAAGATAAATTTGGGCATCCATCGGTATCGTAGTCGTTATCGGTTCCTCGTAAATCGTCAAATGTTAAAATTAAGACCTCCAACATTGGTTTCAACTTAAACCGTCAAACACATGACCAACAAAACTTCTAAAAATTTCAAAAATATACGTAATTTAGGGAATAATAGTGACCTCGGTTTCTGGGTATCACATCCTCCCCTCCTTAAAGGAACGAAGTCCCGACGTTCTCCTCTTCTTATACTCACATTTCGTACCACTATAATAAATAAGGATACTTTTCCTCAAATAAGTCCTCACGTTCCCATGTAAATTCCGGTCCACGCCTACAATTCCATCGTACCTTCACAATGGGAATTCTACAATGCTTCAATCTCTTGACTTCTCGGCCCACAAGCCACAACAACATCTATAGCATGCTCTGCCACAATCATCCTCGATTACTTGAAACTCATGCTTAAAACCGTTAACAAATAATGTTGAGCGAGATCTATAGGTTTACAAAATCACAACTGAACATAAGTATAAAAATCATTCACGATTATTCAATATCATGTTGATCATTACAAACTATTATTGGGTATTACTCATAATAGCATAAGCTATTTAATTATGTTTAAGCTCATGACACCGACCCCATAAACTAATCACCCGCACCAAATGCCAGCGTGATTTAAATAAAGTCATTGCCCCTCTTAGGTATTCGTTGCCAATTATACCTTTTTTCTCAACACAAGTTATCCATACGGAGAGGGTACTCAACGTACTAGCTCTCGTCTAGGATAAGGTCTTCAACCCAATAGTACTATCAATTGGTCAAGCGGCTATTTCCAATCCACACAAGGATCAAACAATAGTTAACGGTTCATGAATTTAGGGTCTTTAGTAACTAGCTACTTAACATAATTCAAGACATCATTCGGGGTCCAATAATCATTCACCACTTATGTTCCTTTTCATTTAAATAGCATTTATCCCCCTCGCGGGTAAAATCATTTAAAATACAGTAGAAAAAGAGGCTATAGACTCACCTTCATTAGTAGTGGTAGTATTAGCAAAGACGTAGACGAAAACAATCACCAAGGATGAGGATGCCCCGGGAAATCAAACACAACACCTAACAACAAACGCGAAATGAATCAACACCTTCAAGTACCTTCAAGTACTGTATGTATATAATTAAGAACACTCAAAGTTCATGTAAAATCACGCCTTAAACCCAAACAAGTAATAATTACTAGACACGTTCATTTTTATACGTCATTAAGAGTATTACTCAAATTACAATTCTGCCGGTACATACCTAATGTACGAACTGAATTCCCATACTTAAACATCACGTATTTTTACGAAACTCGCTGTAGACTTCACTTACATCATGTAAAAATCTCACAAAAATTTTCATAAAAAGATATTATTTTTAAGTCACGCTGCCCAACACATTTCCAAACATGAAAATCCGGGCAGATTTGCACCCTTACGTCATAAAGCCATTTTGACTCACTTAACTAAATCTAGGTTTTTAGCTATAGAAAAGCCCTAGACCATTTTTGAAACTCTACTAATATTCCCCGAGATTTGACCCAATATCAAACACAACTTCGGATTGTGTCGATACTCGCAACCCGATACACAAATTTTCAAACTTACATAACTTTTGACTCGTTTAGAGTTAAAAACTCTATCTTATACCAAAACGAAAGTAGAAATAAGCTCTACAACTAAATTCCATAATATAAACCTGGACTCAAATTTAAAACCACGAAAACTAGCCCTAAATAATTTGTTCTAAAAAGACACTTTAAAATTCATACCTACACTTGTTTTCAATCCATTCCATCAACTCCTATACCCCTAATATCATCATTAAACTATCCTAACAAATTCACAACATCCTAAATCACTTGTATGAATCATCTTCATAAAAACCCCTTTCATAAAAATCAACATGCAATCAAACCAATACAACTAAAAATGATGAAAACATGTTTTTTAAACATAAACCCATGTACAAAATAAATCAAACATCAAAAACAAAAAACACCCCCTTTGGCCGTGGGTTTTGGGGTTCAAAAACCCCAAGATTGTTTTTTTCCAACTTGTTTTATGGCTTATTTATCATCACAAACACTTAATTCAAACATGCATATAGTTTAATTAGATAAAACCCCCTTTTTTAAATCATAAATTTATGTAAAGATCAAGTGAATGAATGTGTGTTTTTAATTGATTAGAAGACTTACAATGATGAAACAAGAGTTGGTCTTTGATTAGATTTGTCAAAAACCTAAAAAAATGGTGGTGGTGGTGATGGTGGTGTGGGTGGCCGGCGGTAAGGAGGGAGAGAGAGAGGGAAGAGGGTAAAAAAGTTTTGATGTGTAAATGAGTATGTTTATGTTTGGTTACTCCTTTTATAAAAATGGAGGGACCTAGAAGGCAATTTTAGCTATCTTTTGGCCCTTTTGGCAAACAATTATTTAATGAGCGAGAATATGGCCTAGTAATCGGTTTTGAATTATTGCGGGAGTCGGGGTTCGTCCCGGCTACCTCAAAATACTTTTAAATGGTTCAAACACACACAAAATGGAATACAAACGGTTCCGACTCGACTTAACACATAAATAAAATAGAAACTTCGAAAAAATTCAAATGTTGATAAATCGACACTAAAAGATAAATTTGGGCATCCATCGGTATCGTAGTCGTTATCGGTTCCTCGTAAATCGTCAAATGTTAAAATTAAGACCTCCAACATTGGTTTCAACTTAAACCGTCAAACACATGACCAACAAAACTTCTAAAAATTTCAAAAATATACGTAATTTAGGGAATAATAGTGACCTTGGTTTCTGGGTATCACATCCTCCCCTCCTTAAAGGAACGAAGTCCCGACGTTCTCCTCTTCTTATACTCACATTTCGTACCACTATAATAAATAAGGATACTTTTCCTCAAATAAGTCCTCACGTTCCCATGTAAATTCCGGTCCACGCCTACAATTCCATCGTACCTTCACAATGGGAATTCTACAATGCTTCAATCTCTTGACTTCTCGGTCCATAATCTCCACTGGTTCCTCCATAAAATGCAATTTGTCATCGAGCTGAATCTCATCTAAAGGAATTACCAAATCCTTATCCGCCAAACACTTCTTCAAATTTGACACGTGAAACGTGTTATGAATAACACTAAGCTCATTCGGCAAATCCAACTTATATGCTACTGGTCCAATTCGTTTAATGATCTTAATTTGTCCAATATACCTCGGACTCAACTTTCCTCTCTTTCCAAAACGAATTACACCTTTCCATGGCGATACCTTAAGCAGAACCATGTCTCCAATTTCGAATTCCAACGGTTTCCTCCTATTATCGGCGTAACTTTTCTGTCGGCTTCTCGCAGCAAGTAAACGGTTCATGATTTGCACAATCTTCTCGGTAGTCTCTAAGATCATCTCAGGTCTAGTCAGTTGACTTCTCCTACTTCACTTCAACATACCGGCGATCTACATTTCCGTCCATACAAAGCTTCAAACGGTGCTGCCTTAATACTTGCATGATAACTGTTGTTATACGAAAACTCCACTAAAGGAAAATGACGTTCCCATCTTCCACCAAAATCAATAACACACGCTCGGAGCATATCTTCCAACGTCTGAATATTCCTTTCGCTCTGGCCATCGGTCTCGGGATGATAGGCCGTACTCAAACTCAACTCAGTGCCTAACGCACGCTCAAGAGATCTCCAAAACTCAGAAGTAAATCTAATGTCGCGATCTGAAATAATCGATAAAGGTACTCCATGTCGACAAACAATCTCCTTCACATACACACTAGTAAGTCTGTCCATACCATCCGTCTTCTTCATAGGTAAAAAGTGAGTAGATTTCGTCAATCTATCCACGATCACCCAAATCATATCATAACCACTAGGAGTTCTTGGTAAACCCGTCACAAAATCCATAGCGATCTTCTCCCACTTCCATTCTGGAATCTCTTGTTGCACCAATAACCCAGGCGGTCTTTTGTGTCAGCCTTAACTTTCTCACAAGTCAAGCACTTACTAACGTATCGAGCAATGTCTGCTTTCATATTCAGCCACCAATACACTTTCTTCATGTCATGATACATCTTATCCGATCCAGGATGTATCGAATACTTCGTCTTATGAGATTCGTTCATAACCAAATCTCGCACACCAGGCACTCCTTCCTCAGGCGCACATAACGGCAACCAAATTTGATTCTCGAAATACCTCAGTCTACCCGACTTTACTACAAAGAACGGTTTCATCATTCTTTCCAGATTCTCTGCCTTGACATTCTCTCTCATCAACTTAATCGCTTGAGCCTTCAAAATCATTCCAGTAAAATCCACACTCTCCGTCATCACCAAAGCTCTAACTCTAAGAGTCTTTTCTCTTTCCTTCCTACTAAGTGCATCAGCTACTACATTCGCCTTTCCAGGATGGTAGCGAATTTCACAGTCATAATCACTCAGTAACTCAGCCCATCTCCTTTGCCTCATATTCAACTCCTTCTAGTCCAAAATATGTTGCAAACTCTTGTGGTCCGTGTACACAACACACTTGGTTCCATACAAGTAGTGTCTTCACAACTTCAATGCAAAAACTACAACACCTAGTTCCAAATCATGCGTAGTATAATTCTCCTTGTGCTTCCTCAATTGCCTTGACGCGTAAGCGATCACCTTTTCACATTGCATCAATACCGCTCCATAGCCCTTGTGAGACGCATCAAAATAAACCATAAAGTCTTCAATTCCTTCTTGAAATGATAAAATCACAGCAGAACACACCTTGTCCTTAAGCGTTTTAAAAGCAGCTTCTTCATCAATTCCCCACTCAAACGCCCGATTCTTATCAGTAATCTTAGTCAATGGCTTCGCGATTAACAAAAATCCTTCGATGAATCTCCGATAGTAACCAGCTAAACCAAGAAATTGCCTAACTTCAGTCGGCGTTGTCGGTACCGACCAGTCCTTAATTGCTTCAATCTTTGCAGGATCTACACGAACACGTTTTGTTGTCAATCACATGCCCCAGAAAATGAACCGATTCCAACCAAAATTCACACATAGAGAATTTTGCGTATAACTTCTCTATCTTCAACAATTCCAAAATTGTCCTCAAATGCTTCTCATGTTCTTCCTTGCTCTTGGAATAAATAAGGATATCATCAATAAACACAATGACAAACTTATCCAAATACGACTTGCACACACGGTTCATAAAATCTATAAACGCAGCAGGCGCATTCGTCAAACCAAACGGCATCACTTGAAACTCAAAATGCCTATACCGGGTAAGGAAAGAAGTTATTGGAATATCTTCCTCTCTAACTCGCAATTGGTGATAACTCGATCTCAAGTCGATCTTCGTGTACACACATGAACCTTGCAATAGATCAAATAAGTCATCAATCCTCGACAATGGATACCGATTCTTGACAGTCAATTTGTTAAGCTCCCTATAACCGATACACATTCTGAACGATCCGTCCTTCTTCTTTACAAACAACATAGGCGCCTTGGGGAGCGACTAACTAATCCATTTTAATAAATACATCAAACGATCCGAGCTCTATAGGCATCAAATCTATATCAAACACGTAATTCCCTAACTTCAAGGAACACCCTTTTAGTATAGAATTAGTGTTAGCAATCTTTCCATCGACTAATTCCACATTATACTTAGTTGTTAACATTACTAGTTCTCTATTGATAAGGCGACTAAATTTTTCATCTACAAAGTTTCTATCCGATCATGAATAAAACAATACGCTAGCATAACGAGCATCAAGTAACAACGTACCGATCACCATGTTCGGACCTTGAGGCTTGTCTGCAGTCCCCACCACATAAGTTGGAGCAGTAGCGTTTCCTCCTTTTCGATTCCCTGCCTTAGGACAATTCCCTTGTTTGTGTCCCTTCTCACCATAACCAAAACATACCATCACTCATGTGGCATTTGCATCTGTCGCCATGCCTCTTGCTCTACATTCCACTTCCTTATTCCCTGCCTTTCCACACTTGTTACACGTGGTAGGGCAATTCTCCACGTGATACAAACTAAAACGGCCACATTTTGGATTAACCTTGTTTCCTCTTGGCGCTATGGCAGATCTCATTCCATCATTTCTCCTTTGGTTAAACTGCTGATTCCGGTTAGGCCCTTGGGTGTTATTACGATAACCCGTACGATTCAGACCTTGTGATTGACTTGCTTGAGCAGACTCCCATTTCCTCTTGTTAACTTCAGCCACACTATATTTCTTATCTGGCACCTTCACATCCATCAGAGCATGAGCTATTTGGACAGCTTCATCAAAAGATCTCGGCTTTAACGAAGTAGTCTCACCCTTTATTTTGCTTGACAATCCTTTGATGTATTGCTTTATCTTCTTACTGTCATCCGCAAAAGTATCGGGGCACAGCAAGCTCAACTGATTAAACCTCCTTTTATACGCAGTGATGTCATTGTTTCTCAACACTAGATGCCTTAGTTCATCCTCTAATTGACCCAATTCCTCTTCAGGACAAAACTTC
Source organism: Glebionis coronaria (assembly GCA_025667525.1). Classification (NCBI taxonomy): domain Eukaryota; kingdom Viridiplantae; phylum Streptophyta; class Magnoliopsida; order Asterales; family Asteraceae; genus Glebionis; species Glebionis coronaria. Next base: position 297,141,924 of record CM046881.1, read on the forward strand.
GTGGTCAAAAGTTCCTTTGTAGCAACCGAAGTCCTCCCATTGGCCACTACAAGCCCAACAGTAGCCACTTGGTTGTTCCACCAACTCAAAGCGTCATCAAGAAAAGTAGCAGTCGCGAACTTCACTTTATTAGCTTCAGAGAACCCACTGATTTCAAACGTACTTTCAATCTTCTCCACCCAACGACGAAGTTCTAAAGCTCCTCTAGTCGCACGAAATTGCGTAGGTCCGCACTTCATAAAACTGGCATATGAACACTCCCTTGGGACATATTGTCCTCTATCATTTCCACCTTGGCCTTGGACTCTAGCTGCATGATCCGCTTCAAGAGCATTGGCGACCGCCTCTTGAATCATTGTGTTCACAAGATCAGTTGTCAACTTTGGAGGCATGAGGAACAATTAGTCACACAATGGTTTAGCGATAACAGAAAAATGCCTCCCCAATTCCTTCCCCTACACCTCTCTACAATGACAGGGAAAGAAAACAAAGTAAGTACAAACATTGATTGCAATAAATTACATCTCTTGTTTAGGAAAACAAAAGAGCGTAATGAGCGGTAAAGTATTAAGTGATGATTTAGGAAAATCAATCACTAATGACCAAAACATGAAAGTTCGTTTCCCAAGGAAGTATATGTGTGTGACTAAAATGTAGCAAGGTTTGAGATTAATATTGGTTAGAAGGGGATGAGAAAAGAAGACGACGAAGACGTGAAATTAATTACTACTACGACTAAACGTAAAACCATAAAATAAGCAAAAATAAAAATTAATTCTAAAAATTACCAAAAATTCACAAAAAATCAAAATAAATAAACTAAGAGTTTACCAATGATCAAAACTTTTTCAAACCTTTTAATTAATCAAATATTAATTTTTAAATACTAATTAAAGCCTAAAAATCAAATTAATTATCAAAAAGCCCAAATAAAGATTTTTTAATTGGTAAACCTCTAAAATGACCTAAAAATATTAAAAACTATTTTTATAAATTTTTAAACTAAGAAAAACAATTTAAAATGATTTAAAAACTATTAAAACTTAAAATAATTATAAAAATTAATCTAAAGATGATAAAATTAATCTAAAAGTTGCAAAAATTCGATTTTAATGTATTTAAGCTAAGAAAAATATAAAAAGTGCAAAAATGTGAAATTTGAAAAATAATAATAAAATAATATTAAAATAATATTAAAAATCCAAAAATTATAAAAAATTCTAAAAACTTGCAAACTAGTTTATTTTAACCTAAATAATCAGAAAATGAAAGTGAAATGACCAAATTACCCCTAATGGGCCCCCAAATGGGCTAAAATAAAAAACAATCAAGCTTAATGGGCTTTTTAGCCCAAAAAGTCAAAATAAGCCCAAATGACTTGGAAAAGCCCTATCTGACTCAATTAAATTTTAAACACGAAACTCTAAAGGCCCAAAAGCTGAAAGTGAGCTTATCACAGCTTAATGAACAAACAACTTATTCTTATTGGGCCATTAAGCCCATTAAGCAATAAGCCAATGCCATAAGCTTTAATTTGACACACAACCTTCTTTTGGGATACTAAAGAGATCTGTAAAAAGAAATTTTGAAAAAGCACAATAAATAAGCAAGAAATAAGCAAAGAACAGTTCCACAAAACGACAAAATAGTCGGGATAGAGTTCTAGGCCGTTTCAGAAGCTCTAGTTTGTTGAAAAAGCTTACAAATAGCTTAACTAAGAATAATCAATCAAGAAAATCACAAAAAGCCAAGTAGAATAAGCTGTAAAAACCAATAAGCTGGCTAAAAAAGCCAAATAAGCTAGTTTTCAAGCAAAAGCTTAACCAAAAGACTTGTAACCTTCTAGACTTGTTATTAAGCTGAGAAAAATGAGTTCTATTACAAAAACCAAGTTGTTGCATGTACCAATAAGCAAAACAGATTCAATAAGCTATGTGACCAAGTTTGACCAAAAGTCAAACGCTGACAAGAGAAAATCAAACGCTGACAAGCACAATTTTGGACGTTGACAGACTTAATAAAGTGTTGAGACTTTGTTTTCACCCTACTGGTTAAGGCTTGAGTGCAAACCTTGTGAATCAAGGCCTACCAGTTGGGCAGACTTGATGAGTTTTGGCACAAATAAGCCAATAAGCCGGTGGGCTTATAAGCTTGTGAGATAAGCAGCAAACAAAAGGCACAAACCAAGTAATGCACAAGGAACCAAATACTAGCATAAAACAACAGGAATCAAACCAATAGCATCAAAATCTCATAACATGCATTTGCTGATCTAAATGACCAAAAGCTGAAATTCAATAAGCTATAGACTACTCAATAAGCAACCAAACTCTAAAACCAGATGATGTAGAGTTGCACAACCAAAAATCTATAAGCAAACCAAGTTTCACAACTTAATTCAAACAAACAAACAAATTAGACCTGCTGATGTGTTTGACTGAAAAAAGTGTTCAAAAACTAGCAACCTAGGATTTTTAGTTATACCTTGTTTTAGACCTATCCAACACTAGAAACAACTTTTATATCAGATAACAAATAGATATAAACCACAAGGAGCCAAGCTCCAAGGCCTTAAGGCCTTTGAACCAGCAAACACAAACAACCCTTAATCCACAACTTTTCAAAGCAACTTGTGATTCCAACTAACAACCTACTGATTTTATCATTCAAATAGCTACACTAGGTGACAACTAACATATACCAACCATAAAACACAAAGCATAAACACAAAATCACCAAATCACATACCAAATCATAAAACAGACAAGATCATATGATTTTTTTAGAGGAAACTTAACAAGAGCTTATACCTGTCCTCCACAACATCCTAGGAGGACCAGCAATGCTCCTTGGACCTTGTTCAACAACTAGAACAAGACCAAGGTACTTCAACAAGAAAGATGGATGACTGCCTTGGTTGATGTTTCAAAGTAGAAACTCAAAGGCTTGATTTCTTCAACACAATGAACAAACAGCCCAACCAAAGGCCCTAATCCCTTCACAAGCTTGGTGTCAACAAGCTTGTAAGAGCTTATAGCTTTTGGTTAAGGGTTTGTACACAAAAATAGCAAAAATTAGAAACCTCTTTTCAAGCTTTTTCAAACATGAAAACATTACCAAACATAAACGTCCTTGAACCAAATGATTCAAGCACACTTATAATAACAAATGGAACTCAGAATTACCCTTAAACAACACCAACTTTCAAAAACATAAAAAGGAATTACAATTTTCTCAAAATACCAACTTTTATAAATTTTAAAAAGGAATTACAATGTTTAAAAGGTAAAACTAGAACAAAGGGACTCTCACAAGTTGAGGTCTCCTTTTATAGGCAAATGCATACAAAATACTATTCATAAACCCTAGCACTGAATTCTCCAAATTGCCCTTGAGTGCTTGATGCCATTTGTTGTTGGTGAGCTGTCCAAAATGATCAAAACCGTTCATTTTAGCTTGCTAGTTAAGCAGAGAGTCTAAGTTGTTGATCTTGACACGTGTCCTTACTTGGAGAAGAGGGTGTGATGTGATTGGGTAACGAGTTGGGGTGTGGGATCCTTTGGTGAGTGGAGAAGAGGTATTTAATGTTTGGATGGGTTTCAGGTGAGGTGAATCACACGGGGGAACAACTAATTGCAATTTACGCTTTGTTGGTAAAAAGTAAAAACTGGGTTCATCACGTGCTACAGTGCCATGTTTGATCCGAAATCAGTGGAGGTTAAGTGTTTGGCGCGTGTTTATTTTGTTTAAACTTTGAGAATGGCACAAGTGGTCCTTGGTTTTTGGCAAAGTTTGTAAAACGTGTTTTTCCAGCCCAAAAACTCAACTCCTTTGTTATGAAAGTTCCAATCTTCACACTTTTGCCCCAAAACTTTGGCAAAAGTGTTTCAAGGGTAGTTTTTGCCATTTTCTCATATTTGAGGGACTGATTTTGGACATTCTTGATCTTCAATGGCCTTCATTGTATCTTTGACTTCATGAGGGACCATAATTGACAAATTAGAATTGATGAGGGACTAATCTTTCCAATTCTTTAAAGTTGAAGGACCTTTTTGTAATTTTGACAAACTTAAGGGACTAAACTTGTATTTATGAGTATACAAGGGTTTTAAGTATCATTTTTTCATTCATTGAGGATCAATCTTGTATTTCTTCAAGTCTTCAAGGTTTAATCTTGGATAATTCATGAACTAGGGCCCGGTTCTTTGTAAGGCTTCGTTTCTCGTGTCCGTTTTTCCTTGTTTCTTGTGATCTTTTGTCTTTTTCATGATATCCATACCTAAATTACACTAGTAAACAAACACAAGCATATATATGGTATTTTATGACATTTTAGTGCATTTAAAGCCCGAAAAGAACGATGAGATCATGTATAAATTCCATCTCATCGCTCCCTCATACTAAGCCATTGTCGTGCCCTCACGCAATGCTAGAATAAAGTATCTAAGCATCACAAAAATTCAATTTTATTAACCTTTATTGAAAAGTAAAAGACTTGCAATAATACTAAGAAGATGTGTAAAAACATAATGTATGATTTTCATCACGAATGTGACTTTTAGGGTCAATGAATAGAAACAAGTAAATGTCCCTAGAGTAAATTTCGTCATCCTTGATTGTCATACATTCCATGCTAAGTGCAAAAACGAGATCATTGTTGGTACAAGTCACAATGCTAACACTACTCATACGTCTAAATTGTGTAATACTTTTTCTCCTCGCAATCCTAGTTATTATAAAAGTAAATGGGTTACTAGCATCTTTTAACTATTTGTCATGGATCACAAGTGATTCATATTGACTTATTTGAGTATTTATTAGTTCGAAAGCAAAGTAGCACGATTTAATCGATAGTTAGCCGAAGGACAAAATCTTTTAAAACGGCTTCTCGTGTATCTCCTTAAGTTCATATCTTGGCATTACTCGTTTCATAATTTGAGACCTTTCTCGGACCGATATTTGGCATGTACTTCATACTTCAAATCTTGGGAAGACGTTCTTGAAATTATGGTCTTCTCTTCATATATTTGGAATTTCTTCACTTGACGTTTTTGAGAGATTCTTCATATTTGGACCACGACTTCATCATTTTTTCTTCAATCTTTATTTTGGATTTTGATATACAACGATCTGCCTCCTTTTCGAACTTGGATATATTTATCCTCATAACTTGTAAGGGTCTTTTTGGATAGACTTTCTCCATGATCTTTAGGGGAGTAATTTCTTTTCGTCGTGTGTCTCGATCCTTCATATTGATTTAGGGATAATGATACTTCACATCATCTTGGATCTTTAGCAAAAATAGAGCTCATCATGCCTTGTTATGGCCTTTTTGGATATTCACCAATCTTCGCGTCCCGCTTCAATAAGTTATGCCTTGGCTATGAACTCTATTCAACCCCGAGCAAATTTTAAACGATCTTGCGCTAGAGGCTAAGTAACCTTTCAAATCGTACGACCTTACTTATTGCAATTATTTTTATTCCTAATGCATTGATCTTATGGTAAGAAAAAGCCACAATTAAAAACATATGAGTTTTTTGAAAGAACATTTTCATGTTCTACGTTTAGCATGATCACTTGTCTAACTCTATCACTTCTTGTTCTTCACTATATAAAGACCTATAATTAAAGAGACTCGTGAATACTTAGCCATGCAAGTCAAAATTAAGCCAAATTTGGATTAGCTTTCATTAAGACTATATCAAGTCAAAGTTTTGGGTTTTCAAGCCACCTATAGGATCTTGCACTTTCTTGGACTTTTTCAAGTTTAGAGAATGCATTTTATAGTTCCCTTGATAAGTGACTTTCTAGGATCAATAATAGGAACTTGCGAAAAGTTTTTGTTCTTAACCCGAATGAGATAAGACCTTCGCGTTTATAAGTTCCCTATATAAAAGTCTAGCAAAACTTGAATTGAGTGGGTTAAGGAATGTAAATGGCTCCAAATGCCCATCAAGTCAAAAATTAGCTCTTATTCTACCCATCGGAAAATATACATTCGTGTCTTTAAAACACTTATGAAAACTAAGAAATTTTTTAAAATTTGGCCATTTTTGGCCTTATTAGCAACAAAACAAAACATTGAAAGTTGGAGAACGTGAGGGCGTAGCAAAGCAAGTACCTATTCACCCCCCATACTAAAAGTAAACATTGTCCTCAATGTTTCGAGTCTAAAGGTGGAGCACCCCCATACTAGAGACGAAGAATCGAATGCTTAGGATCTAGCATGGAAAGGGTGATCAACAATATATCTAAAGCCGTTTATGAATTATGCTAAGAGATAATTGTTAGAATAATAAAGGATATGTCAATGGCTTCGTGAAAAACTTCTTCAAGCAAACGATGGAGGCTCGCGTAAACGAACACGAGAGTCTTCAATCGTAGATGATGATGATCTAGATTGCACAATCACAAATAACCACGAGACAACGAGTTGGAAGGTCACAAATCCCCTCTCATTAGTTATTAGTAAGCATAAAAGGATAAGCATGGGATCTCCCCCACGAGGCACCTCGTTTTTGAATACCGAGTCATGAGCTCGACTCGATCCCCTCAAAATGTGAACATTTAGGGAAAATCATGGTATGGTCAATTTTTTTGATGGGGCTTACATGATAAACAAGGCCCAAAAACAACCGGTATTAAGGACTAAGTCCTTTGATGGTGCAAAATACCAGGATCGAAGATGGCGTTCTCGTTTTCATTGGAAAAACAATTCAACGCCACTTCAACACGTGCCATAAACTCAAAGAGTTTGAAGAAAAGAGATGAGAAGTAGAAGGGTGGGACAATAGGTAAGACAAAATTTTGAGCTACTCGAGGTAGACTCGCACCAATAAAATAAAAAGATTTTCCATTTATTGCATCGTTGCAAGACCGAGATTTCCCTTTACATGAAATTCCGGGATCGAATATCTCGTCCTCGGTGGACAAGGATGAGGGAACATAAGGGGCTTCCCCCATACTAAAACCACACAAAGCATCATCAAAATGAGTAGTCGAGCTTGTAGCACTCAAAACTCGTGGTGATGACGGAGTTAGATTTGTAGGAAATTCAATTAAATCACATTTAAAATCTTTTCCTTTTTTATCTTTTAAACTCTCCTTATGAAAACCCTTTTTGATTATGTCGAAATTATTTGGTGTTTCTAAGACGATTTTAGTTACACTAAAAATTCTCACATTTGAAAACCGTTTTGGTTTTGGTGGTGGTAAGTTCTCAAAACGTTTGTCGACAAATAAAACCTCCCCATCGGGTTCAACATATTCGTCATCTGAAATATCTTCCGTAGAAACCGAAAACTTATCAACACTTTTCAAGAATGAATGTTCGAGGTGAGGCGAAGGATTTTTCGATTCAAGTATTGACAATTTCTTCTTTGTAGGCTTTACACTCATAACCTCCACCGGCGGAGGAAATGGTAAATTGTTTTTGGCGACATTTCCTAAAACTCTTGGTGAAATTTCTTTGCAAATGACATTGGTTGAATTACCATGGTTTAAGGTTGCAATAGAATAGACATGAGAAAGATTGGAGTTTTATGTTGCATTGATGACAAGTTCTTCCTCATTGAAACGAAGGGTGATTTTTCGAGCATGAGCATGAATAAGTGCTCTTGATGTATCCAAAAATGAACGACCCAAAATGAGAGGAACTTTTCGATCGATAGGAATGTCTACAACGATAAAGTCACGGGAGGAAAACTTTCCGACTTTAACGAAAACGTCCTCGGCTACTCCACATGCTAAAATCGTAGAATGATCGGCCATCTCGATAGACATGTTCGAAGAAGTAAGAGCCGGAAGCGAAAGCGATTTGAAAATCTCAAGAGGCATTAAATTAATACTAGCACCAAGATCGGCCAAGGCGTAGCATTCCTCCATATCTTGAATTGCACACAGAATCAAAAATTTACCGGGATCACCGACTTTTTGTGGTATGCGGCTAAGAAAAACCGATGAACAACTAGACGATTGTTGTAACTTCTCTTTGTTTTTTAGCATACTTTTGAAGTTTGCAGCGAATCGAGGCATCATGATAAGAGCTTCGGCAAAGATTATGTTAAAATGTATGTCACGAAACATTTTCATAAAAAGCTCAAATTGATAATTATTCCATTCTTGTGCCTTTTACTTGTTACGTCTCGAAGGGTAAGGTAAGGGTGGTGTGGGTTGGTCATTAGGCAACGGCCTTGGAATCTCGGGTTCCATAATTGGTATTGGTTCAACCGTAGATGTGGTATGAGCGGTACTTTGTGGGCTTGTAATATGCTCCTTTTCGACCATCACCTCGGGCTCTTTCTCGATTTCCTTCTCCGTAGAAGTACTTGGACGATAGATTGGTTCCTTGAAAGTTTTACCACTTCGTGTAGTAATAACCTTCATTTCTCCCTTCGGGTTTGCAATGGTATCACTAGGAAGACCACCCGAGGAAGAGGGTTTACACATGATTGCTTCAAACATTTTTGCCATTCGGTCTTCAAATTTTGATTGCCTTAAATCTGCTTTTAATAATTCTTGCTTAATCTCATGTTGTCCTTGTTCCATCTTTTGTTGATTTTGTTGAAGACGTTGGACATTTCCCTCCATTTTATTTGCATGAGTTTTAAGTTCATTAGCAAGTTCGTTTTTAAGCTTGTTTTTCAACTCGGATCTTAAGCTAATCATCTCACGTTGCATGTTATCAAATTTAGCATCATTTGCTTTAGCATAATCCAAAATTCTCCTTGAAGATTTTTAGTGTGAGCATTTTGAAAACCTTTTGTAGTGTTTTGAAAATCACGGTTTTGGTTTTGATTAGTAACTTGTCCACTCCCACTTTGATAATTCCCTTTGTTGTAGTTACGTGAATTGCCTTGATAATTACCACCTTGGTTGTTGTTTCGATAGTTATTAGCATTTTGATTTGGTGGAGCTTGATTTGGGTGGGAACCTTGGTCGTTTTGGTTATAAGTTCCCGTTGCTACGTAAGCACTCGAAGTGTTACCACCGGCGGTAATGCACTCGAAAAGATCATGAGCTCCACTACAAGACAAACAACTCTTTTCAACCGCTTTAACCGAAGCGGAATTCAAAGCCTCTTGTGCTTTCCAATGAGTCATAGGATTAGCAAATCTATCGAAAAACCAATTTTCATCATTAGCTTCATCATGTAAGGCATTAATGCTACGAGACGATGACGACGATGATGAACCCATATTGGCAACACTCGATGTGTTACGAGGGCTATAATCCTTAGATCTATTCTCGATAATCTTTAAAGCTTCATCGGTCGTTTTGCACAAAAAATTACCACCTGCGGCGGCATTCAAGTAATCTCGTTCATGATCATTAAGCCCATTATAAAAAGTATCAACTTGATGTAATTCCAAAAAATCATGGTGTGGACATTCATGTAACATTTCCTTAAATCGTTCCCATGCCATTGAAAAACTTTCATTATTTCGTTGTACAAATCTTGAAATCTCATTTTTCAAATGTGTTGTTTTAGATGGTGGAAAAAATTTGTTCACAAACTTAGAAACGAGATCACCCCATGTCAAAATTGAATTTGGCAGTTCTTTCTCAAGCCAAATTTTAGCGGGTCCATCTAACGAGTATGGAAACAACATCATATTAATGGCGTCATGTGAAACATCCTTAAACTTGCTAGTTGCGGTGAGACGATTAAAATTCCTTATGTGGTAATGCGGGTTGTCTTTCTCATGACCTCTAAACTTATTAGCTTGCAACATCGACATTAAACCCGTCTTAATCTCGAAATTCTCCGCAAGGATAGCGGGAATCACAATGGCCTTTCCAAAACCCTCGGTGGGTGCTTGAAGGAACTCCATCATAGTACGATTAGCCATGACGACTTCTTGTTCTATGATGAGACTGCTTTTATACATAGTCTCATCGTCCAATTTGGGCTTAAAATGCATTAAATATCATTAAAACTGCCAAATATATGCTCGTGTTTGTTGCTTGTATATTTTAGGTACGGATATTGAGGAAAAGACAAAAAGATCACAAGAATCAATCAAAAACGAACACGGGAAACGAAGCCGCACAATGAACCGGACCCAAATGAAGAATTTCCAAAATTTACCTTGAAGAATTAAAGATTGGCAAGTTTGGTCCCTCAAGAATTGAAGACTTGTCAATTTATACCCTTGCAAATCTCATTTAATGCATTTGGGTCCCTAAATTATCGAGAATTTACAAGTTCAGTCCTTAGAGAATGAAGAAATTACAAAAGATATCCTTGTTTAAAGTTTGCAAAACTTGTTGTGCCAAAATTGACAATCTGCCCAAACTTATTTACAAAGGAAATGGGGTTTCTTGCTATTTATTACAAGTTGAACAAACCATGAAACTTGGAGGGGCCTTTCTGACCAAACAAACAAACTCACACCCCCACTCACAAGCCGCCACCTCACCCTCACCTTCCACCTCACCCTCCACGTATGATTCCCACCCAGCCAAACTAGATTAGTTTATTAACTAATCTTTTCCCACCAAACACATTATTTAAACAAACCACCCGCAAAAATGGATTAAACATCCCTTAAACACCCCAAGAACCCTAGTTAATCCCAGGTCCAATTAAACTAAATACAAAGGGGTTTTTGTTATAACCTTCCAGATGGCTAATTGGGGTCTTTGTCACCAAAACCCACATGATAAATCACCCACCACTTCAACGTGGTCCCCACATGGGATTCCCCTGCAACATCACTTTCACACCAAAACCAAAAACCCGACCAAATGAACGCCTGAGATTGTTTCCTTGGTCCCAAAGGCTTGTTAAACGCCCCAGATGATTCAACAACAGCTGTATACACCAAGGACCATCACTTGATCAAAATTGACCAAGACTTTGAATTTCAGTCAAGGGGCAGAATAGGAAGTTTGTTGTTAGGGTTTTATGATTATAGATTACTCTGTAGCCACTATATAAGGCACTAGGATTTCATTTTGTCACTTGTTCCAGAATTTTCTTCAAGCTTTGTAATTCCTTTTTATATGAATGAAAGTTGGTGTTTTGTTTAAAAAGTAATTCCTTTTCTATTAATTTAAAAGTTGGTGACTGTCTTGAAGAATTTCTGAGTTCCATTTATATTGTGTAAACACTTTGTGTTTTGAGTTTTCAAAAAAGGTTTCAAAAAGGTTTTGATATTTTCAGAAATCCAAGGTTCCAAAGAAAGGTGGAATTGGATTCTTGGATTCCTGAAGTTGTTACTTGTTTAAAACGTGTTCAAGATTTCAAGGTTGTTGTTTTCTAAGGTCTCAAAAAGATTTTTTTTGAAAAATCTGTTTTCTCATTTTTTTACTAAGCTTACTGTATAAAAAATCCATAAGCTACAAGCTTATGGCCTTTTGATACTTGAATATTGCTGGCTGTTTGTTGTGATTGTGCAGGTAACAAGAAGGACACAAGTTTCCTTTCTTATCAATTTCTTTTCCACCTTTTTGTACCAAGTACTCTCCATACCAGCACCCAAAAGGATCTGCACAAGCCCGGGCTTGTTGGAGGTGGTTTTTCAGCCATTGTGGGACCTGGATTGTAGGTCCCACAAGGTAACTTGGCCATCCCTTGTTTTTCAGTTCCTTGTTTTCAAGTTTCTGAGTTTCTTGTGTGATTTGTGTGAAATTGAATGAACCTGTTCTTGAGGTGGTTATTTTTGCTTGATATTGCTTATATATGTCTTTTATGCATGTTAGAGATTGTAGAAACTAGTTTGGATTAAGTTTGATTTGATTTTGTTTGAAAAGTTAAAATTCAGAAAATTAAAGGGGTGTTTGGGATTAGGGTTTAAGTTAAGATCTTGAAAAGCTTTTGGCCTAAAATCCACCTAGACACACTTGTAATTGGTAAGGGTAGTTTATTTCTGTCTTTGGTTTCATTTTGGTAGGTTTTGAAACAAGTTTGCATGTTCAAGTTTGATAAAACTAGCTAAAAAACAGCAAACCTCAATTCATGCATGTTTTGTGAAATTTGTGCCATCAAATCTTGGTAACTGTTAGATACTAGGTCTACTTAGGGACTGTTATCAGTTTTAAGTCATTCAGTTGGATTGTGTGCTAGATTTGAGGCTTCAAAATCCATTTTTGTGCAAGTTAAACCAGTCAACTGTTCATCAGAAACATGTATGCTTATTCAGTCACATTTTTGAGCATTTTGTGTTAGATCTTGTGAAGTGATTGTGGGTTTTTGTGTTGTTCTTGACTCCCCAAAACTCAACTGGTTGTGGGGGTGCCCCATTGTCCAAAGAAAACCAAGCCATAAGCTTTCCTAAGCTCAAAAAGTCACCAGACCAAATTTTTGTACTACCAGTGGGAACCAAGTTCCCACTGCCTGTGTTATTGTTTCCACTGCTGAGCAAAAAGATAAACCTTTGGACATGTCACTATCAGAAACATGAATTTTTTGTCTTTAGTGCATTGAAATAGGAATTAGGGTTTTAAACAAATTGCATTATTTTTCTAATTTAATTTGTAATTTTTCTGTTTAATTAGATTTTTTATTACTGTTCATTTAGTATTTTTTACATTTAATAGCTATTTTAAATCACTTTTTAATTTCTGATTTTTGTCTTCTAATTGTGAAAAAGTGTTATTTTTAAGTTTTAACATTTTTCATAGATTAAGAAAAAGATTTTAAGATTTTTAGTTTAAAAAGTTTTTACTGTTCACTTTTTATTTAATTTTTAGAATTAATTTAGTTTAATTAGGGTTTTATTTATTATCAGTTTTGTCTTTTAGTGAAAAATTTCATATTTTTCAAACTTTTTCATTTTTTACTGTTCCTTAGAGTAATTTAGGATTTTTAAAAGTGTCAAATTATTTTTGGCATTATTTTATTATTTTTTATAATTATTTTGGTTTAAAAATAGTTTTTAGTGATTTAAAAATAGAAAAATAGTTTTTAAAATTTAGGAAAAATACTTTTTAGTCTTTAGATAATATAAATAAGTTATTTGTTCAATAAAATAATATTTTGGACATTTTGATTAATTATATTTAACTTTAGGGCTTTAATTAGCATTTAAAATTGAATATTTAATTAATAAAAGGTTTTAAAATATTTTTGTTGGATTTTTATTCTTATTTATATTACTTTAGACTTAGTTTTAACTTTTAATTTATTTTTAGGTAAAATTTTTAATTTGTAGCTTTTTACGGTTTTACGTGAACGCCTTTTTCGTCTTAGCTTAATCCGTCTTCGTAACCGTCATTCTCTTCTCATCCCATTTCTATTTTCTCTTCTCATAACAATAAAATCACAAAGAAAATCATTTCATTACACAACGCACTAGCCTCCTCGAGAACGAACTCACTTTAGGGTCATTTACACACGGTTTTCCTAAATCGTCGTGCTTACTTCCCTATTTGTTGCTCTTTTCCTAAAGGGTATACAAAAACTCTACAATCATTTTTGGCGCCGCTGCCGGGGAGGCGTGTTGTGTTTTGACTTGATCAATTGTTGTTTTTATATAGCTATAATAAGTATTTGTATTAGTAGCACTCTACTAATACGTATTATCGTTTTTCGTTTTTTGTGAATACTATTACTATATTGTATACGTAGAACATTAAATACACAAGTACTCCAAATACGTGAGAAATCACAACCTTGACTTGGGAGGTCATTACCCAATCATTGTATTCGAATCTCAAACCAAAGAAAAAAGGCAAAAATAGATAAATACTTTCGAGAAGCTCGATTTTGAAAATACAAACTATAAGGTGGGTATAAGGCGGATATTATAAAATATATCCTAAGGAAAAAGGCTCTTAAGTGCTTCGCGCCGCCTCGTTTCCCCGCTTGCTTGTGAGTAATTGATTTTGAAAGCTAATCGAGGGTTTTGCCGCCCAAAGTATTATTAAGTATCATATATATTTTCTTGGTTTTATTTGATTAAACCCTCTTGAACGTTTTGGTGTTCCACCATCGTTCTAAAGTCATCGAAGGCGTTCACTTCACGTGATCGTTTTCATTCATTGAGGCTTCTTTAATCAAGAGATTTGATTAAGGAGGAGATTTATAGATTTTTGTCTACCTAATACAATTTAAAAAATCCAAAAAAAGTAAAAACAATCAAAAATCAAAAAAATTGAAAAATACAAAACACCAAAAAGAATCTTCTTTGCTCGTCCCCACGTTGTACGTGACGTTTATGCTAACTCGTAATCAAGCAAAACGTGCACGTAAACGAAAGAACAAAACTCCCACTCCAAATCATTCTAGTGAGGAGTCTCCTATTGACGAACCCATTGTAAGATAAGCACCAACCATGGCGAATCGAACTATGATAGAGTTACTTCAAGCACCCACCGAGGGTTATGGAGAGGCTATTGTGATTCCCGCTATCTTTGCGGAGAATTTTGAGGTGAAAACGGGTTTGTTGTCGATGATCCAAAACAACAAATTCCGTGGTGATGAGAAGGACAATCCACACAACCATATCCGCCAATTCAATCGTCTTACCGCCACTTGCAAGTTTAAGGATGTCTCGAATGACTCGATTAAGATGATGCTTTTTCTGTATTCCTTAGCGGGGCCCGCTAAAATTTGGTTAGAGAAAGAGCCACCCAATTCTATATTGACGTGGAAGGATCTCGTTTCAAAATTCGTGAACCAATTTTTTCCGCCCTCTAAGACTACGCACTTGAAAAACGAGATTTCAAAGTTTTCACAAGAATGTAATGAAAGTTTTTCAACGGCTTGGAATACGTTTAAGGAGATGTTACATGAATGTCCTCATCACGGTTTTTCCGACTTGCATCAAATTGACACGTTTTACAATGGACTTAATGATCATGAAAGGGATTATTTAAATGCCGCCGCGGGTGGTAATTTTTTGTGTAAAACGGTCGAGGAAGCTTTGGTGATAATTGAAAATAGGTCTAAGGTTTATAGCCCTCGTAACACACCGAGTGTTGCCAAATTGGGTTCATCATCATCCTCATCGTCTCGTAGCATTAATGCCTTACATGATGAAGCTAATGAGGAAAATCGATTTTTTGATAGATTTGCTAACCTTATGTCCCATTGGAAAGCTCAAGAAGCTTCGAATTCCGCTTCGGTTAAAGCGGTTTCTAAGAGTTGTTTGTCTTGTGGTGGAGCTCATGATCTTTCCGAGTGCATTACCGCGGATGGTAACACTTCGAGTGCTTATGTAGCCACGGGAACTTATAACCAAAACGGTCAAGGTTCCCGCCAAAATCAAGCTCCACCAAATCAAAATGCTAATAACTATCGAAACAACAATCAAGGTGGTAATTATCAAGGCAATCAACGTAACTACAACAAGGGTAATTATCAAAGTGGAAATGGGCAAATTTCAAACCAAAACCAAAACCGTGATTTTCAAACTACCACACAAGGTTTTCAAAATGATCACACCAAAAATCTTCAAGGAGAATTTTTGAATTATGCTAAGGCAAACGATGCTAAGTTTGATAATATGCAACGTGAAATGGTTAGCTTAAGATCCGAGTTGAAAAACGAGCTTAAAAACGAACTTACTAATGAACTTAAAACTTATGCTAATAAAATGGAAGGAAATGTTCAACGTCTCCAACAAACCCAACAAAAAATGGAGCAAGGTCAACATGAGATTAAGCAAGAGTTGTTAAAAGCAGATGCTAGGGAATCTAAGTTTGAAGACCGAATGGGAAAAATGTTTGAAGCTATCATGTGTAAACCCTCTTCTTCGGGTGGTCTTCCTAGTGATACCATCGTAAACCCGAAAGGAGAATTGAAGGTTATTACTACTCGTAGTGGTAAAACTTTCAAAGAACCCATTTCTCGTCCAAGTACTTCTATGGAGAAGGAAAAAGAGAAAGAACCCGAGGTGGTGGTAGAAAAGGAGCAAATTCCAAGCCCACGAAGTACCGCTCAAACCACACCTACGGTTGAACCAATACCAATAGTGGAACCCGAGATTCCAAGGCCTTTGCCTATGCCCCAACCCACACCACCCTTACCTTACCCTTCAAGACGAGACAAGGAAAAGGCACAAGAACGAAATAATTATCAATTTAAACTTTTTATGAAAATGTTTCGTGACTTGCATTTTAATATAAGTTTTGCCGACGCCTTGGTCATGATGCCTCGATTTGCCGCGAACTTTAAAAGTATGTTGAATAACAAAGAGAAATTGCAAAAATCGTCTAGTTGTTCATCGGTTTTTCTTAGCCGCATACCTCAAAAAGTCGATGATCCCGACAAGTTTTTAATCCCATGTGCTATACAAGATATGGAGGAATGCTACGCCTTGGCCGATCTTGGTGCTAGTATTAATTTGATGCCTCTTGAGATTTTTAAGTCGCTCAATCTTCCCAATCTCACTCCTTCAAGAATGTCAATCGAGATGGCCGATCATTCTACGATTCTAGCTTGTGGAGTAGCCGAGAACGTCTTCGTGAAAGTTGGAAAGTTCTACTATCCCGTAGACTTTATTGTTGTTGACATTCCCATCGATCCTAAAGTTCCTCTAATTTTAGGTCGATCATTTTTGGATACCTCGATAGCACTCATCGATGTGCATGCTAGGAAAATCACTCTTCGTTTCAATGAGGAAGAAGTCGTCATTAATGCAACTCAAAACTCCACACTTTCTCATGTGTATTCTATCACGTCTTTGAACAATGTTAATCCAATCAAAAACATTTGTAAAAGGATTTCAAAAAGAGTTTTAGGAGTTGATGATAAAAACGATTTTCCGTCCCCTCCGCCGGTGGAGGTTAAGAGTATTAAGCCTACGATTCCAATCACGAATGATTATTCGGATGATGAATATGTTGACCCTAATGGGGGAGTTTTCTTTGTTGACAAACGTTTTGAGAACTTACCACCACCTAAACCAAAACGGTTTTCAAATGTGAGAATTGTTAGTGTGACTAATATTGCTTTAGAAACACCAAATATTTTTGACATAATTAAGTCGGGTTTTCATAAGGAGAGTTTAAAAGATGAAAAAGGGAAAGATTTTAAATTGGATTTAAAAGATTTTTCTACAACTCTAACTCCATCATCACCACGTGTTTTGAGTGCTACAAGCTCGTCTTCTCCTTTTGACGATGCTTTGTGTGGACCTAGTGTAGGGGAAGCCCCTTATGTTCCCTCTCCTTTCTCCACCGAGGACGAGATATTTGATCCCGGAATTGCTTATAAAGGGAAATCTCGGTCTTCCACCGATGCAATAAATGGAAAATCTTTCTATTTGATTGGTGCGAGTCTACCTCGAGTAGCTCATGTTTTTTATGAATTACCCATTGTCCCACCCTTCTATTTCTTCTCATCTATTTTCTTGAAACCCTTTGGGTTTGTGTTGACACACTATGAAGTGGCGTTGATTTGTTTTTCCTATGAAAAACGAGAACGCCATCTTTGATCCCGGTATTTTGCACCATCAAAGGACTTAGTCCTTAATACCGGTTGTTTTTGGGCCTTGTTTATCATGTAAGCCCCACTAAAAATTGACCACATCATGATTATCCCTAAATGATCACATTTATGGGGATTCGAGTCGAGCTTTTGACTCGGTTATCAAAAACAAGGTGCCTCGTGGGGGAGACCCATGCTTATCCATGTACATATTATTTCTTTCTAATTAGTTTAATATGAGGGGATTTGTGCCCTTCCAACCTTTGTTCCGTGGTTGTTTGTGCATTGTGGTTTTTAGATCATGACCTTCACGATTGGAGCCTCTCGTGTTCGTTTTATGGGAGCACTCGATCGTTTGCTTTGAAGACTTTCTCAATATACAAATGATATATCCTTTGATGTTCTAACCTTAGGTTTTTAGCACACTTCATAAACGGCTATTAATTTATTGGTTACACCCTTTCCATGCTAGATTAGGCATTCGACTACGTCTCTAGTATGGGGGTGTTTGCACCCCTAGACTCGAAACATTAAGGACAATGTTTAACTTTATTATGGGGGTGAATAGATACTTTCCTTGCTAAACCTTCACGCTCTCCAAAGTTTATCTTTTTGTTTATCGTTTTGTTGCAAAATAAGGCTAAAAATGGCCAAATTTTAAAAAAAAAATTTCTCATGTTTTATAAGTGTTTGAAGACACGAATGTAGGTTTTCTGATGGCGAGAATAAGAGTAATTTTTGACTCGACCGTGCGTGTTGAGAACTTAGCTTTGATTCCTTAACTACACATTAGGCTAAGTCTCTTAAATGAGGACGAGAAATGATAGAGTTAATTATAAGTTACTATGCTAAACGTAGAGTACTCGTATTCTTTTAAAAACTCATGTGTTCTCGTTGTTTGCTTATTCTCCCTTCGCATGTAAATATTTTTTGCTTAATAAATATTGACTTAGCGGTTTAGTTAGGATTGTTGGGTATCTAGTCTTTTCTAGTAGCTTCCTTGTAATTAAATTGGGAAGACATTAAGGTATCGCCAGCGTCACGGTTTTGAAGTATTGGCACCCGAATAATCAAAAGCTTCACCCAATAATAAGATTTCAAGTGCTCACTGTGGAAACCTTGGTTTCCGAATCTTTGAAGCTACTAGGAATGCATCATATTCATATGATTATACAATCAAAGCGGAATTAGAACATGACACATTAACAAGGTGTTTAAGCACGAATAACATGAATTAAAACAAAAGGGATGTTCATTATATTAATAACAAACATCCACTAGACGTGTATACATTGAATCCCACGTCTAGTGCACACACGCTTTTAGGTTTACATTGTGAATGAATTGATGTGAATAAAACCTAAGACCCTTGGTTCCTTTTATAGTGTAAGTATTAGGGTTTACAAGAGATAATAACAAATAAACAAGTAAATCTTCTATTTAGATAAACATATACAGAATATATCCTGCACATATATCCAAATTGAATCTTCTAAAAGCTTCTTGTCTACGTTTTCTATCAACTCTTAAATTGCATGTGACAATGCTTGGATTGCACACGACAACTCTTGAGCTAACAACGCTTCTTTTGTTCTTGTCAACGCCTAAATTGCTCTTGACAACGCTTAGACAATAACTTCTTGTTTTCTTCATTTTTGAGTTTCTGCCACATCAACTTTTTGACCCAACAATCTTCCCCTAGTTGATGTCGGCAAAACTCTATGTGTATCTCTTGTAAGTTGTACATGATCTTCAAATTGCTTCCCCTCAAGTGTAGCATGTATTTCTTCCCCCTTTTTGTCACATCAACAGGGAAGTAAACGATGTATGCAATCTTTGAAGATTCTCCAAATGTAGCTCTATGTAATGATCTTGAAGAACAATTAATATAATATTTTTGATGTAGAAGTAGAATAACCCAACCTTGTGTTCCATGTCTTGTACTATCCATGTGATGAAGAACTTATACGAATCTGACCAAGTATAAGTAGACCTCGATCCCTTGTCAATATTCTCATCCTATGTGAGACACTGAGCACGATAATGTAACTCCTTCAAGTGTTATGACAAGTCTTCGTCACCAAACATTTAAAGCACGAACAAGTTATCTTTAAAGTCTATGACTGGGAGTGCACGACTTTAAGATATGATAGAACACAAACTCGTGAAAATCTTCTTCAATCATCAAACTTACCATAAGAATTCTGCCCCTTAAGCTAACACCTCTTCATGAAGGCCTTCATTTCCTCATGAATTGTAGCTAACTCGCTCTAAGATCATTAATTCCTTTTAAAAATATCCAAGCCATAAATATCAACCTGATATTCTAAATTAAAAGGGAGACTCCATGTACCTTCGTGTGTATAATCCTCCTTTTTGTGTGCTAAAAACGTACCAATTTTCTCAAACAGCAGCAATCATTGTGTTATCCGAGATCCTTCTCTATCCAATATATCTGGAATGCGTATTGTCACATATCGGACAATACCTAACAGCGTTTGAAAAACCATATCTCGGATGACACTGTCAACGCTGTCAGCGTTGACTTATTCCTTGTCAGCGTCAAAACTTTATCAGCGTCTCTTTCCTTTGTCAGTGATGAAAAATATGATATAACAGTGACTGAAAATCATCTATTAACCTTGCATGTCTTAAGCCCAAAATACTTAGCCCGTATACTTACAAGTGGATCATGTAACCAATGATACAGATATAGTTTAACGTTATGTAGAATGAATAAAAAAGAAACTCCTAAAAGATAGCATCTCCACACGTTTTATCCTAGAAAGAAGGAGTAATCACGTATCAAAAATCTTACCACTTGTGTTTCCTTTTTCATCTCTGAATAATGAAAGCACCATTGAGGAATCCTATAAATCAGCCAATTCCTCATGTATCAATATCCTCACGTCATTGTCTACTATCCTTTTATAGCTTCCTTGATTCCCGTAAATATAAAAGATATGCATTATGTCTTGACAATATATCATCCAAAAATAAGAAGACCACACGTGATCCCAATATTTTAGTAAAGATATACTCCTTCTTTTGATTTACGTACTTTTGACAGTAGCACACTTTCACCAATCAAACAGCACAATCACGTGTGAATACTACACAGCCTAGATTTAGTAACTTTCTTGCTTCATCCAATTATATTCCTAGCACCGTGTGAACACAAAGACTTTCTCATGGGAACACATAAATCAATCAACAAATATCTTTGATGTGACTGTCAACGCTTGATAATCTGTCTTGCATCAGCGTTGAGGATGTGAACACATAAAAGTTTGTAATATAAGCCTTCTCATGTGAACTTCTTTTGTCATTAAGAACCTTGCTGCGATTGCTTTCTTCAAAAACTGGCTTGTAAGCTTTGATCAGATCTAGGGTTTATAAACAAAACCCTAATAACGAATAACCTTCAACACCAATCTAGGGTTTTGTAACACCCTTTTCCTTGCTGATTTTAACAATTCAACATGCTGAAAACATTCTCCTTTTCTGTGGTAGAGATGATCTAGGGTTTTTAGAAACCCTAAATCATTATTTTATGCAAAGTCAGAAAAGCGAAAATCACCTCTGCAGTCAACTTCGACGCTTAATAACTTTTTACTGGGGATAAAACTCGACAATCCCTCCGGTGGATGTTTAGATATATGTATGTAGAACACATATATAAAATTTCGTGACGATCCAACGGTTCAATAAAAAGTTATGACCTTCTGAATACTGATGCTCACACAAAATCGCCCAGAAAAACCCTAGACGGATTTTTCTTCTCTTCTCGAAACACGAACACCTTGTTGATCCTAGCATCACGAGCCACGAGGCTCTGATACCAATTGTGGAAACCTTGGTTTCCGGATCTTTGAAGCTACTAGGAATGCATCATATTCATATGATTATACAATCAAAGCGGAATTAGAACATGACACATTAACAAGGTGTTTAGGCACGAATAACATGAATTAAAACAAAAGGGATGTTCATTATATTAATAACAAACATCCACAAGACGTGTATACATTGAATCCCACGTCTAGTGCACACACGCTTTTAGGTTTACATTGTGAATGAATTGATGTGAATAAAACCTAAGACCCTTGGTTCCTTTTATAGTGTAAGGATTAGGGTTTACAAGAGATAATAACAAATAAACAAGTAAATCTTCTATTTAGATAAACATATACAGAATATATCCTTCACATATATCCAAATAGAATCTTCTAAAAGCTTCTTGTCTACGTTTTCTATCAACTCTTAAATTGCATGTGACAATGCTTGGATTGCACACGACAACTCTTGAGCCAACAACGCTTCTTTTGTTCTTGTCAACGCCTAAATTGCTCTTGACAACGCTTAGACAATAACTTCATGTTTTCTTCATTTTTGAGTTTCTGCCACATCAACTTTTTGACCTAACACTCACCTAAATCTAGCAAACAATTTGAAGCCCCACAAGGCCGAAAAATCTATGCAAAATTGAAAGTGAATCAAGCCTTAATCTTTGAAGCTTTAAAGATCCAAAATTTGCCTTAGCGTGAGGATATACGTCTTTGGCTAATAAAACCACCGATGAGGCGGATAATAAAAGGCAAGGCAAGACCGAAGTCATAATAAAAGCTTCATGGCGAAGTTGAATAAAAGATGGAGGTAAACCAAAGATAATAAGGCCCTTCCGTTAGGGGGCGTATAAAAGTCTTGGTAATAAGTCTCATGTTCAAAACCGTTATAAAACCGTGTTTATCGATTCTTCTTGTCAACTTAATTTTTTAACATCGTTGTCTATTAGGAGGGGTTATTGATTTGATGGTCTTGGTTACACCGTTAGGACTCTATTTTTAGACCTAAATCTCTATTATCTCATAAGTCAAACAATGTATCCTCGTGAAACATTCAAGACAAAATAAAATATAAGAGATACAACTTAGGAATAATGGGAGGATAAGTACGTGATTAGGGCATATGAGTAGTGTTAGCATTACTAACTTATAATGACAATGATCTCGTTGCACGCTTGGCATGGAATTGGGGTGAAAATCAAGGACGGAGAAATTATTTCTAACGAAGCATTCACGTGTTCTTATTCTATGAACCTAAACGTCCCATTTTGCGCTGAAAATCATACATTATGTCTAAAACACAAGTAGTGGTAATAGTAGTAGTGTAGCTAGTTTTTCATTCAATAAAGTGAATAAAATGAATTTTGGAGATGCTATGATACTTTATTCTAGCATTGCGTGAGGGCACGGCAATGGTTTAGTATAGGAGAGTGATGAGACTGCTTTTATACATAGTCTCATCGTCCAATTTGGGCTTAAAATGCATTAAATATCATTAAAACTGCCAAATATATGCTCGTATTTGTTGCTTGTGTATTTTAGGTACGGATATTGAGGAAAAGACAAAAAGATCAAAAGAATCAATAAAAAACGAACACGGGAAACGAAGCCGCACAATGAACAGGACCCGAATCAAGAATTTCCAAAATTTACCTTGAAGAATTGAAGATTGGCAAGTTTGGTCCCTCAAGAATTGAAGACTTGTCAATTTAAACCCTTGCAAATCTCATTTATTGCATTTGGGTCCCTAAATTATCAAGAATTTACAAGTTCAGTCCTTGGAGAATGAAGAAATTACAAAAGATGTCCTTGTTTAAAGTTTGCAAAACTTTTTGTGCCAAAATTGACAATCTGCCCAAACTTATTTACAAAGGAAATGGGGTTTCTTGCTATTTATTACAAGTTGAACAAACCATGAAACTTGGAGGGGCCTTTCTGACCAGACAAACAAACTCACACCCCCACTCACAAGCCGCCACCTCACCCTCACCTTCCACCTCACCCTCCACGTCTGATTCCCACCCAGCCAAACCAGATTAGTTTATTAACTAATCTTTTCCCACCAAACACATTATTTAAACAAACCACCCCCAAAAACGGATTAAACATCCCTTAAACACCCCAAGAACCCTAGTTAATCCCAGGTCCAATTAAACTAAATACAAAGGGGTTTTTGTTATAACCTTCCAGATGGCTAATTGGGGTCTTTGTCACCAAAACCCACATGATAAATCACCCACCACTTCAGCGTGGTCCCCACATGGGATTCCCCTGCAACATCACTTTCACACCAAAACCCAAAACCCGACCAAATGAACGCCTGAGATTGTTTCCTTGGTCCCAAAGGCTTGTTAAACGCCCCAGATGATTCAACAACAGCTGTATACACCAAGGACCATCACATGATCAAAATTGACCAAAACTTTGAATTTCAGTCAAGGGGCAGAATAGGAAGTTTGTTGTTAGGGTTTTATGATTCTAGATTATTCTGTAGCCACTATATAAGGCATTAGGATTTCATTTGTCACTTGTTAAAGAATTTTCTTCAAGCTTTGTAATTCCTTTTTATATGAATGAAAGTTGGTGTTTTGTTTAAAAAGTAATTCCTTTTCTATTAATTTAAAAGGTGGTGACTGTCTTGAAGAATTTCTGAGTTCCATTTATATTGTGTAAACACTTTGTGTTTTGAGTTTTCAAAAAAGGTTTCAAAAAGGTTTTGATATTTTCAGAAATCCAAGGTTCCAAAGAAAAGTGGAATTGGATTCTTGGATTCATGAAGTTGTTACTTGTTTAAAACGTGTTCAAGATTTCAAGGTTGTTGTTTTCTAAGGTCTCAAAAAGATTTTTTTTGAAAAATCTGTTTTCTCATTTTTTTTACTAAGCTTACTGTATCAAAAAGCCATAAGCTACAAGCTTATGGCCTTTTGATACTTGAATATTGCTGGCTGTTTGTTGTGATTGTGCAGGTAACAAGAAGGAAACAAGTTTCCTTTCTTATCAATTTCTTTTCCACTTTTTTGTACCAAGTACTCTCCATATCAGCACCCAAAAGGATCTACACAAGCCCGGGCTTGTTGGAGGTGGCTTTTCAGCCATTATGGGACCTGGATTGTAGGTCCCACAAGGTAACTTGGCCATCCCTTGTTTTCAAGTTTCTGAGTTTCTTGTGTGATTTGTGTGAAATTGAATGAACCTGTTCTTGAGGTGGTTATTTTTGCTTGATATTGCTTATATATGTCTTTTATGCATGTTAGAGATTGTAGAAATTAGTTTGGATTGAGTTTGATTTGATATTGTTTGAAAAGTTAAAATTCAGAAAATTAAAGGGGTGTTTGGGATTAGGGTTTAAGTTAAGATCTTGAAAAGCTTTTGGCCTGAAATCCACCTAGACACACTTGTAATTGGTAAGGGTAGTTTATTTCTGTCTTTGGTTTCATTTTGGTAGGTTTTGAAACAAGTTTGCATGTTCAAGTTTGATAAAACTAGCTAAAAAACAGCAAACCTCAATTCATGTCTGTTTTGTGAAATTTCTGCCATCAAATCTTGGTAACTGTTAGATACTAGGTCTACTTAGGGATTGTTATCAGTTTTAAGTCATTCAGTTGGATTGTGTGCTAGATTTGAGGCTTCAAAATCCATTTTTGTGCAAGTTGAACCAGTCAACTGTTCATAGAAACATGTATTCTTATTCAGTCACATTTTTGAGCATTTTGTGTTAGATCTTGTGAAGTGATTGTGGTTTTTTGTGTTGTTCTTGACTCCCCACAACTCAACTGGTTGTGGGGGTGCCCCATTGTCCAAAGAAAACCAAGCCATAAGCTTCCCTAAGCTCAAAAGGTCACCAGACCAAATTTTTGTACTACCAGTGGGAACCAAGTTCCCACTGCCTGTTTTATTGTTTCCACTGCTGAGCAAAAAGACAAACCTTTGGACATGTCACTATCAGAAACTTGAATTTTTTGTCTTTAGTGCATTGAAATAGGAATTAGGGTTTCAAACAAATTGCATTATTTTTCTAATTTAATTTGTGATTTTTTTGTTTAACTAGATTTTTTATTACTGTTCATTTAGTATTTTTTACATTTAATAGCTATTTTAAATCACTTTTTAATTTCTGATTTTTGTCTTCTAAGTGTGAAAAAGTGTTATTTTTCAGTTTTAACATTTTTCATAGATTAAGAAAAAGATTTTAAGATTTTTAGTTTAAAAAGTTTTTACTGTTCACTTTTTATTTAATTTTTAGAATTAATTTAGTTTAATTAGGGTTTTATTTATTATCAGTTTTGTCTTTTCGTTAAAAATTTCATATTTTTCAAACTTTTTCATTTTTCTACTGTTCCTTAGAGTAATTTAGGATTTTTAAAAGTGTCAAATTATTTTTGGCATTATTTTATTATTTTTTATAATTATTTTGGTTTAAAAATAGTTTTTAGTGATTTAAAAATAGAAAAATAGTTTTTAAAATTTAGGAAAAATACTTTTTAGTCTTTAGATAATATAAGTAAGTTATTTGTTCAATAAAATAATATTTTGGACATTTTGATTAATTATATTTAATTTTAGGGCTTTAATTAGCATTTAAAATTGAATATTTAATTAATAAAAGGTTTTAAAATATTTTTGTTGGATTTTTATTCTTATTTATATTATTTTAGACTTAATTTTAACTTTTAATTTATTTTTAGGTAAAATTTTTAATTTGTAGCTTTTTACGGTTTTACGTGAACGCCTTTTTCGTCTTAGCTTAATCCGTCTTCGTAACCGTCATTCTCTTCTCATCCCATTTCTATTTTCTCTTCTCATAACAATAAAATCACAAAGAAAATTATTTCATTACACAACGCACTAGCCTCCTCGAGAACGAACTCACTTTAGGGTCATTTACACACGGTTTTCCTAAATCGTCGTGCTTACTTCCCTATTTGTTGCTCTTTTCCTAAAGGGTATACAAAAACTCTACAATCATTTTTGAAATAGAAAATACTTTTTAAACAAAACACCAACTTTTATTCATATAAAAAGGAATTACAAAGCTTGAAGAAAATTCTGGAACAAGTGACAAAATGAAATCCTAGTGCCTTATATAGTGGCTATAGAATAATCTAGAATCATAAAACCCTAACGACAAACTTCCTATTCTGCCCCTTGACTGAAATTCAAAGTCTTGGTCAATTTTGATCATGTGATGGTCCTTGGTGTATACAGCTGTTGTTGAATCATCTGGGGCGTTTAACAAGCCTTTGGGACCAAGGAAACAATCTCAGGCGTTCATTTGGTCGGGTTTTGGGTTTTGGTGTGAAAGTGATGTTGCAGGGGAATCCCATGTGGGGACCACGTTGAAGTGGTGGGTGATTTATCATGTGGGTTTTTGTGACAAAGACCCCAATTAGCCATCTGGAAGGTTATAACAAAAACCCCCTTGTATTTAGTTTAATTGGACCTAGGATTAACTAGGGTTCTTGGGGTGTTTAAGGGATGTTTAATCCGTTTTGGGGGGTGGTTTGTTTAAATAATGTGTTTGGTGGGAAAAGATTAGTTAATAAACTAATCTGGTTTGGCTGGGTGGGAATTAGACGTGGAGGGTGAGGTGGAAGGTGAGGGTGAGGTGGCGGCTTGTGAGTGGGGGTGTGAGTTTGTTTGTCTGGTCAGAAAGGCCCCTCCAAGTTTCATGGTTTGTTCAACTTGTAATAAATAGCAAGAAACCCCATTTCCTTTGTAAATAAGTTTGGGCAGATTGTCAATTTTGGCACAACAAGGTTTGCAAACTTTAAACAAGGACATCTTTTGTAATTTCTTCATTCTCCAAGGACTGAACTTGTAAATTCTTGATAATTAAGGGACCCAAATGCAATAAATGAGATTTGCAAGGGTATAAATTGACAAGTCTTCAATTCTTGAGGGACCAAACTTGCCAATCTTCAATTCTTCAAGGTAAATTTTGGAAATTCTTGATTCGGGTCCGGTTCATTATGCGGCTTCGTTTCCCGTGTTCGTTTTTGATTGATTCTTGTGATCTTTTTGTGTTTTCCTCAATATCCGTACCTAAAATACACAAGCAACAAACACGAGCATATATTTGGCAGTTTTAATGATATTTAATGCATTTTAAGCCCAAATTGGACGATGAGACTATGTATAAAAGCAGTCTCATCATTCTACAATAGGTTCAACAATTGGAGTTTGTTCTTCAATCAACGTCTCTTGATTTACTTGTTTTTGAAGACGTTTACGAGCTCGTTTTGCTTGATTACGAGTGATCATAAACTTCACGAAGAATGGGAGGTGAGCAAAGAAGATTCTTTTTGGGTGTTTTGTGAATTTTCAATTTTTTTGTGTTTTTGATTGTTTTTAATTTTTTTGGATTTTGGTGTATCTTTGTAGACAACAATCTACTAAATCTCTCCTTGAATCAAACTCTTGATTAAAGAAGCCTCAAAAGAATGAAAACGACCACGTGGAGTGAACGCCTTTGAATGACTTTGGAACTTTGGTGAAAACCAAATTGTTCAAGAGGGTTTAATCACAAAGAAACCAAGCAAATATATTATACGTAATAATACTTTGGGCGGCAAAACCCTCGATTAGCCTTCAATCTCAAAATACTCACAAGCAAGCGGGGAAACGAGGCGGCGCGAAGCACTTAAGAGCCTTTTTTCCTTAGGGTATATTTTATAATACCCGCGTTATACCCACCTTATAGTTCGTATTTTTCAAAATCGAGCTTCACGAAAGTATTTATCTATTTTTGCCTTTTTATTTTGTTTGAGATTCGAATACAATAATTAGGAGATCAAATCCCAATTAAGGTTGTGTTTTCACACTTTTGGAGATATTTTGAATTGATTGTGATACTTAATACAATATAGTAATAATAATTTCACAAGAAAAACCAAAAAACCGATAATACGTATTAGTAGATTTCTACTAATACAAATACTATTTATGGTTAATATTAAAAACAACAAGACAAATTAATCACGACACACCTCCCCGGCAGCGGCGCCAAAATGATTGCAGTAAACTACACCTCTTGTTTAGGAAAACAAAAGAGCGTAAATGAGCGGTAAAGTATTAAGTGATGATTTAGGAAAATGAATCACTAATGACCCAAAGGTGAAAGTTCGTTTCCCAAGGAGGTATATGTGTGTGACTAAAATGTAGCAAGGTTTGAGATTAATATTAGTTAGAAGGGGATGAGAAAAGAGGATGACGAAGACGTGAAATTAATTACTACTACGACTAAACGTAAAACCGTAAAATGAGCAAAAATAAAAATTAATTCTAAAAATTCACCAAAAATCAAAATAAATAAACTAAGAGTTTACCAATGATCAAAACTTTTTCAAACCTTTTAATTAATCAAATATTAATTTTTAAATGCTAATTAAAGCCCTAAAAATCAAATTAATTATCAAAAAGTCCAAATAAATATTTTTTAATTGGTAAACCTCTAAAATGACCTAAAAAGATTAAAAACTATTTTTATTAATTTTTAAACTAAGAAAAACTATTTAAAATGATTTAAAAACTATTAAAACTTAAAATAATTATAAAAATTAATCTAAAGATGATAAAATTAATCTAAAAGTTGCAAAAATCCGATTTTAATGTATTTAAGCTAAGAAAAATATAAAAGTGCAAAAATGTGGAATTTGAAAAATAATAATAAAATAATATTAAAATAATATTAAAAATCCAAAAATTATAAAAAATTCTAAAAACTTACAAACTAGTTTATTTTAACCTAAATAATCATAAAATGAAAGTGGAATGACCAAATTACCCCTAATGGGCCCCCAAATGGGCTAAAATAAAAAACAGTCAAGCTTAATGGGCTTTTTAGCCCAAAAAGTCAAAATAAGCCCAAATGACTTGGAAAAGCCCTATCTGACTCAAAATTCAATTTTAAACACAAAACTCTGAAGGCCCAAAAGCTAAAAGTGAGCTTATCACAGCTTAATGAACAAACAACTTATTCTTATTGGGTCATTAAGCCCATTAAGCAATAAGCCAATGCCATAAGCTCTAATTTGACACACAACCTTCTTTTGGGATACTAAAGAGATCTGTAAAAAGAAATTTTGAAAAAGCACAATAAATAAGCCAGAAATAAGCAAAGAACAATTCCACAAAACGACAAAATAGTCGGGATAGAGTTCTAGGCCGTTTCAGAAGCTCTAGTTTGTTGAAAAAGCTTACAAATAGCTTAACTAAGAATAATCAATCAAGAAAATCACAAAAAGCCAAGTAGAATAAGCTGTAAGAACCAATAAGCTGGCTGAAAAAGCCAAATAAGCTAGTTTTCTAGCAAAAGCTTAACCAAAAGACTTGTAACCTTCCAGACTTGTTATTAAGCTGAGAAAAATGAGTTCTATTACAAAAACCAAGTTGTTGCATGTACCAATAAGCAAAACAGATTCAATAAGCTATGTGACAAAGTTTGACCAAAAGTCAAACGCTGACAAGAGAAAATCAAACGCTGACAAGCACAATTTTGGACGTTGACAGACTTAATGAAGTGTTGAGACTTTGTTTTCACCCTACTGGGTAAGGCTTGAGTGCAAACCTTGTGAATCAAGGCCTACCAGTTGGGCAGACTTGATGAGTTTTGGTACAAGAAGCCAATAAGTCGGTGGGCTTATAAGCTTGTGAGATAAGCAGCAAACAAAAGGCACAAACCAAGTATTGCACAAGGAACCAAATACTAGCATAAAACAACAAGAATCAAACCAATAGCATCAAAATCTCATAGCATGCATTTGCTGATCTAAATGACCAAAAGCTGAAATTCAATAAGCTATAGACTACTCAATAAGCAACCAAACTCTAAAACCAGATGATGCAGAGTTGCACAACCAACAAATCTATAAGCAAACCAAGTTTCACAGCTTAATTCAAACAAACAAACAAATTAGACCTGCTGATGTGTTTGACTGAAAAAAGTGTTCAAAAACTAGCAACCTATGATTTTTAGTTATACCTTCTTTTAGACCGATCCAACACTTGAAACAACTTTTATATCAGCTAACAAATATATATAAACCAAAAGGAGCCAAGCTCCAAGGCCTTAAGGCCTTTGAACCAGCAAACACAAACAACCCTTAATCCACAACTTTTCAAAAAAACTTGTGATTCCAACTAACAACCTACTAATTTTATCATTCAAATAGCTACACTAGGTGACAACTAACAGATACCAACCATAAAACACAAAGCATAAACACAAAATCACCAAATCACATACCAAATCATAAAACAGACAAGATCATATGATTTTTTTAGAGGAAACGTAACAAGAGCTTATACCTGTCCTCCACAACATCCTAGGAGGACCAGCAATGCTACTTGGACCTTGTTCAACAACTAGAACAAGACCAAGGTACTTCAACAAGAAAGATGGATGACTACCTTGGCTGATGTTTCAAAGTAGAAACTCAAAGGCTTGATTTCTTCAAAACAATGAACAAACAGCCCAACCAAAGGCCCTAATCCCTTCACAAGCTCGGTGTCAACAACTTGTAAGAGCTTATAGCTTTTGGTTAAGGGTTAGTACACAAAAATAGCAAAAATCAAAAACCTCTTTTCAAGCTTTTTCAAACTTGAAAACCTTACCAAACATAAACGTCCTTGAACCAAATGATTCAAGCCACACTTATAACAACAAATGGAACTCAGAATTACCCTTAAACAACACCAACTTTCAAAAACATAAAAGGAATTACAATTTTCTCAAAATACCAACTTTTATAAATTTTAAAAAGGAATTACAATGTTTAAAAGGTAAAACTGGAACAAAGGGACTCTCACAAGTTGAGGTCTCCTTTTATAGGCAAATGCATACAAAACACTATTCATAAACCCTAGCACTGAATTCTCCAAATTGCCTTTGAGTGCTTGATGTCGTTTGTTGTTGGTGAGTTGTCCAAAATGATCAAGACCGTTCATTTTAGATTGCTAGTTAAGAAGAGAGTCTAAGCTTTTGATCTTGACACGTGTCTTACTTGGAGAGGAGGGTGTGATGTGATTGGGTAATGGGTTGGGGTGTGGGGTCCTTTGGTGAGTGGAGAAGAGGGATTTAATGTTGGGATAGGTTTCAGGTGAGGTGAATCACACGGGGGAACAACTAATTGCAATTTACCCTTTGTTGGTAAAAAGTAAAAATTGGGTTCATCACGTGCTACAGTGTCACGTTTGATCCGAAATCAGTGGAGGTTAAGTGTTTGGCGCGTGTTTATTTTGTTTAAACTTTGAGAATGGCACAAGTGGTCCTTGGTTTTTGGCAAAGTGTGTAAAACGTGTTTTTCCAGCCCAAAAACTCAACTCCTTTGTTATTAAAGTTCCAATCTTCACACTTTTGCCCCAAAACTTTGGCAAAAGTGTTTCAAGGGTAGTATTTGCCATTTTCTCATATTTGAGGGACTCATTTTGGACATTCTTGATCTTCCAAGGTCTTCATTATATCTTTGACTTCATGAGGGGACCATAATTGACAAATTAGAATTGATGAGGGACTAATCTTGCCAATTCTTCAAAGTTGGAGGGCCTTTTTGTAATTTTGACAAACTTAAGGGACCAAACTTGTATTTATGAGTATACAAGGGTTTTAAGTGTCATTTATTCATTCATTGAGGATCAATCTTGTATTTCTTCAAGTCTTCAAGGTTTAATCTTGGATAATTCATGAACTAGGGCCCGGTTCTTTCTACGGCTTCGTTTCTCGTGTCCGTTTTTCCTTGTTTCTTGTGATCTTTTGTCTTTTTCACGATATCCATACCTAAAATACACAAGTAAACAAACACAAGCATATATATGGTATTTTATGACATTTTAGTGCATTGAAAGCCCAAAAAGAACGATGAGATCATGTATAAATGCCATCTCATCACACATCAAGATCAAGAATGATTCTTTTTCAAGACATAATATAAATACAACAAGCACAATCAACAAATTCTACAAATATTCATCAACCAAATCACAAAAGAGCTAGTAAAGACACATCATAGATCATGAGAGGTAAATATCGATTGCATTGATATCACCAAAATTGTGACAAGATTTGCCACTACAATCATTCACCAAATAAAACTTAAAGTCATCAAGTTCTACCATAATACCATAATACAGAAGTCTGAAATAGTCCAATTACAAGGAGGAAATAGAAATGAAATACAAGTAACAAATCACGTGGTGATCCACATGATCTCGTTGATGGCCGCCCGTCCTCGTCATCATCGTCATCTTCTTCGGGCTTTATATCACTATCCTCCATCTTTTTCTTGCCTTTCGAAGAAGTTCCCTCATCCACCTTCCTTTTTCCTTTCGAAGTAGATCCTTCACCTGATGGTACCATACGCTGAGCCAAATAAAAATTATCCTCTAAAGTATAGTACTCTCCATCTTCTGGTGGTTCGACCATGAAATGCGTGTTCGCATACTTTAGGTCACATCGAAACTTCCATGCATTTATCAAGAAAGGTCTTACACGAGCCTCCCAACATCAAAGACGGTCATACTTGACACAATCTCCCTTGATTCCTTCAAACTCAGCACAGAAATTCTCCATAATCATTTTCAACTTTTCCATCTCTACCCTTTCATGATCCCTAGTATTGTTAGCTCTCAACACACCCGAATAAAATCTCTGAAAAGCTTTCTCATTTTTCTGAAACCTCTTAATAGCCCTTGTCTCTACCACATACCTTTCGTACAACTGTCAATCAAACTTCTTCAAGAAATGCTCCGTGTTACTGTAACTCCTCGGTCCAGGACAGTAAACTCTTGCAATGTTCTCATGGAGAGAATGCACATTAACCGCAGCACTAGAATCAGCTTGATCATCATCACTACTATCACGAGCAACTTCTGGCAAACCTTTCCAATAAGCATCACATGTGGGTGTAGCAGAACGAGAACAAACATGTTGTTGCTCAGTCTGCCCAACCGTAGCCGCATGAACTTCATCTTCCACGGGATCCTCTTCTGGGTCCTCATCGTTATCTGTGACAATCCGTCAATTTATGGTTGATATTTTATTCTCGAATATTATTTAAAAACATTATTTTAATGTTACATTATGAAATCACTTATTTTTGGGAAGTAATTTGGATTTACGTCTTGAAGTGGCATCGACTACGTCTAAACCGGAGGATTCTACGTTACGTGCTTACGTTTACATACACCGTCTTTGGTGACAGTCCGACATTTCAGAAAATAAATTTATTCGTGAATATTATTTTGGAGTTTTAAATTTGTGTTGGTTCATAAACTCACAATTTACGAGAAGAGATTAGGACTTACGATTTTAATTTAACGTCCTTTACGACTAAACCGGAAACCTTAGGATTACGTATTTACGTTTTTGAACTCCGTTTTTGATGAGACAATTTTTATTAGATTCGTTTTGTGCCGTTGATTCATAATTTATAAAAACGTTTTTCGTAAAACGACCCGAGGGCACGCAAATCGAGGAAACTAGAATCGAGGAGTACCCGTAAATTAGTGGGATGAGACAAGATAAATCTTGCCCCACCCCACTCAAAAGGGACGGCATTATTAATCTAACACACCCATGAGGTGTCATCTTATGGTTACTAGTTACAACACATGTAACTAGAAGCTTACAATGTAAGCAAACCATATACAAAAACCATTAGCTAAAACAAATCCATCTATTTCACACATGCAATACCACACACATTTCTCTCATCCCCTCCCTATGTGCCGTCCCAACCTACACCATAAACATCACTTTTGATCAAAATTTACCATGAAATCTTATGTTATTTACACATAAGTTGATGCCCTTTTGAAACCCTATTTATTGGTGGTGATTATAACATCCAAGGAGGAGTTTCCATGGAGTCTTGGGGCTGATTTTCCACAAGGTGTTCATGAAGAATGGTGGTCTTGAAGATGGTCTTGGTTATTCACAAGTTTCTCCATCAAAATCCATGTTTTGATCACAACCTACATCATCATGGTGGTATAAACATAGTTCTTCCCATCCTTATGTATATGTATATGATGATGAATGATGATTAAAAATATTGTGTGGGGATTTGGTGTTGATAAACATGCTTAAAAAGATGAAAAACTATAAGAAACAAGGCTAAAATCTTGTTTAAATTGTTCGCTGTATAAAACAGTAAAGAATCATATGATGAACTGATAAAAAGGGCATAGATTAATAGATATACAGTAAGTAATATGTCTTGTACACATGTGAGAGT
This sequence comes from Glebionis coronaria, assembly GCA_025667525.1. Classification (NCBI taxonomy): domain Eukaryota; kingdom Viridiplantae; phylum Streptophyta; class Magnoliopsida; order Asterales; family Asteraceae; genus Glebionis; species Glebionis coronaria. The sequence goes on from CM046881.1 coordinate 297,176,381, forward strand.
TGGCCATGCAATGGAATCATTAGGATGAGTGAGATATGATCAAAACAAGTTTAGAGTACAAATCTGAATTCACTGTTTTGGACGATTTTTAGAAAATACTTAGAGGCTGATTCAACAGTAGCTATAGGAGAGTTAAATGGAGCACATATCATGTATTTTATTTCATAAACATTTGAGCTTCTATCTCCATATAGAACTATAGATATGGCAGTTTTGGTGAACATGAAAATAAAAATTAGATTTTGGAAATTAAAGTATAATAGTATTATATAAGCACTCAAATAAAAATAGTATAAAATGTGAATTAAAATCCACTAACTCATATAATACATTAATATAAATATGTATAAGGATAAACAAATGGGCATTTTATAAAAATTGTAGTTTGATAAGTTTTATAAGTTATAAAACTATAAACATGATTTTTTCGACTTTTTCGGCTATTACCGTAAAATTAACGTTTTTGCTAAATAAAACTTAGACGGTTGGAACCGTCTAATGTGAACTTTATAAAGCTCATATACTGATATATAAACATATTTAACAAGTAAAAACCGATAAAACCCGAACTATATAACATACGGACATTAACGGACTAAGTTAACGTTATTGGACTAATAATACAACAAAATGGGCTAAAACACTTATAAACTTATTTATTGGGCTTAACCCATTTGGGCCCAACATGTAAAGTATAAATACTGATAATACAAGTATGAAATGGATTAATACAAGTTAATGAACTTATAATAGGCTTATTGGACCTAAAACACGTAAATAGATAAAACTAGTAAACTAGTATAAAGTTATCGACACATAACACTAAAATGAGTAAATGAGAATATGTAAACCCACTTGATCATCATATATATATAATCATCATATGTATACATAATTTTTATTTTTATAAAGTCATTGGACAAGAGTCTAAGACAAGTATTATTTGTCTAGGTTTCCGTGATTGAAGCACGTACCGTACGTCCGAATTGCCGATAACCCGCCTTCCCACATCAACGTGAGTTCATAGCCTCGCACTCTTTTAAATGTTTTTATGAAATGTTTTATAAACCCGCGAGGGAGATAACATGTTAGTTTTTATAAAATAGGACACCATTGTCCCGATTGTTTGTTTATTGATTTGGACCCGAATGATTGTATGACCCGATTATATGACCCGATAAATGATTAAATGACCCGATAGATGAAATTAAATGGTTTATTAAAGTTAGGTTATGTCAGTAAAAGTCCCATTAGCATGAATTGTGAACTACCGGGATTTGGTAGACGCTTATGCATATAATAGTACTATTTGGGGACGATCATCCCAGTTCGCGCCTTGACGGTTGATCCCCGTCGTACCACATTGATTGGTAAGCGAATTTATGTATGAGAAGATTTCCATAGCGTGACCTTTGTGACGACACGCTAATTTAGACGGGCAAATTGAGTATCGGGTTAGCTACCCGTTGTTTGGTTTAGTAAGGTAACAATGTCTTGCGGCTTATAATAATCCAGTTAACGAAATACTACGATACGCACCGAATTACGATGTATTGCCTGACTAGCAATACGGGGTCATACTATTGATATTATGTTCGTGTTTTGGTTTTCATAACCATATTCATATAACGGTTTTTATTTAACTTTATACAACGTCGTAAGACGTATCGTATGATGTTTTTACGACATTGGCTCGTATAACGATTTTTAAGGCAAATGCCTATATTATGATTTTCGATAAGGATTTGTATAAAAATGACTTTGGCTATTTTATGGCCTATTACAATGATTTGTACAAAATGATTTTTGGTAATAATTTTATACCAGTGTTATATTGATGGATTTTATTAAACTCTATGAATTCACTCGGCGTTTTTGCTGACCTTTTCTTTTAACATGTTTTGTCTCAGGTACTTGAAGGTAATTCTCGGGAAGACAACAAGAATTCATGGCCCGCACTTAAATAATAATTTCCATTCAAATATTTTGTAAAACCTGTATGAAATACATTGACTTGGGACCTATGTAACTTTGATATTTATGAATGGAAATGCTTTATTATTAAACGACGCGATTTTTATGCGTTGTCTATGATGTGAGTAATGTGCTATCCCGTAACACCAACTAGTCTTCCGCTGTATTGAGTTGTATAAATTTGGGGGTGTTACAGTTTGGCATCAGAGCTCTCGTTATAGAGAACGAAAGATTTTTAAAACCAAGGTTTTGAATAAAACATTTCAAAATCTTTTAACTATAAACATTTTTCTAAAAATGTCTAAAAATCTTTTGACTACAACGGTGCCGAAGAATTCCCGAGTTACCGACAAGGCCAGACTGAGAAGTGTTATTTTAATATATATATAACTTGGATTATATATATATATATATGATGTAATTTGATTACATGATTGTTTGATGATTATTTTGATATTTATACGAGGTATTTATACGACGTAGATTGTCACAAGGAACCCTAAATCCCCTAGTAAATTAATCGAAGCTAATCTCGTAGCAATTCTAGCTATCCTAGATCTAAACCAAGTTGTGGATATTTATGATCCAAACAAATGATTGATATTCGTAGAAATGTAGATATTAGTTGATTGTGATATTAGAGAAGAATTGGTGAGATTATATATGATATCGATGTCATGACGATCTTTCCTTATAGAGTGGAGTTTGACAAAACGTTACCACCTAGAAATATGTCATCTGATTTGTTGTCACCCAATTCTTAAATTGAAATCGAAAGGGTGAATGTTGCACTTGAGGCTGTCATTGGAACCATTACCCAAAAGCCTCATGGCACTAGTACCTTTCCGAGAAGTCTAAATGATTGTGTGAGTCATTTCATACTAGTGACTCATTTGATAATTATTGTTGTAAGAGCTATAGGATTGGAAATTAAGTGTTGATTCATATCGAGCTTTTATTGCCCTATTAAGGTCTAAAAATAAGGTTGAAAGTATTGGGAAATGAGGTAGGATATCGCATTGAGTATGACTTGGTTGAAACTTGAATAAAGTAAAATTTAACTTGTATGGAATAAGAAATTGGTAAGAGGAAGTTGTTGAGTTCTGTGATTGAATTATAAGGTTTTAAATGATTGTTATTTTGTGTTAAGTGTTGTTCCTAGGCCATTGTCCACTAACGAGGATGCCCAGTGTCCAAGAACTAATTTGAAGAAATCTTCTTCTGAATTGAGACCGATGGATCTTCTGGGACAAGTGGAACACCTAGTAACTCTTGTAGATTAGTATTCATTGTGGTATCTTTTAAAAAATAATCCCTAACTTAACTGAGACATCAGTTGGTAGGATGAGTTCTTGGAATTGTATGACATAGTGACACGTAATGTGTTACGGTACAATTTTGACTTGTTTGTGATTAATAAAAAGACTACCTTTGATTGCTAAATTCTACATGTATTGATGTTATCTATCTTTTCTTGCTTCTCCTAATGCTCGCATTAGTAATGCAACCATTGAACAAGTACTCACCTCGAATTGAGTTACGTTGTAGATTATTCTTTTTGAGTGCCATCAAGGTCATGAACCTCATGATTAATTGGCTAAGCTCATTTCCTAGCATATTGTAGTTAGTTCTCGGTGAACAACTTTTCATCACTCTTTTGCAGATCACTCATTGTTTTTATAAAGATAAAACAGTATCCTTTGAGAAAATTGAATTTCCATCACTATATGGATTATTTAAAGTGAGACTTATAAATAATCATTATTGAAATAAAGTTGATTATGAAATACCTTGGAAAACTTAATTGTTTTCATAACAATGAAAATCTTTGTAAAGTTATTTTTGATTCTTATTTAAGAATTAAGCATGAAAATGTTTTTATTATAAACATGATGATAAAATTTTGACGAACTGAGTATTGCATCGTAATCTTGAAATTGTATATAGTTGCGCGCCTACATACAATTTGGAATTGACCATGCAAGGCTGATTAGTAGTCACCATAAAACTAATGAATAAACACTACATTTTCTTTGAAGATTGTTAAAGATTAAATTTTATGAGATCTGCAAGAAGTGAAAAATAAGGACATAATGTTAGGGACACCTACATATGTGCCTGTAGCATCTATTCTTCTGAGTCGAATTTAATCATCTGTGGAACTTGTCTTATTTGACAATTGATATTCCTATTCTTGTCCAATTCTCTCGTAGTGAGATTCTTAGAAAAAGTATCTGATTACCGAGTGTTGATACCCGATTGGATGTATCGACGTTCCTATCATTTCTTTTGATTTGATTTCATTTGAATGACCTGGGTAACGATCCGAGGAGCTTTCGAATGCGTACTCAAATTATGAAAACATGGGATATATTCATATTCGTTAAATGTTTTCGTCTGTGCCTGATTTGAAATTCTTTCGCGTAGATTATGCGTTAACCCTACTCTTTTAAGGTTAGTTATGTCTCCATATATCCTTGAATTTGTGAAGTATTATGAATTATTATTAGTCTTTTGAGAAGTTCACATCTTATCGACGGTAATAAAACTGGAAAGTTAGTAATGCCAGTAGAATGGATTGATTGATTATGACATGACGACATTGTCTTAATTGATGGGAATTCGAATAGAATTCCCCTAAATGATGAGATGTTGATTATCAAAAGTGATCTAAATAATTCTTGACTGATGACCATATCCTGTATTTAGACGTGAAATTATACCATGAATGGTTGTGAATTAGTCATAGATATTATAACCTAGAAAGAACCTAATATGAATTTATTAAAAGATGTTTCTGTTATCTGAAATTTTAGAAGGTATTTGTTGGTAAATTACCTAGACTTTTGCCATTAAGGCAAGTTGAAATTGGTATTGATTATATTCCCGGTGCTGCACCTGTGGCATGTGCACTGTACGTCAGCACCATCTGAATTAAAGGAATTACCTTACAACTGGGAGAGTTGTCGGAAAAAGATTTTATTCTACCAAGCTCGTCATCATGAAGAGCTATGGTTTTATTATTTCTTATATTTATAGATTACTGTGAACTGAGTAAATTGACAATCGAAAACGATATCCATGACTCGAAATGGAAGATTTGTTCGATCATTTACAAGGTTCTAGCGTATATTTAGGAATTTGATCCACGACATGGTTATCATCAATTTCGCATCCGCGAAAAAGATTATCTATTCCAATCACTACATCCAGTACTTGTAATGAACATTATGAGTTTGACGTGATGTCGTTTGGATTGACTATACACATGTAGCATTCATAAATTTGGTGAATCACGTGTGTAGGTGATGAGACTGCTTTTATACATGGTCTCATCGTCCAAATTGGGCTTAAAATGCATAAAATATCATTAAATATACCAAATATATGCTCGTGTTTGTTACTTGTGTATTTTTAGGTACGGATATTGAGGAAATGGCAAAAGATCACAAGAATCATTCAAAAACGAACACGGGAAACGAAGCCGCACAATGAACCGGGCCCAAGTTTGGAAATTTGCAAAAAGACCCTTGAAGAATTGAAGATTGGCAACTTTAGTCCCTCATCTTTGAAGAACTTGTCACAAATGACCCTCCAAATGTCATTTGTACAAGTATGGTCCTCCATGTTTGAAGATTGTACAAGACCAGTCCTTGAAGAATCCAAGAAAGTACAAGAAAGTCCTTGGAAAAAGTTTTGGAAGTATTTGTGCCATAAATGACAAGTTGCCAAAAGTTGATAACGGCAAAATAGGCGTTGATGCTGATTTATTACAAAGTGGAAGAAGTAAAAGAGCTTGGGGGCCAATTTTGCCAACCAACAAAACTCCCACCACCACTCACAGCTTGCCACGTCAACAATACCCACCCATAAACCCATACCCTACCCGACCCTACCCAGTCCAATACCCAAAACCCAAGTTTATTAATTAAACCAGTCAAACCCCAGTCAACACCCCCCCACTTTCCCACCAAACAAGCTTTTTAAAATTCTTTTTACCCAAAATGGATTAAACAATTTCCTTAATCCCACTTAAACCCTAACAATCCCCAGGTCTAATCTCCCATGAAACAAAGGGGTTTAAGCTAATTATGTCCAGATTGCTAATTGCCCCTAACCTCACCAAAACCCACATCACAAAACGCCACAAGACACACCCATGTGTCTTGTGGGACCCTCCCCTGCACCCATCATTTTCCCCCAAAACCTATAACCCGACCAAACCAACAATCCAGATTCTCCCCTTGGTCCCCAAGTTCAAATGGATGGCTAAGATCACTTTCCCAAGCTGGCACATCACTCTCATTCACATGGCACGAATTTGACCATCTTCAGTCAAAGAATCAAGGGCTTTTTAGGAATTCAAGCTGCTAGGGTTTAGTTATTCTAGATAGTTCTTTAGCATTGTATAAATAGAGGTGCCTGTACCTCTATTTCCTCTTGTTCCAGTTTTTAGCAATTCACATTTGTAATTCCTTTTTTATAAATTATAAAGTTGGTATTTTTATATATAAATTGTAATTCCTTTTATTGAATTTTAAAAAGTTGGTGTGTGTTTGAATTGCTAGACTGAGTTCCACTTGAATTTATTCAAGCACTTTGTGTTTGAGATTTTCAGAAAAGTTTCTGAAAATTGGTGATTTGGTAAAATTGGTTCATGGTTTGGATTCCTGATTTTAAGTGTATTGGGTATAAGTGTTTTTGAAAGGAAATCATTTAAGGAAGTTGTGAAAAGGTTTTAAGAAAGTTTCAAGAAAAAAAAGAGAAATCAGTTTGTATTGTTTGCTTGTGTTTCTTTCTTTCTTAGCAGGGTTGAAGTTATTGATTTGATCAAGGTCCTGCATAGACCCGGGTCTATTGGAGGTGGTTTTTCAACCACAAAGGGTCATGGATGTAGGACCCTTAAGGTAGTCTTGTTTCCCTTTTCATCTTTTTAAGTTTTCTGAAAATATTGTGCAAGTTGTGATTTGTATGAAAAGGTGTTCAAGTGTGTTTATATGGTTTGATATTGCTTCATTAAGGTTATTATGCATGCTGAGATTGATTGAAATCCATTTGGTTTGATTTTGGTGTGATTTGCTTTGTTAAAAGTTCATATTCAGTTCTTAAAGGGGTGTATGGATTAGCATATAAAGTGAGCTTCTTTGGTTGATTTTGTGTTAAAACGTGTTAGAATCACTTCATAGGGTAGCAATAGGTTGCTGGTAGTTGTGCTTTCAGTTTGGAACAAGTTTTGAACCAATTTGCAAGCTAAAAAAGGGTCAATAGCATATAAAATCAGTAACTGCCTTGTCTGTATGAATTTTGAGAGATTTTGGCTTAATCTTTTGTTCATTGCTAGATTAAAGGTTGTTTGAGGTTTGAGTATTGCTGGTATGCCATTTACTTTGATTGTATGCAAGTTATGAAGGTTTGAAATTCATTTTTATGCATGTACTTTGGTCATTTTGTTCATCAATCAACACAAAGTTTTATAAGTAATTTTTTGTGTCATTTGGTGATTGATCTTGAGTGATTGCTTGTTGTTTTTTGTACTTTAATTGACTCCTTATACTCCAAAGAGTATAAGGGTGCCCCCTTTGTCCAATAATTCACCACAATCAACAAGAACCAAGCCCTCTTGGTTCAATATTCACAAGTGAAAGAACACACTTGTGTTCATCAGAAACATAAGCTCAACTGGGCACATTTTCTTTTGTAAACTTGCTTTAATCTTGATAAACTTGGATTGTGTTTGTGTTTTAGTGATTAACAAGGTCTCTGGATTTGTGTTTTAAAAGTTTTTTTAAAAAAAAAGACCAAAAAGGACGTGGCCAGGACTCGAACCTGCGCCACTCCTCTCACAACCCAACGTGCTAACCATCTGCGCCCTAGGGACTTTGACTGATAGGTTTGGTTTCAAATTATACTTAAGGTAGTTTTGTTTTGGCTTATTTAATATAAGCCGTAGCTTATTTTGGCTATTTGAGCTTATTTAATAAGCTTATTTGTGATAGCTTATTTTTCCTAGGTTCTTATTAGGGTTTTAGACTTTTCTGTTTAAAAAGTAGATTTTTCCCTTTATTTATTTATTTTTTAGAATTATTTTTAGTTTAATTTTTAGAAAGTAGATTAAAAATAGTAAAAAACATTTTAAAAATCCAAAAAAAAGTTTTTAGGTTTTAATTTATATTTTTGAGGTTTACATATCATAAAGTTTTCAAAAAGTCTAATTTTTAATTTTATTTTATTTTAGGGTTTTTAGACAACTTTAAAAATTAATATAAAATTAATAATTAGGTTTCAGAAATTTTTAATTGCATTTTTATCTTAGTTAGAATATTTAGGATTTTTGGTAATTTTTTAGAATTTATTTTTAAACCTTTTATTTTTTAAAATATTTTAATATTATTTTATTCCCAAAAATAGAAAGTTTAATTTTTAACTTTTTTTCATTTTTCCTAGGTCAAGGACATATAATTAGGAACTTTGTCACTTTCCAAATATTTTTTAGGCTTTTCATTTAATTTTTAGAATTAATTTAAGTTTTAATAGATTTTAATAGTTTTTAAGTAATTAAAAATAGTTTAATTTGGTTTTAAAATTTTTAAAAATAGTTTTTAGCTTAATTAGGTCATTTTTGGGGTTTACAAACTATAAAATCTTGTTTAGGGCTTTTTAATAATTATAAGTGATTTTTAGGGCTTTAATTAGCATTAAAAAGTCATTATTTATATAATTAAAAGGTTTAGAAAGTTTTGATTTTTTGTAAACTCTTAGAATTTTATTGTGGATTTTTAGTAATTTTTAGGAATTTTTAGGTTAAAATTTTAATTTTCGTGGTTTTTACGGTTCTACGTCTTAACTTTCTAGTAGTGATTTTTTTTCGTTAATTTTTATTTTTACGTCTTCGTCATTTTCTTTTCTCTTTTCTTCTTAATAAAATCATCAATCAAAATCAATTCATTACACAACACACGTGCCTCCTCGAGAACGAACTCACTCTTCTTAAGGGTCATTTACACACGGTTTTCCTAAATCGTCGTGCTTACCCTATATTATTGCCTTGTTTTCCTAAACAAGTGTGATTTTACAACTATCATTTTTGCGCCGCTGCCGGGGAGGCGTGTTGTGTTTTGATTTGGCATTGTTGTTTTTATACTAACCATAAATAGTATTTGTATTAGTAGCACTCTACTAATACGTATTATCGTTTTTCGGTTTTTGTGTGAATATTAATACTATATTGTATACGTAGAACAATAAATACACAAGTACTCCAAATACGTGAGAAATCACAACCTTGATTCGGGATTTCATCACTCGATCATTGTATTCGAATCTCAAACAAAAGAAAAAGGCAAAAATAGATAAATACTTTCGTGAAGCTTAATCTTGAAAATACAAACTATAAGGTGGGTATAAGGCGGTTGTATTTCACGACCTAAAGGAAAAAGGCTCTTAAGTGCTTCGCGCCGCCTCGTTTCCTTGTGCGTATTTTATTTTGAGAGTGAATCGAGGGTTTTGCCGCCCAAAGTATTATTACATATCATATATATTTTCTTGGTTTCTATTGATTAAACCCTCTTGAGCGATTTGGTGTTCCACCATCGTTCTAAAGTCATCGAAGGCGTTCACTTCACGTGATCGTTTTCATTCCTTGAGGCTTCTTTAATCGAGAGATTTGATTAAGGAGGAGATTTGTAGATTTTTGTCTACTTAATACATTCACCAATTTCCAAAAAAGTTAATACCATCAAAAACAACAAAAAAAATTGAAAAACACAAAATACCAAAAAGAATCTTCTTTGCTCGCCTTCTCGTTGTACGTGACGTTTATGCAAACTCGCTCTAAAGCAAGACGTGCACGTAAACGAAGAAACAAATCGACCACTCCTACTAGTGAGGAGTCTCCTATTGACGAACCCGTTGTAGTGAAAGAAGTCGTCATGGCTAATCGAACTATGATGGAGTTACTTCAAGCACCCACCGAGGGTTATGGAGAAGCTATTGTTATTCCCGCAATCCTTGCGGAGAATTTTGAGGTGAAAACGGGTTTGTTGTCGATGATCCAAAACAACAAATTCCGTGGTGATGAGAAGGACAATCCTCACAACCATATCCGCCAATTTAATCGTCTTACCGCCACGTGCAAATTCAAGGATGTCTCGAATGACTCGATTAAGATGATGCTTTTTCCGTATTCCTTAGCGGGGCCCGCTAAAATTTGGTTAGAGAAAGAGCCACCCAATTCTATATTGACGTGGAAGGATCTCGTTTCAAAATTTGTAAACCAATTTTTTCCGCCCTCTAAGACTACGCATTTGAAAAATGAGATTTCTAAATTTTCACAAGAATCAAATGAAAGTTTTTCTACGGCTTGGAATAGGTTTAATGAGATGTTGCATGAATGTCCTCATCATGGTTTTTCCGATTTGCACCAAATAAACACGTTTTACAATGGACTTAATGATCATGAAAGAGATTATTTGAATGCCGCCGCGGGTGGTAATTTTTTGTGTAAAACGGTTGAAGAAGCTTTGGTCATAATCGAGAATAGGTCTAAGGTTTATAGCCCTCGTCACACACCGAGTGTTGCCAAAATGGGCTCATCATCGTCTCGTTCCATTAATGCCTTACATGATGAAGCAAATGAAGAAAACCGATTTTTTGATAGATTTGCCAACCTTATGTCCCATTGGAAAGCTCAAGAAGCTTCCAATTCCGCTTCGGTTAAAGCGGTTTCTAAAAGTTGTTTGTCGTGTGGTGGAGCTCATGATCTTTCCGAGTGCATCACCGCGGATGGTAACACTTCGAATGCTTTTGTAGCCACGGGAACTTATAACCAAATCGGTCAAGGTTCCCGCCAAAATCAAGCTCCACCAAATCAAAATGCTAATAATTATCGAAACAACAACCAAGGTGGAAATTACCAAGGAAATCAAAGGAATTATAACAAAGGTAATTATCAAAGTGGTAATGGGCAAATTTCAAATCAAAACCAAAACCGTGATTTTCAAACTTCTACCCAAGGTTTTCAAAATGATCACACCAAAAATCTTCAAGGAGAATTTTTGAATTATGCAAAGGCTAATGATGCTAAGTTTGACAATATGCAACGTGAAATGGTTAGCTTAAGATCCGAGTTGAAAAACGAGCTTAAAAACGAACTTGCTAATGAACTTAAAACTCATGCTAACAAAATGGAAGGAAATGTCACACGACTCCAACAAAATCAACAAAAAATGGAGCAAGGTCAACATGAGATTAAGCAAGAATTGTTAAAAGCGGATGCTAGGCAATCTAAGTTTGAAGACCGTATGGCTAAGATGTTTGAAGCTATCATGTGTAAGCCCTCTTCTTCGGGTGGTCTTCCTAGTGATACCATCGTGAACCCGAAAGGAGAATTGAAGGTTATTACCACTCGTAGTGGTAAAACTTTCAAAGAACCCATTTCTCGTCCAAGTACTTCTATGGAGAAGGAAAAAGAGAAAGAACCCGAGGTGGTGGTAGAAACGGAGCAAATTACAAGCCCACGAAGTACCGCTCAAACCACACCTACGGTTGAACCAATACCTATCATGGAACCCGAGATTCCAAGGCCGATGCCTATGCCTACTTTGCCCCACCCCACACCACCTTTACCCTACCCTTCAAGACGAGACAAGGAAAAGGCACAAGAACGAAATAATTATCAATTTGAACTCTTTATGAAAATGTTTCGTGACTTGCATTTTAATATAAGTTTTGCCGACGCCTTAGTCATGATGCCTCGATTTTCCGCGAACTTCAAAAGTATGTTGAATAACAAAGAGAAATTGCAAAAATCGTCTAGTTGTTCTTTGGTTTTTCTAAGCCGCATACCTCAAAAAGTCGGTGATCCTGGAAAGTTTTTAATCCCATGTGCTATCCAAGACATGGAAGAATGCTACGCCTTGGCCGATCTTGGTGCTAGTATTAATTTGATGCCTCTGGAGATTTTTAAATCGCTCAATCTTCCAAATCTCACTCCTTCAAGAATGTCAATCGAAATGGCCGATCATTCTATGATTCTAGCTTGTGGAGTTGCCGAGGACGTCTTCGTGAAAGTTGGAAAGTTCTACTATCCTGTAGACTTTATTGTTGTTGACATTCCCATCGATCCTAAAGTTCCGTTAATTTTAGGTCGATCTTTTTTGGATACCTCGAGAGCACTTATCGATGTGCATGCAAGAAAAATCACTCTTCGTTTCAATGAGGAAGAACTCGTCATTAATGCAACCCAAAACTCCACTCTTTCTCATGTGTATTCTATCACATCTTTGTACAATGTCAATCCCATCAAAAGCATTTGCAAAAAGATTTCAAATAGAGTTTTAGGAATTGTTGATAAAAATGAAGTTTCGTCCCCTCCGCCGGTGGAGGTTAAGAGTGTTAAGCCTATGATTCCAATCTCGAGTGATTCTTCGGATGATGAATACGTTGATCCCGATGGGGAGGTTTTCTTTGTTGACAAAAGATTTGAAAACTTGCCACCACCTAAACCAAAAAGATTTCAAAATGTTAGAATTTTTAGTGTGACTAACATTGCTTTAGATACACCAAATATTTTTGACATAATCAAATCGGGTTTTCAGTAAAAGATGAAAAAGGAAAAGATTTTGAATTGAATTTAAATGATTTTTCTACAATTCTAACTCCGTCATCACCGCGTTTATTGAGTGCTACAAGCTCGTCTTCTCCTTTTGACGATGCTTTGTGTGGACTTAGTGTGGGGGAATCCCCTTATGTTCCATCCCCTTTCTCCACCGAGGACGAGATATTTGATCCTGGAATTGCTTATCAAGGGAAATCTCGGTCTTCCACCGATGCAATAAATGGAAAATCTTTTCATTTGTTTGGTGCGAGTCTACCTCGAGTAGCTCAATGTTTGTATGACTTACCCATTGTCCCACCCTTCTATTTCTTCTCTCCTATTTTCTTAAAACTCTTTGAGTTTTTGTTGACACACGACAAAGTGGCGTTGATTTGTTTTTCCAAAGAAAACGAGAACGCCATCTTCGATCCTGGTATTTTGCACCATCTAAGGACTTAGTCCTTAATACCGGTTGTTTTTGGGCCTTGTTTATCATGTAAGCCCCACCAAAAATTGACCATACCATGATTATCCCTAAATGATCACATTTATGGGGATTCGAGTCGAGCTTTTGACTCAGTTATAAAAAACAAGGTGCCTCGTGGGGGAGACCCATGCTTATCCATGTACATATTATTGCTTTCTAATTAGTTTAATGTGAGGGGATTTGTGCCCTTCCAACATTTGTTCCGTGGTTGTTTGTGAATTGTGAACTTTAGATGATCATGATCTTCACGATTGGAGCCTCTCGTGTTCGTTTTATAGGAGCACTCGATCGTTTGCTTTGGAGACATTTCTCAATATCCAAATGATATATCCTTTTATGTTTTAACCTTAGGTTTTTAGCACACTTCATAAACGGCTATTAACTTATTGGTTACACCCTTTCCATGCTAGATTAGGCATTCGACTACGTCTCTAGTATGGGGGTGTTTGTACCCCTAGACTCGAAACATTGAGGACAATGTTTAACTTTAGTATGGGGGGGTGAATAGATACTTGCCTTGCCAAACCTTCACGCTTTCCAAAGTTTATCGTTTTGTTTATCGTTTTGTTGCAAAATAAGGCTAAAAATGGCCAAATTTTAAAATTTTTCTCATGTTTTATAAGTGTTTGAAGACACGAATGTAGGTTTTCCGATGGCGAGAATAAGAGTAATTTTTTACTCGACTGTGCGTGTTGAGCACTTAGCTTTGATTCCTTAACTACACATTAGGCTAAGTCTCTTAAATGAGGACGAGAAATGATAGAGTTAATTATAAGTTACTATGCTAAACGTAGAGTACTCATATTCTTTCAAAAACTCATGTGTTCTCGTTGATTGCTTATTCTCCCTTCGCTTGTAAATATTTTTTTTTTTTTTGCTTAATAAATATTGACTTAGCGGTTTAGTTAGGATTGTTGGGTTTCTAGTCTTTTCTAGTAGCTTCCGTGTAATTAAATTGGGAAGACATTAAGGTATCGCCAGCGTCACGATTTTGAAGTATTGGCACCCGTATAATTGAAAGCTTCACCCAATAATAAGATTTCAAGTGCTCACCTAAATCTAGCAAACAATTTGAAGCCCCACAAGGCCTAAAATCTATGCAAAATTGAAAGTGAATCAAGCCTTAATCTTCGAAGCTTTAAAGATCCAAAATTCGCTTTAGCGTGAGGATATACGTCTTTGGCTAATAAAACCACCGATGAGGCGGATAATAAAAGGCAAGGCAAGACCGAAGTCATAATAAAAGCTTCATGGCGAAGTTGAATAAAAGATGGAGGTAAACCAAAGATAATAAGGTCCTTCCGTTAGGGGGCGTATAAAAGTCTTGGTAATAAGTCTCATGTTCAAATCCGTTATAAAACCGTGTTTATCGATTCGTTTTGTTGACTTAATTTTTTAACATCGTTGTCTATTAGGAGGGGTTATTGATTTGATGGTTTTAGTTACACCGTTAGGACTCTATTTTTAGACCTAAATCTCTATTATCGCATAAGTAAAAAATGTATCCTCGTGAAACATTCAAGACATCATAAAATATAAGAGATACAACTTAGGAATAATGGGAGAATAAGTACGTGATTAGGGCATATGAGTAGTGTTAGCATTACTAACTTATAATGACAATGATCTCGTTGCACGCTTGGCATGGAATTGGGGTGAAAATCGAGGACGATGAAATTATTTCTAACAAAGCATTCACGTGTTCTTATTCTATGAACCTAAACGTCCCATTTTACGATGAAAATCATACATTATGTCTATAACGCAAGTAGTAGTAATAGTAGTAGTGTAGCTAGTTTATCATTTCAATAAAGTGAATAAAACTGAATTTTGGAGATGCTTTGATACTTTATTCTAGCATTGCGTGAGGGCACGGCAATGGTTTAGTATGGGGGAGTGATGAGACTGCTTTTATACATGGTCTCATCGTCCAAATCGGGCTTAAAATGCATAAAATATCATTAAATATACCAAATATATGCTCGTGTTTGTTACTTGTGTATTTTTAGGTACGGATATTGAGGAAATGGCAAAAGATCACAAGAATCATTCAAAAACGAACACGGGAAACGAAGCCGCACAATGAACCGGGCCCAAGTTTGGAAATTTGCAAAAAGACCCTTGAAGAATTGAAGATTGGCAACTTTAGTCCCTCATCTTTGAAGAACTTGTCACAAATGACCCTCCAAATGTCATTTGTACAAGTATGGTCCTCCATGTTTGAAGATTGTACAAGACCAGTCCTTGAAGAATCCAAGAAAGTACAAGAAAGTCCTTGGAAAAAGTTTTGGAAGTATTTGTGCCATAAATGACAAGTTGCCAAAAGTTGATAAAGGCAAAATAGGCGTTGATGCTGATTTATTACAAAGTGGAAGAAGTAAAAGAGCTTGGGGGCCAATTCTGACAACCAACAAAACTCCCACCACCACTCACAGCTTGCCACGTCAACAATACCCACCCATAAACCCATACCCTACCCGACCCTACCCAGTCCAATACCCAAAACCCAAGTTTATTAATTAAACCAGTCAAACCCCAGTCAACACCCCCCACTTTCCCACCAAACAAGCTTTTTAAAATTCTTTTTAACCAAAATGGATTAAACACTTTCCTTAATCCCACTTAAACCCTAACAATCCCCAGGTCTAATCTACCGTGAAAAAAAGGGGTTTAAGCTAATTATGTCCAGATTGCTAATTGCCCCTAACCTCACCAAAACCCACATCACAAAACGCCACAAGACACACCCATGTGTCTTGTGGGACCCTCCCCCACACCCATCATTTTCCCCCAAACCCTATAACCCGACCAAACCAACAATCCAGATTCTCCCCTTGGTCCCCAAGTTCAAATGGATGGCTAAGATCACTTTCCCAAGCTGGCACATCAGTCTCATTCACATGGCACGAATTTGACCATCTTCAGTCAAAGAATCAAGGGCTTTTTAGGAATTCAAGCTGCTAGGGTTTAGTTATTCTAGATAGTTCTTTAGCATTGTATAAATAGAGGTGCCTGTACCTCTATTTCCTCTTGTTCCAGTTTTTAGCAATTCACATTTGTAATTCCTTTTTTATAAATTATAAAGTTGGTATTTTTATATATAAATTGTAATTCCTTTTATTGAATTTTAAAAAGTTGGTGTGTGTTTGAATTGCTAGACTGAGTTCCACTTGAATTTATTCAAGCACTTTGTGTTTGAGATTTTCAGAAAAGTTTCTGAAAATTGGTGATTTGGTAAAATTGGTTCATGGTTTGGATTCCTGATTTTAAGTGTATTGGGTATAAGTGTTTTTGAAAGGAAATCATTTAAGGAAGTTGTGAAAAGGTTTTAAGAAAGTTTCAAGAAAAAAAAGAGAAATCAGTTTGTATTGTTTGCTTGTGTTTCTTTCTTTCTTAGCAGGGTTGAAGTTATTGATTTGATCAAGGTCCTGCATAGACCCGGGTCTATTGGAGGTGGTTTTTCAACCACAAAGGGTCCTGGATGTAGGACCATTAAGGTAGTCTTGTTTCCCTTTTCATCTTTTTAAGTTTTCTGAAAATATTGTGCAAGTTGTGATTTGTATGAAAAGGTGTTCAAGTGTGTTTATATGGTTTGATATTGCTTCATTAAGGTTATTATGCATGCTGAGATTGATTGAAATCCATTTGGTTTGATTTTGGTGTGATTTGCTTTGTTAAAAGTTCATATTCAGTTCTTAAAGGGGTGTTTGGATTAGCATATAAAGTGAGCTTCTTTGGTTGATTTTGTGTTAAAACGTGTTAGAATCACTTCATAGGGTAGCAATAGGTTGCTGGTAGTTGTGCTTTCAGTTTGGACCAAGTTTTGAACCAATTTGCAAGCTAAAAAAGGGTCAATAGCATATAAAATCAGTAACTGCCTTGTCTGTATGAATTTTGAGTTCATTGCTAGATTAAAGGTTGTTTGAGGTTTGAGTATTGCTGGTATGCCATTTACTTTGATTGTATGCAAGTTATGAAGGTTTGAAATTCATTTTTATGCATGTACTTTGGTCATTTTGTTCATCAGTCAACACAAAGTTTTATCAGTAATTTTTTGTGTCATTTGGTGATTGATCTTGAGTGATTGCTTGTTGTTTTTTGTACTTTAATTGACTCCTTATACTCCAAAGAGTAGAAGGGTGCCCCCTTTGTCCAACAATTCACCACAATCAACAAGAACCAAGCCCTCTTGGTTCAATATTCACAAGTGAAAGAACACACTTGTGTTCATCAGAAACATAAGCTCAACTGGGCACGTTTTCTTTTGTAAACTTGCTTTAATCTTGATAAACTTGGATTGTGTTTGTGTTTTAGTGATTAACAAGGTCTCTGGATTTGTGTTTTAAAAGTTTTTTTTTTTAAAAAAAAAGACCAAAAAGGACGTGGCCAGGACTCGAACCTGCGCCACTCCTCTCACAACACAACGTGCTAACCATCTGCGCCCTAGGGACTTTGACTGATAGGTTTGGTTTCAAATTATACTTAAGGTAGTTTTGTTTTGGCTTATTTAATATAAGCCGTAGCTTATTTTGGCTATTTGAGCTTATTTAATAAGCTTATTTGTGATAGCTTATTTTTCCTAGGTTCTTATTAGGGTTTTAGACTTTTCTGTTTAAAAAGTAGATTTTTCCCTTTATTTATTTATTTTTTAGAATTATTTTTAGTTTAATTTTTAGAAAGTAGATTAAAAATAGTAAAAACATTTTAAAAATCCAAAAAAAATAGTTTTTAGGTTTTAATTTATATTTTTGAGGTTTACATATCATAAAGTTTTCAAAAAGTCTAATTTTTAATTTTATTTGATTTTAGGGTTTTTAGACAACTTTAAAAATTAATATAAAATTAATAAATAGGTTTCAGAAAATTTTAATTGCATTTTTATCTTAGTTAGAATATTTAGGATTTTTGGTAATTTTTTAGAATTTATTTATAAACCTTTTATTTTTTAGAATATTTTAATATTATTTTATTCCCAAAAATAGAAAGTTTAATTTTTAACTTTTTTTCATTTTTCCTAGGTCAAGGACATATAATTAGGAACTTTTTCACTTTCCAAATATTTTTTAGGCTTTTCATTTAATTTTTAGAATTAATTTAAGTTTTAATAGATTTTAATAGTTTTTAAGTAATTAAAAATAATTTAATTTGGTTTTAAAATTTTTAAAAATAGTTTTTAGCTTAATTAGGTCATTTTTGGGGTTTACAAACTATAAAATCTTGTTTAGGGCTTTTTAATAATTATAAGTGATTTTTAGGGCTTTAATTAGCATTAAAAAGTCATTATTTAATTAATTAAAAGGTTTTAGCAAGTTTTGATTTTTTGTAAACTCTTAGAATTTTATTGTGGATTTTTAGTAATTTTTAGGAATTTTTAGGTTAAAATTTTAATTTTCGTGGTTTTTACGGTTCTACGTCTTAACTTTCTAGTAGTGATTTTTTTCGTTAATTTTTATTTTTACGTCTTCGTCATTTTCTTTTCTCTTTTCTTCTTAATAAAATCATCAATCAAAATCAATTCATTACACAACACACGTGCCTCCTCGAGAACGAACTCACTCTTCTTAAGGGTCATTTACACACGGTTTTCCTAAATCGTCGTGCTTACCCTATATTATTGCCTTGTTTTCCTAAACAAGTGTGATTTTACAACCATCAGTAGGCTGTAATTTGATAAATTCATGCTTGTGATCATTAAGGACCATCTGTTTGTTTATAAGAATAAGAATGAGTTAATAATTATTTATAGATTGCCCTGAATTGGCCGAACAATAAAAACCTGTACCTTGAATATTTAACATGTGATTAACGGCTTAATACTTTACATGATTTGACCGTGTGATTAATAAGATAATGGGATCTATATTGACATTTCAAAAATTAGAGCCATTAAGGCTTTGGGTTTTACTAAAAAGAAAAGTGCAAATATGTTTTGACAGATACTTTATCAAAGAAATTTTTAAGGGATTATTTCCTTATACACAAATCATTTAACTAAACTCCTGTTTAGGGGTAAATGTTTGTGTAAACCTCAAAACAATCTAAGAGGGATTGAGGAAACCATTTAAACCATAACTTGAATTTTAAACGATAATTTTTGCTTTTCAACTAAGAAAATTTTGACCAAAGTATAACCAAAGATTTTTCAAACATTTACGAATCTTATTAATTATTTTCGACAAATTAGCAAAAATCGTGTTAATTAAATTTAAAATTATTTTGAATATTTTTATATAATTGGATGGACTAAGAAATTTAAAATCTTTACGTTTACGTTTCATAAAAATTGAATATTTAATATTTAATTAGTTGTAATAATTATCAACGCTTTAAACGTCAGACTGAGTAAAACAGATAAAAATAATAGTTGAGATGAAACTAAAACTTAGAAAATATGAAGAAAGAAATTATGAGTGAATTTTAGACATGATAAATATTTCATCAGAAAAGATGAATGTAAATACTGACGCATTATATAGAAAGGATAAAGAATCAATTAGGACTTGTTCCTTAATAATGATTGTGCAAAATAAATTGCCGAACAATTTAAAAATAGCCGAAGATTGTAAAAAGGATAATATAGATAATAAAAAGGGGTTCGCGGCTAATATGAACCATTAGAATTGAGAAGCCAATGGCGTTAAATATTTTAAAAAGGCTACTTGTGATTGTCTAAATATGGAGGATTGTGAGATATAGTTATATTGGAATCTTGTAAGTATAAGTATTCTATTCTTGTCATTTCTGATTTAATGTATCATTATCAGAAGCAGTTGTACTAATGGCAAATTATGAAGGCAGACATCGCCTCATACATTAGTAAACGTCTAGCTATCGCAAAGGTCATCATCTTAATTTGATTCGATTTGGGTCATCGTCGACAGACTGACCAAATCTACTAATATCATTCTTGTTAATGATAGATTCTTGATGAAGAAATTGACTCTTTGTATTTAAAGGAGTTGTGAAAACATAGTGTGCCGTATCGATCATCTCTATCAAGATCCTCGCTTCGCATCGAATTTCTAGAGATTTGCTCAGAAGTCATTGAGAACGAATCTTGATGAGAGTACTGTGTACCATCCCAATCGAAGGGATGAGGTAAAGTAACGATACAGAATACTATAAGCGTTGTTCTATGTTTGAATGATTGACCTTTGGTAATGGACCGTATAATCTTTTTCCTTTGGAGAGATTATCATTGATAATTATCGTGTTAGTATCGAGATCGACTCTTGTTAGGACCTATATTAGAGCATCTGTAAGCAGGAGTTGGGATGAAGACACCCGACATACACCCATTGTGAATTGGACATGTCTTTTAGGTTTAAGGTTTCCTATGATGGCGAACCTAACCTTACAAAATACTCGACCCGCGAGACCTGAAATGATTGTTGAAATTAGGATCTGATTGTTGACTGCCGGTAGTAGGTAGGAGGTTATGTGAATATGAAATGTAGATCTTGAAGTGCTAGATGGGTAGCAAAGTTATGCAACAATTTTAACCATGGAAAAATGAATTGATGATATGAAAGATCATGGAATATAAGTCTCTGTTGTATGGGACCAATGAGATGATGTAAAAGATTGGCTTGAAAGGCATATAAGCTGGATCTACCCTAGGACTTCAGGAGCTGCATGAATTATGTTTCGTAGATCGAACTTGATAAAATGTCTATCAAGTGTAAATCTGATTGTTCCTTAGTAATGTTTAGATCGGCGAAAATTTGCGTTCATCAGAAACCCGTGAACATCATGGATAGAGAAAGTAAGTCAACATTAAGCCTGATCTTATTCTCGTAGTTATGTTTGATGAAACTCGCGTATTGTAATGAATTGCACTTGTGAGAAAAGGCCGAATGCGGAGGAAATACCCACATGGCTTTAACTCTATAAGAAGCGAGTAGTAAGGTAAGATAATCTTTGAGGACAAAGATCCTGTTTAGGGGTAAATGCTGTGACAATCCGTCAATTTATGGTTGATATTTTATTCTCGAATATTATTTAAAAATATTCTTTTAATGTTACATTATGAACTCAATTATTTTTGGGAAGTAATTTGGATTTACGTCTTGAAGTGGGATCGACTACGTCTAAACAGGAGGATTCTACGTTACGTGCTTACGTTTACATACACCGTCTTTGGTGACAGTCCGACATTTCAGAAAATAAATTTATTCGTGAATATTATTTTGGAGTTTTAAATTTGTGTTGGTTCATAAACTCACAAATTTACGAGAAGAGATTAGGACTTACGATTTTAATTTAACGTCCTTTACGACTAAACCGGAAACCTTAGGATTACGTATTCACGTTTTTGAACTCCGTTTTTTATGAGACAATTTTTATTAGATTCGTTTTGTGCCGTTGATTCATAATTTATAAAAACTTTTTTCGTAAAACGACCCGAGGGCACGCAAATCGAGGAAACTAGAATCAAGGAGTACCCGTAAATTAGTGGGATGAGACAAGATAAATCTTGCCTCACCCCACTCAAAAGGGACGGCATTATTAAGCTAACACACCCATGAGGTGTCATCTTATGGTTACTAGTTACAACACATGTAACTAGAAGCTTACAATGTAAGCAAACCATATACAAAAACCATTAGCTAAAACAAATCCATCCATTTCACACATGCAATACCACACAAATTTCTCTCATCCCCTCCCTATGTGCCGTCCCAACCTACACCCTAAACACCACTTTTGATCAAAATTTACCATGAAATCTTATGTTATTTACACATAAGTTGAAGCCCTTTTGAAACCCTATTGATTGGTGGTGATTATAACATCCAAGGAGGAGTTTCCATGGAGTCTTGGGGCTGATTTTCCACAAGGTGTTCATGAAGAATGGTTGTCTTGAAGATGGTCTTGGTTATTCACAAGTTTCTCCATCAAAATCCATGTTTTGATCACAACCTACATCATCATGGTGGTATAAAGATAGTTCTTCCCATCCTCTTGTTAATTTTGATTATGTAATCATGTATTTTATTTCCTTATATATATGTATATGATGATGAATGATGATTAAAAATATTGTGTGGGGATTTGGTGTTGATAAACATGCTTAAAAAGATGAAAAACTATAAGAAACAAGGCTAAAATCTTGTTTAAATTGTTGGCTGTATAAAACAGTAAAGAATCATATGATGAACTGATAAAAATGGCATAGATTAATAGATATACAGTAAGTAATATGTCTTGTACACATGTGAGAGTTGGCCATGCAATAGAATCATTAGGATGAGTGAGATATGATCAAAACAAGTTTAGAGTACAAATCTGAGTTCACTGTTTTGGACGATTTTTAGAAAATACTTAGAGGCTGATTCAACAGTAGCTATAGTAGAGTTAAATGGATCAAATATCATGTAGTTTATGTCATAAAAATTTGAGCTTCTATCTCCATATAGAACTCTAGATATGGCAGTTTTGGTGAACATGAAAATAAAAATCAGATTTTGGAAATTAAAGTATAATAGTATTATATAAGCACTCAAATAAAAATAGTATAAAATGTGAATTAAAACCCACTAACTCATATAATACATTTATATAAATATGTATAAGGATAAACAAATGAGAATTTTATAAAAATTGTTGCTTGATAAGTTTTATAAGTTATAAAACTATAAACATGATTTTTACGACTTTTTCGACTATTACCGTAAAATTAACGTTTTTGCTAAATAAAACTTAGACGGTTGGACCCGTCTAATTTGAACTTTATAAAGCTCATATACTGATATATAAACATATATAACAAGTAAAAACCGATAAAACCCGAACTATGTAACATACGGACATTAACGGACTAAGTTAACGTTATTGGACTAATAATACAACAAAATGGGCTAAAACACTTATAAACTTATTTATTGGGCTTAACCCATTTGGGCCCAACATGTAAAGTATAAATACTGATAATAAAAGTATGAAATGGATTAATACAAGTTAATGAACTTATAATAGGCTTATTGGACCTAAAACACGTAAATAGATAAAACTAGTAAACTAGTATAAAAGTTATCGACACATAACACTAAAATGAGTAAATGAGAATATGTAAACCCACTTGATCATCATATATATATAATCATCATATGTATACATAATTGTTATTTTATAAAGTCATTGGACAAGAGTCTAAGACAAGTATTATTTGTCTAGGTTTCCGTGATTGAAGCACGTACCGTACGTCCGAATTGCCGATAACCCGCCTTCCCACATCAACGTGAGTTCATAGCCTCGCACTCTTTTAAATGTTCTAATGAAATGTTTTATAAACCCGCGAGGGAGATAACATGCTAGTTTTTATAAAATAGGACACCATTGTCCCGATTGTTTGTTTATTGATTTGGACCCAAATGATTGTATGACCCGATTGTATGACCCGATAAATGATTAAATGACCCGATAGATGAAATTAAATGGATTATTAAAGTTAGGTTATGTCACTAAAAGTCCCATTAGCATGAATTGTGAACTACCGGGATATGGTAGACGCTTATGCATATAATAGTACTATTTGGGGACGATCACCCCAATTCGCGCCTTGACGGTTGATCCCCGTCGTGCCACATTGATTGGTAAGCGAATTTATGTATGAGAAGATTTCCATAGCGTGACCTTTGTGACGACCCGCTAATTTAGATGGGCAAATTGAGTATCGGGTTAGCTACCCGTTGTTTGGTTTAGTAAGGTAACAATGTCATGCGGCTTATAAAAATCCAGTTAACGAAATACTACTATACGCACCGAATTACGATGTATTGCCTGACTAGCAATACGGGGTCATACTATTGATATTATGTTCGTGTTTTGGTTTTCATAACCATATTCATATAACGGTTTTTATTTAACTTTATACAACGTCGTAAGACGTATTGTATGATGTTTTTACGACACTGGCTCGTATAACGATTTTTAAGGCAAATGCCTATATTATGATTTTCGATAAGGATTTGTATAAAAATGACTTTGGCTATTTTATGGCCTATTACAATGATTTGTACAAAATGATTTTTGGTAATAATTTTATACCAATGTTATATTGATGGATTTTATTAAACTCTATGAATTCACTTGGCGTTTTCGCTGACCTTTTCTTTTAACATGTTTTGTCTCAGGTACTTGAAGGTAATTCTCGGGAAGACAACAAGAATTCATGGCCCGCACTTAAATGTTAATTTCCATTCAAATATTTTGTAAAACCTGCATGAAATACATTGACTTGGGACCTATGTAACTTTTATATTTATGAAGGGAAATGCTTTATTATTAAACGACGCGATTTTTATGCGTTGTCTATGATGTGAGTAATGTGCTAAATCCCGTAACACCAACTAGTCTTCCGCTGTATTGAGTTGTATAAATTTGGGGGTGTTACATTATCAGCCTCATTCTTTTCAGTCTCGAACCTTACAACCTCATATGGTTCAATCCACCCATTTTCTCCTTGCGGGTTAGGGGCATTGGGTCCACCATCAGCTCCTACAACGTACTCGTCTCCATTACCGTTCGGTGGTATTTCTGCGGGATTTCGATTGCAGAAATGGCCGAATGTTCGAGGGTATATAAGGTCATTATCCCAAAAATTATATATACATTCATCTACATGCAATGCAAATGTAATACGTATGCCAATATACAACAAAATGATAGACATGCAAATTCAATGTAAAAACTACGATGTTAAGTACTCCGCGTACATTCATAATACCTCCATATAATACCATAGTATTTACTTAATAAATACTCAGGAACTCATTTCAGTTTCAAAGGAATACATCTAACAATAAAGCAATGCTAAAGAATTCTTACCGGAGCCATGCGGGATAGTTGTGTGCTTTGGGAACAAAAATATTTACGACACCAAAATTTATTGTTTAGGAGTTTTTCAAAAATGACCTAGTTCTCTATAACTTGTGGCTTTGATTACCAATCTCTAACACCCCCCAATTTACCTTGCACAACGGAATAGCACAATTGGGTGCTAGTCAAAGAATCATCACACACAAGCCATATTGAACGACTCAAAAGAGACGTTTAAAGCATAAGTAATTTGAACCATGTTAAGTTACAACAACAACCTTGTCTAAATTGTTTCCAAACACCAAAAGCATAAACAGAGTAGCATTAGTTCCCCATAAATCTCAACCCATAAAAAAATAAAAATGTTTTACAAGACATCATGAAATATAAATCGTCTTCGATAAAAAGGGAGGAAAACAAGTTAGACTGCCCACAAGCCACAACAACATCCATAGCATGTTCCGCCACAATCATCCTCAATTACTTGAAACACATGCTTAAACCCGTCAACAAATAATGTTGAGCGAGATCTATAGGTTTACAAAATCACAATTGAACATAAGTATAAAAATCATTCACGATTATTCAATAGCATGTTGATCATTACAGACTATTATTGGGTATTACTCATTGTAGCATAAGATATTTAATTATGTTTAAGATCATGACACCGACCCCATAAACTAATCACCCACGCCAAATGACGGCGTGATTTAAATAAAGTCATTGCCCCTCTAAGGTATTCTTTGCCAATTATACCTTTTTCTCAACACGAGTTATCCATACGCAGAGGGTACTCAACGTACTAGCTCTCGTCTAGGATAAGGTCGTCAACCCAATAGTACTATCAATTGTTCAAGTGGCTATTTCCAATCCACACAAGGATCAAACAATAGTTAACAGTTCATGAATTTAGGGTCTTTATCAACTAGATACTTAATATAATTCAAGACATCATTCGGGTCCAATAATCATTCATGACTTATGTTCCTTTTCATTCAAATAGAATGTATCCCCCTCGCGGGTAAAATAATTTAAAATACAGTAGAAAACGAGGCTATAGACTCACCTTAAGTAGTAGTGGTAGTATTAGCAAAGACGTAGACGAAAACAATCACTGACGATGAGGATGTCCCGAGAAATCAAACACAACACCTAACAACAAACGCGAATGAATCAACACATTCAAGTACCTTCAAGTATTGTATGTACATTATTAAGAACACTCAAAGTTCATATAAACTCGTGCCAAAAACCTAAACAAGTGATAATTACTAGACACGTTCATTTTTATACATCATTAAGACTATTACACAAATTACAGTTATGCCGGTACATACCTAATGTACGGACTGAATTCCATAGTTAAACATCACTAATTTTTACGAAGCTCGTAGTAGAATTAACTTACATCATGTAAAAATCTCACGAAATTTTCATAAAAAGATATTACTTTTAAGTCACGATGCCCAACACATTTCCAAACTTGAAAATCCGGGCAGATTTGCACCCTTAATTCATAAAACCATTTTGACTCAGTTAACCAATTCCATTTGTAAAACCAATTCCTAAGTTTGAAAGTAGACTCATAACTCTAGGTTTTGAGCTAAAGAACAGACCTCAACCATTTTTGAAACTCTACTTATAGTCCCCGAGATTTGACCTAATATCAAACACAAATTCGGATTGTGTCGATACTCGCCTCCCGGTACGCACATTTTCAAACTTACATAACTTTTGACTCGTTTGGAGTTAAAAGCTCTATCTTATACCAAAACGAAAGTAGAAAGAAGCTATACAACTAATTTCTATAATATAAACCTGGCCTCAACCTTAAAACCATGAAAAATAGCCTTAAATAATCTGTTCTAAAAATACACTTTAAAATCATACCTACACTTGTTTTCAATCCATTCCATCAACTCCTATACCACTAATATCATCATTAAACTATCCTAACATATTCAAAACATCCTAAATCACTTGTATGAATCATCGCCATAAAAACCCCTTTGATAAAAATCAACATGCAATCAAACCAATACAACTAAAAATGATGAAAACATGTTTTTTAAACATAAACCCATACACAAAATAAATCAAACATCAAAAACAAACAAACATCCCCTTTGGCCGTGGGTTTTGGGGTTCAAAAACACCAAGAAAAATGTTTTTCCAACTTGTTTTATTGCTTATTTATCATCACAAACACTTAATTCAAACATGCATATAGTTTAATTAGATCAAAACCCCTTTTTTGAAAAATCATAAATTTATGAGAAGATTAAGTGCATGTATGTGTGATTTTAATTGATTAGAAGACTTACAATGATGAAACAAGAGGTGGTCTTTGATTAGATTTGTCAAAACCCTAAGAAAATGGTGGTGGTGGTGATGGTGGTGTGGGTGGCCGGCTGTAAAGAAAGAGAGAGGGGAGAGGGTAAATTTTTTTTGAAGTGTTAGTACAAGAATTTTGCAATTCTTTTAAAATCTATTTATCGTTCCTTGACTCGACTCGAATTGATATCTAATTTATACGTAGAGATTAATTGTTCTTGATTAATAAAACATGTTTGGTGTTTAAAACTAAAATTTAATACTTTTACACTATTAAAATCTTTATTAAAACTAATTAAACAAATTTAAAAAGTATTTAAAATTTTATCAAAACTTAAGTCTAATTTAGTCTATTTAAAAATAAATTACTCTCACTTTTTAATTTAACAAAATCTATTTAAACTAATTTTATATAAAACTAAATTAATTAAAAACTAATTTTAAAACAATTTAAATTTCTAAATGTAATAAATATTTTTTATTATTATTTTTTTATATATTTGAAAACATTATAAAAGTAATTTAATAAACTAAATATATAAAATTTACTTTAAATGAAAACTATGTATTAAAATAGAAATTTAAAACTGCCAGCTAAGATTTATTAATCTATATTAATTACTTAAACTGAATTTAAATAAATTTTTGGATTAATACTCCTCCAAACAATTCGTTTAGAGATGTTTATATATCAGTAATTATAAAACAAGTTAAATAACAACAAACTATCTCAAATAAATCACACTCTATTTAGAAAACACAAACATGACATCAACAAAATAAACCCTTCAAAAATAACTAGCAGATATAAATCCAGTTTCAACTTAACAGATAACTAAAAGTAATTGAAATGAACAGACTAAAATCAGTAAACCTTAGGGACATAAAAATATAAACCATATCATATTTGAATAATAACAAAGCAGGAAAAACAAAATCAGCAAAAGTATTCTAGCAAATTAGGCAACTACAACCAAATAAAACTGACATACCCGACTAAGCATTCTCAAATCATAAACTCAAATTAAACTAAATAACAGACTCAAATCTTAACAACTTACAAATTCTAAACATTAAACACTAACTATCAATTTAATCAACTCAACTCAAGTATTCAAGAAATCAGCAGTTAAATAAAACTAAATTAAGAAAATGAACTTAAACCTTTTGTTGATGATCCTTTGATGAAGAAGGTTGGGCGCTGAGCCACCTTAAACTCGACACCAAATAAATGAACCACGCATCAAGTATTCACGAACAGCAGAAACTTAAAACTAACCGAAACGAAATCAATATCGAAGCTATGAACTAAGCTCGAAACTCGAACCAAACACTCAATATCAAAACTCGGACATCAGCTACAACTTATTTTCTCAGCTTATTCAGTGGAATAAACTGGTATTCTCTCTTCTAAATTTACTTAACCATAATAAGCTACAAACTAGCGTAAATGTTTAAGCTGACTAAATTTCGTAAATGTAAAGCAAGCTTAAAATCAGATGAACTGTAAATAAAAAAACTGATGAGATCTTTAAATAAACCCAAATACAAACTTTTAATAAATTGAACAATTCATTATACTATTTTTTTAAAGAAAATACAAATTATAACTAGAAATTTAAAGTCTAATCTAGAAAGAAAAAATTACATCTAATGAAGAAAATAAAGAGGGTTTTTATAGATGAACCGAATGGGTGGTTTGTTGGTGGTGAAGTGATTCTCAGCCGTTCGATCTTCTCTTCTATTTCTCTTTCTTGTTTGTTAATCATCCAAGGGTAGATAATTACCCTCGTTCACTCGGATTGCCAGAGTGGCAATCCTTGTATTTCTTGTGTTTCTTTGGTGCTGATGTGGAAGGTAGTCATTGGCTCTCTTTGCTGGTGTAGATGAATCAACCAATCACAGATTAGGAGTGATGTGTGAGATGCCATGTGGCCTTGAATACTCCATCATCATCATCCCGAATTTCTTGGGGATTAATTAAAGCGCGTGAGGTCTAATTTCCCTTTGAATAAAAACCCCTAATTCGTATCTAGGGTTTATTTGGGTAAAAGAGATGACAGTGTTTATTTCTTGGGTTGAAAAGATGGGAATGTGAGGCATTGTTTGTATCGATGGGAGTAAATGGGTGTGTGATACTTTGACCAAGTGATGAAAAGATATAACTTAATATATCTCCTTTTTTTTTAACCGTCCCATAGTAACTTGTTACCCTAATGGGCTTTTGAAACCCAAAACACTGATATTACTCTACACATCTTAAAACTGTTTACTTCCCACGAATTAGAATATTTGGGCCTTGAGTTCAATACTCTATCCATTACATCTATTTGGGCCTTATGGGGTTTTGATTTGGTTTTGGGCCTTTTTGGATTTTCTTTAGCAAAAGGAATAGATAACTTCTTTAAATGGGCTTTTAAGCCCATTAACCAAAAGTGGGACCCACAAAGCTCATTTAACATAAATCCGCGAATAAACGATCCCGTCTTTTCTTTTTTGATAAATTCTTCATTACCGTTTGCACTTTCGGTCCTTTTGAGTTGACTTTGTTGTTTTCTTCGATAAATGCCCGTCAAATCCCATGTTTTCTTCCTTTTTGATCTTTTGTACCTAAAACACAACAAAAAACACAAACCATGCGTAATTGCGACTATTATGTTATTAAATACACGTTTTGGTCTCGCTTTTCATTGATATTAGTGGCAAAAGGATAAGTGTTTACACACTTATTAAATCCCCTACACTTGACCGTTGCAATGACCCCATGCAATGCGTAATTTTAAAGCATAAATTTATATTTTCCTCATAATTAACCCATCTTGGCCTTTATTAAGATATACTATTACTACTACAATAAAAAGAAACTAAAGAACGATGAAAAGATAAAAACTTTACTCAAGGAAACAAAAGTTATAATAATTTTCATTAACTTGGAAATTATTTGATGGAAGAAACTCGTAAAGAAATCTAAGACTTAAATTAGGGCTTTGGTGTCATGAATATAAACCACCCTCAAGTTTCACGTTCCCCATACCAAGCTTAAAAACAAGATCATTGTTTATCATAAGTTCTTAAGTTAAAACCACTTATATAAGACAATTGTGTAATACTCTTTCTCCAATTCCTAAGTTGTATCTCTAGATTTTAAATATTGTCATTTACCCGTAGGCTCATTTGACTTATTTAATAATCTTTAGTCCAAAAATGAAGGCAAAACGGTGCAAACCCGACACTCAGAACCTAACCTCGTCCTCAAAATCGTTGTTACTAAAGTAAGCCCACATCAAGGATAATTTAACACGATTTGGGGAATAAATTCCCGGATCCAAAATTTGTCCAATAGGACTACTTATTATTTATTCCTCCAAAGTCATGTAGACTCTAGTGACAAGGTTCGTGCTACATGCCCCACACCCTAAGGCTCCTTGAGGTCATGTTTTAATCTTATTCTTTATTTATTTATGATATATATATTAGGCCAAATTCTGCGGTCCCGTGGTCTGAGTACCTCCTACTTAGTGGTTATGAGCCACCTTAGTCGGAAGTCCACGACGCTGGCACCCTCAATGTGTTCTCGCTTTAATTGCAAGGGAATAAAAGAGTTGGTTAAGAACTAAAATATCGAACCTAAACCGCAAAAATCCTCATTTATTAAGCAATTAAATATACAAGCATGGAGAAAGGGCCACAAAAACTCATATAAGCAAGAATTAACCCTTAAACTTATTATCAACTCTATCATCTCTCGTTCTCCACAATTTTAAAATCTCAAATAATGATACTCGTGGATGCTTAGACTAATAAACCAATTAAGGTCTACATGGTTAAGGAATGAGATAAGGTATACCGGTCGAGTCAAAAACTATTCTTATTTTCACCAACGGAAAGCATACATTCGTGTCAAAAACACTTATCAAAATATGAAAAAAAAATTAAAATTTATGCAATTTTAAGTACATTTTTGAAAAACGGAGTACGTGAACACAACGAACAAAAAGAAAATCATATCGATAGATACCCCCCATACTAAAACCAAACATTGTCCTCAATGTTTCAAGTCTAACGGTATAATACCCCCTACTAGAGACGAAGAGTCAAATGCAAAATTCTAGCATGGAAAGGGTATGAGGAAAATAATTAAAAAACCGTTTATTAATTATGCCAATAAAAATAAGCGTTAGTAAAGGATATAATCATCGGATATCAGATGTCTCAAATGAAGGATCGAAACTCGAGTGATATGTGATGAAAAACGAACACGAGAGTCTTCGATATATGAGAAACCTAAAATCACATCACAAACAAAACACGATAAACAAACGAAGAAGCACAAGTCCTTCACATTAGAATTTAGAAAGAAGATAGAATGATAAGCATGGGAATCTCCCCCACGAGGCACCTCGTTTTTGGTAACCGAGTCATGAGCTCGACTCGATCCCCGAATTAAATTATCCTTAGGGAAACGATCATGGAGAGAAAAAGATTTACCCGGAAAAGAAAAACTCTCCATGATAAAGTGAAATAACCTCCCAAATAAGGAAAACCGCATAAAATTCCACCCGGGTCAAATACATGGCTTCCATCTCTAAAGGAAATAGACCCCAAGGTGGCAATAGAAAATAAGTAAAAGAAAGATGGGTTTCCTTTAAGTAAAAGTTTCTTACAATTAAGGGTATAGTAAGAAGGTAATGATCATTTTTCAAAAATTTTCCTTTTAATTTCATCATTAAGATACTGAGATTGCTCAAAAATGTGTATATGCGGATCAAATACCGTTCCCTCTAGGGGAAAATAGCAAGACAACTCGGTGTCAAGATCTTTGATCTCATTAGGAATGGGTGGGGCGGGAGGGAGAGAAGGTATAGTATCATCGTGTAATAAATCATCTAGAAAAATTATATCTCCCTCCACATCAAAATATCCAGATATGTACTCCACGGGTGTAGCAATATCAAGAAACTCATCGATCTCAGGAATGAGAAAACCATCATCATCACTAAAAGTAATTGGTAAAGAGGCAAATGTGAATTTGTCAAAATCCGAGCTTTCAAAATTAATTTCAAAATCATGTTTTAAATCTCCATTTTCCCTCTCATCAATACCATGATCACAATGAAGCTCATCCTAGAAAATCAATAACACGGGCTCATAGAAAGCATCCTCGTGATGGAATCTCTCAACACTCGGGGTATAAAAATCATCACCAAGGAGTGAAGGATCTGAGAAATCATTAGTATCATTCTCATGTTTCTCAAAAGTCAGGGTTTTCAAAATAGGAGAGTTATCCTCATCCGAGCCCGATGAAGAATTAAAAGTATAGTCGGAATTATAAGATAACACATCCATATCCGGATAAATACTATGAGGAGTAGTATCATTTGGAGGAGTAGGTGAAAGAGTCATAAAAGGAATGGGGTCAAATGTAGGCTCAAGTACAATCTCGGGAATTTCCTCACAAGATAAGGAAGGAGGAGAGCTAAATGTATCTGTGGGTGTTAACACCGGAGGGGGAGTAAAACTCATGATAATCTCTGGGCCTTGTCTCTCCTTTATTGTCGAAGAGATGGAAGGTTCCACAGTGGGAACATCACTAATAGTAGTGGTGTTAGCCTCAACATGAGATCTCAAAGCTTCTAAAAGTTTATATTTAAGACTTTGGTTTTGTTCATGAAGATCATTTATCATCCTCTTTTGTTCCTCAAATATTTTAACTATTTCATCCATTTGTGAAGGTTGAATTTGAAAATCCACTTGATTATAATTTGAAAATTGTTATGATTTTGAAAATCTTCTTGATTTGGAAAGCCTTGATTTTAAAAATCCCCATAACACCCTTCATTAATTTGTGGTGGGTCGGGAGTCAACTCAACCGAGAGTTGCTCAATAACTACTTCTTCCTCAAAATCCGGAGGAGAAGAGTCAGTAGTCACATGAGAAAGGGGACTAGAAGAATCATCAAAAATAGGGTCATCCGAATCAGCACATAGCTCATCACCAACTCTCGGAGTATATGAGAAAAGAGGGCCACTCCTAATGATAATAGACGTGGTACCAGATACTTCGGCCTTGCTCCATACTTGAGACTTGTTCTCAATAATCATTAAAGCCTCACTAGTACTGTAACACCCCATTTTGATAATGGAAATGTCACACGTAATTATGGCGTGTCATCAAAGCATACAAGGAAAAATGTCTAAACGTTACATGACCATAAAAGGAAAATACCAGAATCAAACATCGGTAGTCCAAAAGTAAGCTCATCACACACAAACATAAGTATAGTAAAGGAAAGGACTAAACAATATCCATAGCAAATGTATCTAAAGAAAGGTAATGCATAAAGTAAAGAAAGGCTAGAAAGCTTCCAGTCCATATGCACGTACTCTTAAAGTCTACGAGCGTCCCTGAGTACCTGCCGTTTTGGGAACATAGAAAAGGAAAACGGCTGAGCAAATACGCTCAGTGCATGGATGTACAATAAAGCATGAATAGGATAAGCATATAACATATAACATATAACAGCGGAAGAAACTAAGTCCCGGGTAACCTGGTTAAGTCTTGATAAAACTGGTTTAATAGTTTGAAAAGCCTTATGCTTATCTTGTAAAAACTGTTTAACATATTTTACCATTAGCCAATATAGGTCATGAAAATTTACCGTGCATGAATACTTGGAGGGGTGACCTCATCATGCAAATTAGGGGGACTGACTCTAATTTAATATTCTGGTTTGGGTAGGAGGGATCAGCTCCTTGTGAAGGATGCAAGGCACACACCACATTCACCATGAAATCCTGACTGAAAACATGTAACTAGGATGCACCCATACGGCCCACATGATAAATATAAATAAATGGCCAAAAACTGAAGGGACGCCACGAGCAATCACTCCGCCGTGGTGAAGTCATAACATTAGTGCCTCTCATGTTATGGTTATGGTACCTCCATAACTAGGTGAAACTGGTCATGCATGTATATGGCTATAGGTATTCTAGATTAAACATAAGCAAATCAAACACATAACTTATACTACGGGAAAACATTTGGCTGCATACGGGGAATCCTAATAAGGAAAGAATGTCCATACTGAAAGGACGGGAATCCGTACCTTATGTCCAGTGAACGAAGAAGACGAACTGAGAGGAATCCTACTTCCGTATCACTAATGCTACATAAATACATACATGAATAAGTATCTGCTTACTAAATACGTAACTGGTTTTATGTCATGTCTTAGCTTATTTTATATGTTAATATCATGTTTTACTGTTTTAAGCCTTAAACTGTGTTTATCATACATTCTGCCTATTCTGATTTAGTATTTATGGTATTTCATGTATTATTATACTTACTGTGTAATAATAAATAACTTTCCAAAAATAGCAGGTTTCCTAAAATGGAAAGTTTCCAAAAATAGAAAGTTACCAAAAATAGAAAGTTTCCACAAATAGAAAGTTTCCAAAAATAGAAAGTTTCCAAAAATAGAAAGTTTCCAAAAATAGAATTACCGCTAAAAATAGATAAGTTTCTAATAATAGAAATTTTCCATAAATAGATCAGTTGCCTTAATTAAATAAGTTTCCATAAATAGATTAGCTGCCTGAAATAAATAAGTTTCTAAAAAAATAGAAAGTTTCCATAAATAGATATAAGCTGGTTAAATAAGATAAGTATATAAGTCTAAGTGTTTTCATGGTTATTTTCTAAGTCATAATGATATAAAGTATAGTTTATTAATTATCTCATGTAATTAAAATAAACTATAGGTTAAAATATTTAATTAAAATATATCATGTTTTTAATTAAATAAAGTGAAATACTTAGGTTAAAACATGTATTATTATTTATTAATAATATAACCTAAGTCATGTTAATTCATTAATTATAACCATGGTTTTTAAATAATTAATTAATTATAAGTCTAAAATATAAAATACTTAGGTTAATAATTTCATGATTTTAATAATTAATATAACCTAAGTCATGTTATTAAATTAATCATGTCATGTTTATTAATTTAATTTTAACATATGATTATAAAAATAATAATCTTAACATACACCGTGAACTGGATCTTGACTAGAAACCATGAACCGGACATGAAATCGACACCATACCCCGAACCACTTCGGGGTTCCCCTTGTCTTGCTGCTGCCGTGGGACCCACACCAACCAACCGGGACCATATGGTCTCGGTGGTGGTCGAGTAGCCAAACCGAGACCCCCTTGGGGTTCGGTTTAGGCGCCGGCCAAAACAAACACCCCTAGAACACCCTTTTTGATTTCACCAAAAACCATTTTCATGTTAGATCTATGTTTTTAATTAGGTTTTAAAAACATCTTGTTCTTAATTAATTATTAGATCAAATCAAAAAGAAAAAGGGTAAAAACATATACCGAATGCGTGGATCTAAACGAGCATGAACAAACACGAACACTTGCACCAAATCCAAGATCTAAAATCAAATAAACACCCTCCTTGGTGTGTTTATGTGTGGCGGCCATAACAAGAAAAAGAAGGAGAAGGAGAAACTTTTTAGGATTTTGTAAAAATCTTCTGTAAAGTGAAAAATGAGTAGTAACTTTTCCCTTAACCCCTCTTTAGTGAATTTTGAGATGGGCTTGGCCCATCTCTTCCTTGTTTCCTCGGGTAGGGCCCCCACATGGGGTACCCATACCGTTATGTTTAATTGTTCGTTCATGTTTATTTGTGTTCGTGTTTAATGTGTTCTCGTTAAATAATTATCGTGACCTAATATACTTATTTACGCTCGTAATAAATATATATACGTAATTAATAATAGTTCGTGATTTAATTACGTTAATGATTTCATGATCGCATGCTCGTGATTAATTATTGTCAAATAATTATTGCGTGCTCGTGCGTAGTAAATACTTATCGTGTTCTAACACGTACGTAATACGTAAAATCCTAACACGTAATCGTAATCATGCTATAATAGGAAAGTTTTAATCTAGTACGTACGATATCAAGGGTACTATTCATGATGAAAACATGCGGGTTTTACAACTCTTCCCCCCTAAAAAGAATAATTCGTCCCCGAATTATAGATAAAGTAAACTGGAAAAGAAGAACATACCCGAATTCAAAATATGAAATGAGGGTAAGAAGCCCGGATAGACTCCTCTGTTTCCCAAGTGGCTTCCCGCTCGGTATGATCCCTCCAAAGGATTTTAACGAATGGAATTGTCTTCCTTCTCATGACTCGTTCTTGTCTGTCAAGAACTCGTTCGGGTTCTTCTATGAAAGTGAGATCTTCACGTATCTGTTCCAGTGGATACTGAACCATGTGAAGGGGATGATACTGGTACCCTTTGAGTAAGGACACATGAAACACATTGTGCACATGCGAAAGCTGCGGAGGTAACGCTAACCGGTAAGATACTTTACCGACTCGTTCAAAGATATCAAACGGTCCGATGAAACGAGGACTGAGCTTCCCTTTAATCCCGAAGCGTCTAACACCACGTGCCGGAGAAACCTTAAGGAAGACGTGGTCTCCTACATTAAAATGTATGTCCCTACGATGCTTATCAGCGTAACTCTTCTGACGTGACCGTGCTTCCTGAATTTTCTGCTTAGCTACTGCGATCTTTTCGTTGGTCATCTCTATGATTTATGGTCCTTCAAGTGTTTGCTCGCCAACCTGATCCCAGCAGATTGGGGCGCGACACTTCCTGCCATACAACATCTCGAAAGGAGCACACTTGATACTTGCATGCCAACTGTTGTTGTATGCAAACTCCACCAAACAGATGTAATCGTCCCAATCACCCGTCCATTCCATCGCACATGACCTCAACATGTCTTCCAATGTCTGGATCGTTCGCTACGACTGTCCGTCCGTTTGAGGATGAAAAGCCATGCGAAGCTTAAGTTGTGTACCCCAAGCTTTCTGCAGACTCTTCCAAAATCGCGAAGTGAAACGAGGATCTCTGTCTGAGACGATGCTGGATGGTGCACCGTGGAGTCTCATGATCTCTCTTCTGTACGTATAGGCGAGTTTTCTTACCGTATCTTCCTTGCGGATCGGTAAGAAATGAGCTGATTTGGTAAGTCGATCTACGATAACCCAAATTGCATCGTGCTTCGTCTTGGTAGGCGGAAGACCAGTAACAAAATCCATGGTGATTTTGTCCCACTTCCACTCTGGAATATCTAACGGTTGAAGGAGACCGCCAGATCGCTGATGCTCGATCTTAACCTGCTGGCAGGTAAGATATTTGGAGACATAAGTGGCCACATCCTGTTTCATACCATTCCACCAAAAGTACTGCTTGATGTCATGGTACATCTTAGTCGAACCAGGATGTATAGAGAAAGGGGAGCTATGAGCTTCAGCTAACAAGGCTTCCCGGAGTTCTTGGTCATCAGGAACACAAAGTCTCGTGCCCTGCCACACGATACCATCTGCGTCTGCTCTGAATTCCGTCTGTTTCTCCAAATTCTGTACTATCGCCCAGATTTCTCCATCATATTTCTGAGCTTCCTTGATCTTAGAGAGTAACTCGGGTTCTACTCTAAGATTAGCCCAGTAATCGTGCTGTCCACGTACCATGATCTCGATGTCTAGTCGCTCCAAGTCTCTTATGATTTCCTCTTCAATTTTTATGTCGTTGATCATTCCGGACTTCCTTCTAAGAGCATCTGCTACTACATTTGCCTTTCCGGGATGGTACTGTAGATTAATGTCATAATCCTTCAACAGCTCTAACCATCTCCTCTGCCTCATGTTCAATTCACGTTGAGTGAAGATATACTTCAAACTCTTGTGGTCCGTGAAAATGTCACATGATTCTCCATACAAGTAGTGCCTCCATATCTTCAATGCAAACACAACTACAGGGTAATTTTCTTCATAAGGCTTAAGCTGTCGTGAAGCGTACGCGATCACTTTCCCATGTTGCATGAGAACACAGGCAAGTCCCTTCCCTGATGCATCGCTGTAGATTTGAAATCCACCCGTACCAGATGGGAGAGTAAGAATAGGTGCAGATACTAGCTTCTGCTTCAGGTCTTCAAAGCTCTTCTCTCGTTCTTCAGTCCAGACGAATTTCTCCCCTTTCCGCATCAGTTTGTTCAATGGTAGTGCTAAGCGGGAAATGTTCTCCACGAACCTACGATAATAGCCAGCTAAGCCTAAGAAACTGCGGACTTCCGTCGCTGATGTCGGCCTTGGCCACTTAGTAATGGCCTCAACCTTCGCTGGATCCATAGTGATTCCTTCTGCTGATACAATGTGACCTAAGAATACCACCTTGTCTAACCAGAACTCACACTTGGAGAATTTAGCATACAGTTGCTTCTGGCAAAGAATCTGTAGTACTGTACGAAGATGGTCCTCGTGTTCCTCTTTGGACTTTGAGAAAATCAGGATGTCATCGATGAAGACAATGACGAACTTGTCCAGAAATTCATGGAAGATTCTGTTCATCAAATCCATGAACACTGCTGGAGCATTTGTCAGGCCAAATGGCATAACTACAAACTCGTAGTGGCCATAGCGAGTACGAAAAGCAGTCTTGGCGATATCCTGCTCCTTGACCCGTAACTGATGGTAGCCTGACCTAAGATCAATCTTGGAGAAGTGTTTGGCCCATTGGAGTTGGTCAAACAGATCGTCTATACGTGGCAGTGGATACCTATTCCGGATAGTAATCTTGTTGAGCTCGCGATAGTCTATGCAAAGACGCATACTGCCGTCCTTCTTCTTAAAAAATATGGAGATACGCTCGGTCGAATGAAACCTCGTTCAAGAAGTTCTTGCAATTGATCCTTCAGCTCCTTCAGCTTTATGGGAGCCATGCGATAAGGAGCCTTGGAAATTAGTTCAGCTCCTGGTATAAGCTCGATACTGAACTCCACTTTTCGTGCAGGTGGTATGCCCGGAAGTTCTGCTGGAAATACATCTTGGAATTCTGACACTATAGGTTGATTCTGAATTGATGGGGAGTCAGCATCCATGTCGTGAACCGTAGCTAGATAACCCTCGCAGCCATGTGACAGTAGTGCACGCGCTTGCAGGGTAGATATGATTTGTACAGACCGTCCGGGTACGAACCCGTTATGAATGTACTATGGTGCATTAACATCACCGAAGATAACTCGATATGAATGGCAGTCTATGGTAGCATGATGCTTAGATAGCCAATCCATGCCCAAAATCATGTCGAAGTCATTCATGTCCAGCGGAAGTGCGTCAACAGGTCGAACCTTATCGTCAAATTCTAGGGGGAGACTCTTGTATACATAGGTGATTAACACAGAGTCCCTCAAAGGCGTGGAAATAGTAAGTTTATTTTATAGTGGCATGGGGAGCATCCTAATGTTCTTAGCATAAGCAGTAGAAATAACCGAGTGAGTAGCACCCGTATCGAAAAGAACACATGCAGCTTGACCATACATATACAAGATTCCAGTGATGGTACCTGTAGACTTGTTGGCCTGGTCTCGAGATGTCGTGTAGACACGCCCGGTGGTAGGAGGCGACTTGGATTCAGCATGTCCTAATGTACCCTCCATCTCGCCCTTATGGCAATCCTTCATGATATGGCCAGGAAGACCACACTTGAAGCATGCGTCAGTGTTACGGAAACATGGCCCTGGGTGCCTACGATGGCAAGTAGAGCAAAGAGGATGAGTAAATCCTCCAGCAGGTGCTCTGGCTGGCTGGGAACCTGATAAAACATTTTAGATAAGACATGATAATAGGGTAGAAAGGACAATGCGGATAATCGTAAGATTGAATACCAGTGATAGCTGGACGGCTAGGCTGTGAACCTCTCTGGTTCTGGTCCCTACCGTTTCCATGGTTCCTGGTAGAAGTTTTGCTAAAGTGTCAGAATATGAGTTATAACATGAAATCATAAGGAAATGCGTAAGTATTAGGACCTGCTGCTGTTGGAGTGTCCAGCGTTGTTACGGTAATTATCA
The DNA here is from genome assembly GCA_025667525.1 of Glebionis coronaria. Classification (NCBI taxonomy): domain Eukaryota; kingdom Viridiplantae; phylum Streptophyta; class Magnoliopsida; order Asterales; family Asteraceae; genus Glebionis; species Glebionis coronaria. The sequence goes on from CM046881.1 coordinate 297,216,548, forward strand.
TTACCGCCACGCCTATCCGTAGCAGAACGGTCATTAGTCTGACCGTTTCCCTTGGGCTGATGAGGCTGCTGCTGAGTAGCCGGCTGAGACCGGTCCCCAGTTTTCTGCCTGGAAGATACATTTAAAGAGATAAATAATTTGACATATATGGAAAGAATACAGATTGATCACCGCTCGAATACAAATGTTTACCTCTTGTCGGGTCTCTTAGCTTCCCCGAACTCATCTCGTTCTTTCAGCATCTCTAGTCTATGTGCTGCATCGACCACTTGTTCTACCGTATCCAACGGAGCACCTGATAAGTTATTGGCGATCCTCGGATTAAGAGCCCAACAAAAATGTAGGGCTTGCTCTTCAATGGTGCCCGTAGATGCTCTCAGGACACCAGCGTAACGGAGAAAACGCTGCATGAAGTCATTGCTGTCTTCTTTAGGTCGCTGTCTAATAATATAGTATTCCCTCATGAGCCGATTCCTTCCTTCCATGGGAAAAATGTTAGGCGGGGGAGGATAGCCGTCGTTCTGATGAAGGACGTCTTGCATTTCTGCATCAGCAGCTGCAAAGATCTCCCATAGATTGTCTGTGTTTGCCATTTGACAGTATAACATAAAACATATGATTAAACAGATCAAAACATAAAATATATATATACAAGAAAAAAATTTATACCAAAATTTCAAGAGAAAAATTTTATGCAAGAAAATTTTGTGTATGAATGCATGATGCAGTTTTATGAAAACTTTTGTATGCTCGAGAGTGAACGCCTATGGTCAGTTCACCCAAAATAAAAGACATGGCGAGGGGACGCCTATGGGTCGGTCCAAAATTTAAAAGTTTCGATAAAACACATGCGACTAAATAGGGCCAGTCCTGTACCAACCATTACTTAGTCATAAATCTGCGACAATGACATATATATGTATGCATAAAAAATGATGAATGCATGAAAACAATTGTTAGTTCTAGGAAGACCATAGTGACTACCCACTAATCACAGGTCATATTTGAGAGCCTACAGGTCGAAGCCTTGACTCTGATACCATAATTGTAACACCCCATTTTGATAATGGAAATGTCACACGTAATTATGGCGTGTCATCAAAGCATACAAGGAAAAATGTCTAAACATTACATGACCATAAAAGGAAAGTACCGGAATCAAACATCGGTAGTCCAAAAGTAAGCTCATCACACACAAACATAAGTATAGTTAAGGAAAGGACTAAAAAATATCCATAGCAAATGTATCAAAAGAAAGGTAATGCATAAAGTAAAGAAAGGCTAGAAAGATTCCAGTCCATATGCACGTACTCTTAAAGTCTACGAGCGTCCCTGAGTACCTGCCGTTTTGGGAACATAGAAAAGGAAAACGGCTGAGCAAATACGCTCAGTGCACGGATGTACAATAAAGCATGAATAGGATAAGCATATAACATATAACATATAACAGCAGAAGAAACTATGTCCCGAGTAACCTGGTTAAGTCTTGATAAAACTGGTTTAATAGTTTGAAAAGCCTTATGCTTATCTTGTAAAAACTGTTTAACATATTTTACCATTAGCCTATATAGGTCATGAAAATCCACCGTGCATGAATACTTGGAGGGGTGACCTCATCATGCAAATTAGAGGGGCTGCCTCTAATTTAATATTCTGGTTTGGGTAGGAGGGATCAGCTCCTTGTGAAGGATGCAAGGCACACACCACATTCACCATGAAATCCTGACTGAAAACATGTAACTAGGATGCACCCATACGCCCCACATGATAAATATAAATAAATGGCCAAAAACTGAAGGGACGCCACGAGCAATCACTCCGCCGTGGTGAAGTCATAACATCAGTGCCTCTAATGTTATGGTTATGGTACCTCCATAACTAGGTGAAAATGGTCATGCATGTATATGGCTATAGGTATTCTAGATTAAACATAAGCAAATCAAACACATAACTTATACTACAGGAAAACATTTGGCTGCATACGGGGAATCCTAATAAGGAAAGAATGTCCATACTGAAAGGACGGGAATCCGTACCTTATGTCCAGTGAACGAAGAAGACGAACTGAGAGGAATCCTACTTCCGTATCACTAATGCTACATAAATACATACATGAATAAGTATCTGCTTACTAAATACGTAACTGGTTTTATGTCATGTCTTAGCTTATTTTATATGTTCATATCATGTTTTACTGTTTTAAGCCTTAAATTGTGTTTATCATACATTCTGTCTATTCTGATTTAGTATTTCTGGTATTTCATGTATTATTATACTTACTGTGTAATAATAAATAACTTTCCAAAAATAGCAGGTTTCCTAAAATAGAAAGTTTCCAAAAATAGAAAGTTACCAAAAATAGAAAGTTTCCAAAAATAGAAAGTTTCCAAAAATAGAAAGTTTCCAAAAATAGAGTTACTGCTTAAAATAGATAAGTTTCTAAAAATAGAAAGTTTCTATAAATAGATCAGCTGCCTTAATTAAATAAGTTTCCATAAATAGATTAGCTGCCTGAAATAAATAAGTTTCTAAAAAATAGAAAGTTTCCATAAATAGATATAAGCTGGTTAAATAAGTAAAGTATATAAGCCTAAGTGTTTTCATGATTATTTTCTAAGTCATAATGATATAAAGTATAGTTTATTAATTATTTCATGTAATTACAATAAACTATAGGTTAAAATATTTAATTAAAGTATATCATGTTTTTAATTAAATAAAGTTAAATACTTAGGTTAAAACATGTATTATTATTTATTAATAATATAACCTAAGTCATGTTAATTAATTAATTATAACCATGATTTTTAAATAATTAATTAATTATAAGTCTAAAATACAAAATACTTAGGTTAATAATTTCATGATTTTAAGAATTAGTATAACCTAAGTCATGTTATTAAATTAATCATGTCATGTTTATTAATTTAATTTTAACATATGATTATAAAAATAATAATCTTAACATACACCGTGAACCGGATCTTGACTAGAAACCATGAGCCGGACATGAAATCGACACCATACCCCGAACCACTTCGGGGTTCCCCTTGTCTTGCTGCTGCCGTGGGACCCACACCAGCCAACCGGGACCATATGGTTTCGGTGGTGGTCGAGTAGCCAAACCGAGACCCCCTTGGGTTCGGTTTAGGCGCCGGCCAAAACAAACACCCCTAAAACACCCTTTTTGATTTCACCAAAAACCATTTTCATGTTAGATCTATGTTTTTAATTAGGTTTTAAAAACATCTTGTTCTTAATTAATTATTAGATCAAATCAAAAAGAAAAAAGGGTAAAAACATATACCGAATGCGTGGATCTAAACGAGGATGAACAAACACGAACACTTGCACCAAATCCAAGATCAAAAATCAAATAAACACCCTCCTTGGTGTGTTTATGTGTGGCGGCCAAAACAAGAAAAAAAAGGAGAAGGAGAAACTTTTTAGGTTTTTGTAAAAATCTTCTATATAGTGAAAAATGAGTTGTAACTTTTCCCTTAACCCCTCTTTAGTGAATTTTGAGATGGGCTTGGCCCATCTCTTCCTTGTTTCCGCGGGTAGGGGCCCCACATGTGGTACCCGTACCGTTTTTCGTGTCTCTATGTTTAATTGTTCGTTCATGTTTATTTCTGTTCGCGTTTAATGTGTTCTCGTTAAATAATTATCGTGACCTAATATATTTATTTACGCTCGGAATAAATATATACGTAATTAATAATAGTTCGTGATTTAATTACGTTCATGATTTCATGATCGCATGCTCGTGATTAATTATTGTCAAATAATTATTGCGTGCTCGTGCGTAGTAAATACTTATCGTGTTCTAACACGTACGTAATACGTAAAATCCTAACACGTAATCGTAATCATGCTATAATAGGAAAGTTTTAATCTAGTACGTAGGATCTTAAGGGTACTATTCATGATGAAAACATGCGGGTTTGACAAGTACTCCGAGAGTAAAGATTTCCACTTGTAGCCGTATTAAGAGAATCTTGATCATATTGGGTCGACCCATTGTAAAACGAATCAATCAAGTGCAAAGCGGAAAATCCATGATGAGGACAACTACGTACTAAATCCTTAAATCTTTTCCAAGCCTCGGTAAACGTTTCATTATTAGACTCTTGAAAATTAGTAATGTCCAATCGAATTTTTCTCGTTTTAGCATAAGGGTAAAACTGATTTAAGAATTTTGATTCTAGATTAGCCCATGTAAAAATAGATCGTGGTGGTTCGTTTTCAAGCCAAGTCCGGGCTTGCCCATCAAGGGAAAAAGGAAAAATGTGTAAATAGATAATGTCTTGTGTCACATTAGTGTATTTGACGGTTTTGGCGTATGAAAGAAAATGACGGATATGAGTGTCAGGATCGTCATCCTCAAATCCGTAAAAAGGACGACCGGATATCAACTTAATCAAATCTGGATTAAGCTCAAAAGAATCACCCTCGATATCCGGTATCACGATCGCACTTTCGAGACATCCCTCAATAGGTACTTGCAGCAACTCATAAATCGATCGATTATCCATAGCCATGTCAATAGCACGATACTCGGGATCGGCTTGACTCGTCATGATATTATTTTTTATAACAGAGAATAATATGTACGTAAAAACGAAGAAGAAACCAAGATAGAAAATATATATATACGTAGATTTTTTTTGTTGTTATACTTTTGGAAAAGTATTACTTTTTTGATTTTTTTTGGTTGTTGCAAATAATAGGAAAGAAATGCTTTTTTTTAAATTCTTTTTTTTTTATTTTTTTATTTTTTTTTATTTTTTTACGAAAAAAAAGTAATTTATGGAACTTGAACAGATAGGTATTGCGTCTGTCATATGCTGTCTATCTTATGAAAGAAAAAGATAAGATAGAAAAAAGAAAGATGCCCAAAATAAAAAAATGTGATGCGTATGTCCTTTTTCTATATCTATGCTACCTCAAAGAAATACAGGGAAAGGTAAAGGTAATAAAAATAACAGAAGATCTGCGTCTCCTTAAGCTACAAGATCTGATCTCCCATATATCTTTGGGCTTGAGGGCTTTCTTTCTGTTATGTCCTTTATGCTGGGCCGCCATATTGGGCCTGTTGGTTTTTTTTTATTTCTTGCTGCTGGGCTGTTGGGTATTTTGGGCCTGAATTCGGGCTATCTTGATATTTAGAGTCCATTTGACAAATAATGGGTCGGTCTGACCCATTTAAATGGTGTCGGGCCGGCCCAATAAAATATGAAGGCACCGTCGGACTCGATTTCCCGTCTTCTTTCCATGTCTCGTGTCCGTTTTGGATCTTTGGCTTCATTTCTTGTGATTTCTTTTATATTTATACCTGCACATGCACAAACGAGAAAACAAGTATATATTTGGCATTTATGATGATTATTTGACCATTTTGAGCATTTCGAGCACGATTTACGAGGAAATATGATGTGTAATTAGAGTCACATCAAGTGTAAATGAGTATGTGTGTGTTTTGTTACTCCTTTTGTAAAAATGGAGGGATCTAGATGGCAATTTTAGCTATCTTTTGGCCCTTTTGGCAAACAATTATTTAAAGAGCCGGAATATGGCCTAGTAATCAGTTTTGAATTTTTGCGGTAGTCGGGGTTCGTCCCGGCTACCTTAAAATACTTTTAAATGGTACAAACGCACACAAAATGGAATAAAAACGGTTCCGACTCGACTTAACACGTAAATAAAATAAAAACTTTGAAAAAAATCAAATGTCAATAAATCGACACTAAAAGATAAATTTGGGAATCCGTCGGTATCGTAGTTGTTATCGGTTCCTCATAAATCGTCAAACGTTAAAATTAAGACCTCCAACATTGGTTTCAACTTAAACCGTCCGACACATGACCAACAAAACTTCTAAAAATTTCAAAAATATACGTAATTTAGGGAATAATAGTGATAAGTGTGAAAACACTCATCAATAATGATCCAAAAACCACTCAAAACACAGTCAAATACATAATATTTAACTGAAAAATATCAGAACTACGTGGGTATTTTGTGTTTATGTGTTTTCAGGTAACAAGATACATTTTGAAGCAAAGACGCGTTTTCGAGGACTTATTTGATAAAAAAAACGAAGAAAAAGACGAAAGATGCTTCAAGGACCAATCATGCCATATTGTCAAAGATCAAGGACTCAAGTTGCCTATTTCCAAAGTTGTTTAGAGTTTAAAGAGCTGATAAAAAGAAAATGAATAAAGATGGAAATTACAAGGACCAGTTATGTTATTAATGCAAAGATATGTGAGTGGAATTACAAGTGTACCAGTAGGATGCAAGATGAGGGTATCACACCGATCAAGCCCATCTACCAATCATATTATACTTTCTGGATAGCAATCCGTGTGATGGATAATTATCCAATCAGTTTTGGCCACGTCAGCTTGTTCTTCTCTAACAAATTCAGATCGACAGAGGCTGTTTCATTGAGAGAAGTCAACATGAAAAATTGTCTAGACCTTAAGACGAATCCAAGGATACCGATTAATTACACTGAAGTTCACTTTTCTGAAAACACCTAATTTCCCCAAATCCCTAATCAACCAAGAACCCTAACTGACTGGCCACGTGGAAGTGATTTAGTGGGTGCGACACGTTATCAAGACCTCCCTCACATCTCTGAAATCTTCTATAAATACCCAGCATTTTTCATCTTTGTAATTCATTAGTTTAGCAGTTAGTTTTTAGGAGTAGGATTAGTTTTTCTCACACAGTTAGGTAGAAATTAGTTAGTTTGTTAGTTCAGTCCTAATTCAGTTACATTTTCTGTTAGAATCTTGTAACAAATTCGTCTATTAATGAAAGTCTTTAATCTCTTTGATTCTTTTCTTTGATCTATTCAAAAGCTCTGTTTTCCATCACTATTTTTACAAGTTTTTGGTTAAATCAGTTGTATAAGTTTTCACCATTAATGAAGAATTACTTTACTTAAATCTCTTTTCTTTAATCCTGATTTAGTTTTAAGTCCAAATCTGTTACATTTCTGTTAGGTTTTTATAATCAGTTTCCTCCATTAATGAATCCGATTTTCAGTTTTCAAAATTTTCCAATTTTCTAAATGCTTTAATCAGTTCAGTTTTGATACAGTTAGTTGGTTTAAGTCTTAATTTTTCATTAATATAAATCTGGATCTTTTAATTCTGAATTCAATATTGAATTTGTCTGTCAGCTCATAAGCTCAAAGCTTATGAGCGTTAACAAGTTTATGTGAGTTTCTGTTATGCAGGTTACAAGCACTGGTTAGTTGATCAAGATTTTTGGTTCATTGATGATTTTTGTTGACTTTGATTCGAGTTAGTAGACGCAGTTCATAAGTTGTTAGAGAATCGGTGTAGTAGAGATCGAGATTAGCTAAGCCGGCTCAGCGCCGAGCTTCGACTCAGCGGTCTTACTTCGGATGAATTGGTTAAGCACGTTTAGTTTTCTGCAATTATATAGTATGATCAGCTAGTTCGTATTCATAGTGTAAATTTTCTTGTAGTGTGTTCAGTCTACTGGATGGATTAAGCTTCGAATGTCTTTTGATTTTCTGCATTGATGCATTTTAATTTCTGCATAAAGCTCTTTTAAGTTTCTGCATTTTCTTTTATCGAGTGTTTGGCATTAGTGGATTTAGGTTGATCTCGCTAGCTATATCAGTAGGCTAGTCGAGATCATTATAGGTAAGTGTAGATCGTACTTAGTGTATACATAGAAGTGTAGGAAAGATAATTTGAGCTAGTAGTGTAAGTCAAATAGGGTAAGTTTTTAGACATTTACTTGTCTACTGTAATGATATCCTTACAGCTCAAATAAATGAAATCAATGAAGTTTTTTAGGCTGAATTGATAATTGTACCTTTATCTCTTATTTGATGAGTAATATTGTTTTTAGGATGCAAGTATTACTGTCAGTTGTCAAGTTAGACTATTGGTATTGATTCTTCACAAATAGAGTTTAAAGTCAGTCTTGTTAACAGTAATTGTCCTTGTTAGATAGTGCACTGTTATTGTTAGCCGTTGTATAAATCAAATAGTTAAAGTCTTTGTAAAAAATAGTCAATCTGGGTAAAAGCTTTCAATGGTTTAATAGTGCGAATCTGTTAGAAAAATGATAAGATATACTAGTAGCAATATTATAAGCGAATAGGAAGTAGTACTTTTAGCCTATTCAACGTGACTTTGGTAAATTTGTTATATGCATTTGATAGCTTGCTGGGCCATTTACCTATGATTAGGATTAGCTAACTTGAGTCTCATTTCTTGTTTTATCAATTATATAAACTGATATATAGCCCATGTTCCATTTAGTATAATAGTATATAGAATACAAGTTAGCTTTAATCTTTCTACTTAAGTGCATTTATATTTTGTAAGTCTATATTTCACGTTTTATATTTTGTTAAATTTAGTGGAATAAATGTTGATTTTTGTTAAATGTTTTTTTAGACTAGTACGTATTACGTAGTATAATAGCTATTTTTACCTTTTTACATGTTTCTTGCCAAGCAGGAATAAATACCATTCAATCTTTTATCACCAAAAAATAATTAAGTCAAGCTTAAAAATTGTTATATCAATTCTGTTTGAGTCGAGAAAAACGAACTAAAAAAGACACAAATTAAATGGCGTCGCTGCCGGTTCTTTTCGTGAAGATTAACGGTTTCGAGTGAGACGATTGGATTTTGGGATCCGTTCACTTTGTGAACGTTATTTTTACGTATTATAAATAAAAAACATAAAAAAAATCAAAAAAGAAAAAAATATAAAAAAATAAAAATCACAAAAATCAATTCTTTTCCTAAAGAATTGAACCAAAAAAATAAAAAATCCAAAAAGTAATATTTTTCCTAAAAGATTACACCCAAAAATATATATTATCGGTTTTCATCGTTTTTACGTACATATAGTATTTTTCTTAAAAAACCAAATAAATACAAAAATATTTTTGATATATTATTATATGTAAATACATATACGTAGATACGAACACTTAATCCATCTATTTCCATAAGTATTGCCGAGGCAATACACCGTGTTAGGGGGCGTTCCGGTCCTTGACACGCGTATCGATCAAATTCAATAAAGCAAGAATAGATAAATACTTCCAATAGGCAATAATTCGAAGAATACATACTACAAAGTGAATAGAAAGGCGATGTGCTATAAAATGCCATCTAAGGGTCAATAGGTACTTAAATGCTTCGCGCCACCTAACCCCCCGTTCACTAGTGCGTATTCTAAGAAGGAAGGCTTTATTGGGGGTCTTGCACCCAAGTAGTAATTATATATATTATACTTTCTTGTGGATATTTCATATCGAACCTCGAGGGAGATAATCTCTTCTCTCTCAAAATTCGACCGAGGGCTACTCCCTCATTCCTCGTGTTTACTTACACGTGTACTCGCGCGCGTGTAACCATACCACCTTTGGTGTATTACTTCCTTCCCCGAGAGAGCTTTTAAACGTCATTTCACTTGTATATACATTCGACCATTTTGCCACACATGGATAATCGTCCTATTTTGGAGATATTACAAGACGAGCATTATCGAGCTGTGTATGGGCCTTTTGCGACTTATGGAGGACCGCATGGTGCAAATAATTGTCATCTATACGCGAGCGATTATGATCAAGGGTTTAATGAGGATTTTCAAAATCTAGAATTTTTAAATCAAGACGATTTTCAAAATGAAGAGAATTTTCAAAGTCATAACCAAACAACCTTTCACAATCAAGGAACTTTTCATTTCTTGAGTAAAGACGCTTTTAAATTTGTAATGCAAGCACTTGAGACAATGAAAGAGGCAACTGATCCGAACATCTTAGGCTTGAGCACATACGTCTTGCAACTCATGAGACCTGACGATGCTTTACCTGATGATGAGCCTTATTTGAGAGTAGATGTTGAGGATGATACACTTAGTGATGTTCCTATTATAGACCCTTCCATCTCTCCACCGACTATACTTGAGCCATACACACCTTCAACACCTTTACCTCACATGGGACCCACCGACTCTTTAACCATGGGGGACGAGCCTCTTAGCACTAATACAAACACCAATTCGGATGAATTAACCTCTTCTAGTGTTGAGAACCTTATCCCAATCCAAAGAGAGCTTGAGGGTATTTTCAATGAACCATGTGACGAGCCTTGTATTGATACCTCTTCTCCTCATGATCACATTGAGATTTCATCACATGTTGACCTTCATGCTACTACTAGTGATTTTGGTGACTTTGATCTTGATGAATTGTTCAAAGAAAGGGATAATGAGATTGAGGAAGAGTTTGTGAAAGACTTGACACAAATAGAGGATGATGATTGTGATTCTAGTGATGCATCTTATGCTATATCATCCAATGATTTGTCTTTTAAAGATAACATTCCTAATTTGGATGAAGAGTTTGCTCCTATAGGAAAAGTGGATCCTTCTCCTCTACCGCCTTATGATTCTTGTGATGAAACCTTTGATGATCCTTATGATAGTGATGAGTCTTTTACTTCTGTTGATGATGACTCCATTTCTTCTATGACTCCTTCACATATTCCTCTAAGTGATTTTGTGATACATTCAAATCCTCTTTTTTAGACATGTTTTGATAACCCACTTTTTGAGGAGTGTGAAGAACCTAATAATGAGTCTATAGAAGAAGAACCCTTGATTGATCATCCTTCACTGGTTTTTGAGGATACACCTATTGATCATATCATCCCTTTGAGTGATTCTCTTATTAATACACCTCCTTTTGAGCCTTATGTTCCCACCCTCCCACCCTTGAAGTTGGTTATTGATGAAGATCCTTTCCTCTTAGAGATTGATACTTTTTCATCTAAGGCACCTTTAGAACTCAAAACCTTTGATATGGACTCTTTTAGGGAGATTGATGCCACCATAAAGGATACTCTTGCACAATTTGATATAGAGGTCAACGATAGTGTTTCTAATTTGGAAGAGGAGGTTCGTCTTATTACTACATTGCTTTTTAGGAATATAGAGCCTACACCTCCTCTACAAGACACTATTAATTTTGATCATCCTTTCACTATGCCTTCTATGGAAGATTACCCACCTTTTGATGATGATGACGAGCCTAACATGGACATAATAGTTATGAATGTTTTGATACCTACACCTTCATTGTCTCATGATGCTTTAATCACTAAGGGGGAATCTTATATGGTTGATATGAGCTCATCTTCTTATTTTCCCATGAAGGGAAAGGTTTTTGATCCTGGGATACGTATGTTTGGGAAAAATTGGTTTTCATCTACTCCACTTAAGAGTGTGATTTCGATTGATATGGACTTCTTGTATGAGCTTACTTTGGTGATGCTACCTATTTTGGAGTTGTTCGAATGTAGAGATAGAAACTATGTATTTGATCCTGGGGTGTTTCCTTTATGAGAGATTTCGTATGTTGGACAAACTTGAGACACGTTGGACCGTTCCATTTATCGAGGCAGATATTGTAGATCTTATAGTAAATGACAACGTGCTAAGTTTGACTGTATCATGTGAGATGAGCTTCAAAGTGGATATCTTTTACTCTCCATGATGGTTTCCCCAAGGACAACCTAATTCGGGGCCGGGTCGAGCTAGCGACTTAGGGTTAAAAAACTCAAGCATTGAATAACTAGGTTAGAAAACGTAGAGTAGATCTAAATAGGTTAGGTTTAATTAAGAGGATGTTATAGTAGAGTTGAAGTGGAGGGGTGCCTTTCTTCGTCTTTTGGTGTTTGTTTCAAGGATTGCTCTCTCACATTTCATGCTTGGAGCTTATGGAGGAGGCCCGTGTATCCGGTTTACTTCGATTAGTTTTTGCTATTGTGATATTCAAAACACTTGTGCTTAAAATGAATACACTTTAGTTGTCTTTTCCTTAACTCGAGTTAAACAAAGTTATCAATGTAATAAGTGTAGGGGAGTTTACTCCAATACTCTTAAACATTGAGGACAATTTTTATCTTAAGTGTAGGGGAGACTTCTATCGAAGTAACCTTACCTAGACCATTGCCTTACCTTCATGATAACTTGGAAATGATTTTTCAACGCTTTTCAAATTTTTGATCTACCTTGGCCACCAAAAATATGCATTCATAATTTTTGCATCAATCATTTTTCATTTGCATTGTGAATATTCTTCTTTTATTTTTCATCAAAAATATATAAAAAAGGAAAAAATATAATAAAGGATATGGTTTAACAAATTTAGACTTCTTTGACATATTAGGCCCGCCATGGATATTTTGACTCAACCCGAGTTTGCTTATCTTAGCATTCTCTAGCTAGTATCCTTAACCATGTAGTCCTTCATTGGTCTATTAGCCTAAGCATCCACCAATCTCATTGTTTGAGATATTAAATTTGTGGAGAATGGGAAATGATAGAGTTGAAGCAAGTATAAAAGGGCTAGATAAACTTCATGATAATTACTTGCGGCTAAACCCTTCTCTTCTTTACCTCTATTTTCTTCGCATGTATATATGTTAATAAATAATCAAGAACGATTTTAATCGGTTTGTAGTCTCTTATGCATTTTTGTCTAATCATTCATGGTTGATATAAGTACGTCTTAAGATTCTAAGTTAGAACGTTTTATGTGTACTAGACTTATGTCATGCTCAATATTTAGCGGGTGTTTTTCCTTTTATTCTTTTCTACTTTCTTTGTGAGGAATAAAGAAAAATAAGAGCGGATTACAAAAAAAAATGAGTGGCTAGAAAAAAAAGAGAAAAAGAAAAAAAAATAATAAAAAAATTATACAAGACTCCCAAGAGGGGTAGTGTGGTGTTAATTATAGTGACTATTGAATTCCAATATTACCTTGACGGGTTGCGGGGATTCGATAGATTGCTCCAATTCAATATTACCTTGACGGGTTGCGGGGTTGAAGATCCAATGTCTCAAAAAGGCGGCGGATGTAAATTATTGCGTGAGTTTTATTTTTCTTTCCTTAGCGAGTGTGTAGCTACTTATGAAAGCATGACATAAGGATTTTACACATAAGGCGAATGACTTATTACTCTTGAAACGGACTTATATTAATTGTGAGCGGTTTTCAAGTAATGGATGAGAGGATTACTTAGGATTAAAACTGTGCTTCCTTATTATTGGATTTTACATTTCTTATATTTCACGCTTCAAATAATGACAAATTTGCCTTCAAGCAATTTGCTCAAATAATAACCGGTTCCACATTTAATTGTCATGAATAAGTTGATGCACTTTTTACTTGTGAATACAATGATCCCATTTTTAAGCTTGGTATGGGGAAAGTGAAATTTGAGGGTGATAAGTGTCCATGGTACCAAAGCTCTAATCTAAGTCACTGATTTCTTTATGAGTTATTTCCATCAAAACCATTTTAATAAAAGTAAAAAATATATAAATAAAATTGTTTTTCTTGCATTGCATTGTAAATATTCAAAATCATTCATCATGTAGTATAGTTTAGTTTATTAAATCATAAAATGGCCAAGGTGGGTTAATTATGAGAAAAGTGCACTCTAGAGCTTTAAAATGCTGCATTGCATGAGGTCATGGCAATAGTCAAGTGGAGGGGAGTTGATAAGTGTGAAAACACTCATCAATAATGATCCAAAAACCACTCAAAACACAGTCAAATACATAATATTTAACTGAAAAATATCAGAATTACGTGGGTATTTTGTGTTTATGTGTTTTCAGGTAACAAGATACATTTCGAAGCAAAGACGCGTTTTCGAGGACTTATTTGACGAAAAAAACGAAGAAAAAGACGAAAGATGCTTCAAGGACCAATCATGCCATATTGTCAAAGATCAAGGACTCAAGTTGCCTATTTCCAAAGTTGTTTAGAGTTTAAAGAGCTGATTAAAAGAAAATGAATAAAGATGGAAATTACAAGGACCAGTTATGTTATTAATGCAAAGATATGTGAGTGGAATTACAAGTGTACCAGTAGGATGCAAGATGAGGGTATCACATGGATCAAGCCCATCTACCAATCATATTATACTTTCTGGATAGCAATCCGTGTGATGGATAATTATCCAATCAGTTTTGGCCACGTCAGCTTGTTCTTCTCTAACAAATTCAGATCGACAGAGGCTGTTTCATTGAGAGAAGTCAACATGAAAAATCGTCTAGACCTCAAGATGAATCCAAAGATACCGATTAATTACACTGAAGTTCACTTTTCTGAAAACACCTAATTTCCCCAAATCCCTAATCAACCAAGAACCCTAACTGACTGGCCACGTGGCAGTGATTTAGTGGGTGCGACACGTTATCAAGACCTCCCTTACATCTATGAAATCTTCTATAAATACCCAGCATTTTTCATCTTTGTAATTCATTAGTTTAGCAGTTAGTTTTTAGGAGTAGGATTAGTTTTTCTCACACAGTTAGGAAGAAATTAGTTAGTTTGTTAATTCAGTCCTAATTCAGTTACATTTTCTATTAGAATCTTGTAACAAATTCGTCCATTAATGAAAGTCTTTAATCTCTTTGATTCTTTTCTTTGATCTATTCAAAAGCTCTGTTTTCCATCACTGTTTTTATAAGTTTTCGGTTAAATCAGTTGTATACGTTTTCACCATTAATGAAGAATTACTTTACTTAAAACTCTTTTCTTAAATCCTGATTTAGTTTTAAGTCCAAATCTGTTACATTTCTGTTAGGTTGTTATAATCAGTTTCCTCCATTAATAAATTCGATTTCCAGTTTTCAAAATTTTCCAATTTTCTAAATGCTTTAATCAGTTCAGTTTTGATACAGTTAGTTGGTTTAAGTCTTAAGTTTTCATTAATATAAATCTGGATCTTTTAATTCTGAATTCAATATTGAATTTGTCTGTCAGCTCATAAGCTCAAAGCTTATGAGCGATAACAAGTTTATGTGAGGATCTGTTATGCAGGTTACAAGCACTGGTTAGTTGATCAAGATTTTTGGTTCATTGATGATCTTTGTTGACTTCAATTCGAATTAGTAGACGCAGTTCATAAGTTGTTAGAGGATCGGTGTAGTAGAGATCGAGATTAGCTATTCCGGCTCAGCGCCGAGCTTCGACTCAGCGGTCTTACTTTGGATGAATTGGTTAAGTACGTTTAGTTTTCTACAATTATATAGTATGATCAGCTAGTTCGTATTCATAGTGTAAATTTGCTTGTAGTGTGTTCAGTCTACTGGATGGATTAAGCTTCGAATGTGTTTTGATTTTCTGCATTGATGCATTTTAATTTCTGCATAAAGCTCTTTTAAGTTTCTGCATTTTCTTTTATCGAGTGTTTGCCATTAGTGGATTTAGGTTGATCTCGCTGAAATCAGTAGCTATATCAGTAGGCTAGTCGAGATCATTATAGGTAAGTGTAGATAGTACTCAGTGTATACATAGAAGTGTAGGAATGATAATTTGAGCTAGTAGTGTAAGTCAAATAGGGTAAGTTTTTAGACATTTACTTGTCTACTGTAATGATATCCTTGCAGTTCAAATAAATGAAATCAATGAAGTTTTTTAGGCTGAATTGATAATTGTACCTTTATCTCTTATTTGATGAGTAATATTGTTTTTAGGATGCAAGTATTACTGTGAGTTGTCAAGTTAGACTATTGGTATTGATTCTTCACAAATAGAGTTTAAAGTCAGTCTTGTTAACAGTAATTGTCCTTGTTAGATAGTGCACTGTTATTGTTAGCCGTTGTAGAAATCAAATAGTTAAAGTCTTTGTAAAAAATAGTCAATCTGGGTAAAAGCTTTCAATGGTTTAATAATGCGAATCTGTTAGAAAAATGATAAGATATACTAGTAGCAATATTATAAGCGAATAGGAAGTAGTACTTTTAGCCTATTCAACGTGACTTTGGTAAATTTGTTATATGCATTTGATAGCTTGCTGGGCCATTTACCTATGATTAGGATTAGCTAACTTGAGTCTCATTTCTTGTTTTATCAATTATATAAACTGATATATAGCCCATGTTCCATTTAGTATAATAGTATATAGAATACAAGTTAGCTTTAATCTTTCTACTTAAGTGCATTTATATTTTGTAAGTCTATATTTCACGTTTTATATTTTGTTAAATTTAGTGGAATAAATGTTGATTTTTGTTAAATGTTTTTTTTAGACTAGTACGTATTACGTAGTATAATAGCTATTTTTACCTTTTTACATGTTTCTTGCCAAGTAGGAATAAATACCATTCAATCTTTTATCACCAAAAAATAATTAAGTCAAGCTTAAAAAAATTTATATCAATTCGGATTGAGTCGAGAAAAACGAACTAAAAAAGACACAAATTAAATAGTGACCTCGGTTTCAGGGTATCACAGTAGGTTTATAATGTATTGTTTATTAGAACGTTGTAATAGGTAGTAGAATAGTCGTGTAATACGGTAGTAGTATGGTAGGTATATAATGTATTGTTTATTAGAACGTTGTAATAGGTAGTAGAATAGTCGTGTAATACGGTAGGTTTATAATGTATTGTTTATTAGAACATTGTAATAGGTAGTAAACATATTCCGGATTCTAAATTTTGGTGAACACATTCTGAATTCAAGAAAAAAAAATTCCAAAATCTTAGAGATTCCAGATTCTTGACTTGTGAAGTATTCCGGAGTGGCATTCTAAGGGATTCTGGATTTAATTTTGTTAGAGATTCCGGATTACGTATTTGAAGGCATTCCGGATTTGCTACATACAAGATTTTGGATTCTGTATACCTTCGTATTCCGGATTATGTATTCAGGATTCCAAAATTGGTATTCCGGATTCTTCAAACCATCCTTATGGATTCTTGTTAGTGTAGGATATGTAAATCTTGCTTATGTTTTAGAGAGAGAAAGATAGATGATTTCACACTTCTAGAGAGAGAAAGTTTAAGAACTATGTGTTATTTTAAATGAAATCACCACCCTCTCCATCAAAGGAGAGGGTTTATATACCCAAGACCATGACATGGGCTTGGGTTTACATTTGGCCGCCGGCCCATACAACTTATGGGCTCGGTTTGGGCTTTGTTTAATAAGTGTAAATAACTAAACTACGAGCTATTACATGGACTATTGTTGGAGTGGCCGATTCTTCTTAATACGTAAAACGTATTTCCAACAATCTCCCCCTAAGGGAGGTCACTCCAAACAAGGGCGTTACCCAAGTTACAATAATAAAATAAACCTAGCATACTATGCTTGTCTTGAGCTCGTAGTCTTCGTTTTTCTTTTCTTTTTCTTTTCTGGTGAACATGATGATGTGATCATTGATGTCAATCTTGAGCATTAATCTCTTGCCTTGATCTTGTGCATCCATCACTTGTGATCTTCGCCTCTTCGTGACTTCATGTCCCACATACTTATACCTTCGTAATTCTTGAAAGCTTCAGAGTTCGATACAGCGGAAGAATTAACTTTTAGGCTTTCTTGAATTTGATGAGGTATTAAGTGCATAAAGTATAAGCATGCAGGGACGACTTCTTCTCGGATTCCGCAACGCCACCGTCTTCAAATGCCGCAACATAAGTAGACACGAACGAAATGGCTTTGAACATTTCATTCTAATTCGGTAGTATTTTACCTCCGGTCAGTGAAGACCATTGGACGATATAAAATATCGTACTTGTGGCAGGTAGATTTAATTAAAAATCTCCTTGACAAGATTTCGCGGGTAAACCCGTTCTCTTTACTCGACCGTCCAAAGCTGCCTGCGAACGTAAAGAGTGAATCATTTGGATAAAATTATCCGCATGATTGAAGCCGTCAATTCTGATTCATGGAACAAGTGAAATTCAATTAAGAACCGCACCATCGTTGCTTTCCAGTTGTCACGAGCTTGATTCCTATAGAATCTTGCAAGTTACCTACCAAGTGCTGTTTAAGGTTAACACTAGAAGGATTTCCACTCATCACTGTGAACACTAAGGTATCACTCTGAGTATTCTGGCAAGATCACTTAGATATTGCGTAGAGGCCTGGAACGTGTTTAAATTCAGTTAAGAATTAAACCACTGTTGCTTTCTAGTTATCACAAGTTTGATTCATAAAGAATCGCACAAGTCACCTACCATGAGCTTTTTGATATTCGCTCAAGAAGGATTTCTATCTTCATTGTAAATACTTTCGTATTACTTGGATGTTCAGGCAAGATCATGAAGATTTTGCGTAGGACTCTTAAGATCTTTCTTACTTTTCACAGTGTGTGAAAAAGCAAGGAAATATGAAAGTGTGTCCTAATGAGATATGTGATGATCTCAAATGGCTCTAGATTCGATCGTGCATTTTGGATTTTAGTGATTAGAGGCTGGAGAGGAGTGCCACCATTTCAATACCAATTTCTTCGGAGTGAATAAATCAATAGATAATGTCTCCGTGTGATTAAAACAAATATCTTCTAAGAGATATTTGAGTTAGCTGGGATGGGTTGTGCATTACATCACTGGGTCCATGATGTCTATCATCAATATCGAGCATCATTAAAATGATCTCAGTAGCATATGTATTGACCCGGTTTCTGCCTAAGGTTGTAAGGAGGGCTTCTTTCTTTATACCCTTTATCTTTACAATTCTTTTTCATTCTTCAACCCCTTCAATGCTTACCAATACGTCGTAACTATCACCTTGTTGTGATTGTTCCAGTGATAACTTAAGTACTTGGTCGGCATTCAGCTACATTCACAATCTTTTCTCTAGCTTTCATAAGGACTACTATTTCTAGCTATGGAATGTCCTTGGGAGGATTCCTCCGGTTCAGGAAGAATCATAGGACTTAACCTATCCTACCATCCTTATGTCACCACAATCTTCATCGTCGTGAAATAAATGGGTTGTGGGTAAGTATAAATCACCATAAAATCCATTTTTGATATGCAAATCCATTTTGCTCTCCCTTAACATATGCCACGATATACGAAAACATTTCGCATATGTCGGGATGTGCCATCATATTAAGTCAAACCATTTGTGATAATTTCCCATATTAAATCACATTTTCTCCCCCATATTAAAAATATTAACCCAATCGATGTTTTTAATATCAATGGATTTAATGAAGTTTTAACAAAGGTTTTGGGAAGAAAAATGCGAGTCTGTTTTATCTTTATGATACCAGATGTATGAGATATGATATCGATTTGTAACATGATCACATATTCACCATATTAAAAAGAATTGACAAGGTTGGACCTGATTGATGAGAACATCATATGATAAGATCAAATGGTTCTTGTCAGCATATGTTGGTCGCCTCGTCACGTCTGAAGTCATCTCTTGACACCACATGTACGATTGGTATTGTTTGTCTTGACACCAATTAGTGAGCTTGGCTCTTTCAGCATCGAAGATTCTGAATGCTGGACAATTGCTCCCCCTCAATTGTTGACCCGTGTTCTATCTAAAGAGCTGTAGTCGTTGGTTGAGTAGTCGCATCGTCGAGTATGTAGATACCAATTGTAGATAGCTATGGTTGTAGAGATGATAACTTCATAAAAACAAGAATTCTTTTTGTTTTAACAAATAAATGCACTGAAGCGTACATATATCCGTGTTAGACCAAGTTATAAAGTAAACTTGATCCCTTACAAGGTTTTAAAGTAAACCTGTCCCGAGAAAATTAATTCCCGTTGTGAGCCAAAGCTTTCATAAGAAATACTTGACTTTAATGTGAAAACCGGGTTGCAGTCAGAAATAACTACAAGCCATAAGGGCATGTTTTATGAAATATTTAAAACTTTTGTACGAACTCTACTTAAGGCGCCGTGTCGATATTAATCAACATTTCTAAGGCCGTAAATATTATTGTACCAAAAGACATGCCTTTGAAAAATAAAGTAAAAATATTTTTGGATTTTTCTGAATTATTCAATTTTTATGGTTTTTATATGGTTTTATATTTTTGTATTTTGATTTTGTGGATAAAAATATAAACAATATATACAAATGATCACCAAGGATACGGAGAATAGTTTACCACCACTATTCTTTCGCTTCATCTGCCAATTCCTTTAGAGTCTCAGGCGAGAAAGTTCTTATTCCTAGCTTGTCGGCAAAAAATTCCATTCGAGCGCGATCTAAAGCCTTCGTGAAAATATCCGCCAATTGATACTCAGATCGGACAAAGTAAAGCTCTATTACTCCATTTTACACTTGCTCCTTGATGAAATGGTAGCGAATGTCAATATGCTTCGACCGGGAGAACTGAACATTGTTGCAGCATAAGGCAATTGCACTCTTGTTGTCGCAGTACATTGGAATTTTGTTGAAACCTAGACAATAGTCGGTTAATTGCGATCTCATCCAAAGAATTTGAGCACAACAACCGGACATAGCTATGTATTCTGCTTCCGTACTTGAAATTTGTAGCGCTTTTCTGCCTTTTCGATGCCCAACTGATTAGTCGATCTCCTAGTAGTTGCAAAGTTCCACTTGTGCTACGCCTTGTATCTTGACAACTCGTGTGATCCGCATCTGCATATGCCATTAGTGAAATCGAAGAGTCCTTCGAATACCAATGTCCCCGATTAATGGTTCCTTTAAGATATCAAAAGATCCGTTTCATAGTAGCCAAGTGTAACTCAGTAGGCCGAGTTTGATACCGAGCACACATACATATAGCAAACTGAAGATCAGGTTGACTAGCTACGATATATAGAAGGGTATCGATCATTCCACGATAAAGTGTCGGATCAACGACAACTCCATGTGGATCTGTATTAAGCTTTGTTCGTTCCACCATTGGAGTATCCACGGGATCACAAGATTCCATCTTATATTTCTTAAGCTATTCAAGGGCATACTTGGATTGATTGATAAAGATGCCTCTGGGACTTTGAGATATCTGAAGACCTAAGAAGAATGATACCTTGCCCATCATTGACATCTTAAACTTGGAAGACATGAGTTCCCAAATTCATCGGATAAGGTTTGGGTCAGGGCTGCAAATATAATATCATCAACATATATTTGTACCATAATCATATCTTTACTTCGTTTCTGAATGAACAGCATGGGATCCACCTTGCCTTTAGCGAAGCCTTGCGTGATGAGGAATTGTGACAATAGATCATACCATGCGCGTGGAGCTTGCTTCAACCCATAGAGAGCCTTCTTAAGCTTGTACACATGATTAGGATAATTAGGATTCACAAAACCATCTGGTTGTTGAACATAGACCTCTTCCTTGATTTCACCATTAAGAAATGTCATCTTCACATCCATCTGATAGACGATCATATTCATGTGGGCTGCATAAGCGAGGAATAGTCTAATAGCTTCCAAACAGGCAACAGGTGCAATGGATTCCATAAAGTCGATGCCCAATAATTGCTTGTATCCACGAGCTACTAGTCGAGCTTTGTTCTTCAATATTCCGCCTAACTCGTCGAGTTTCACCTTGTAAACCCATTTCAAAGTGAGTAATTGCACTTGATCCAGGGATGGGACAAGTTCCCATACTTCAATACGTATAAATTCATTAAGTTCTTCTTGCATAGCTTCTATCCAACAAGATTGAGTTAAAGCTTCTTGCCATGTCTTAGGTTCAACTTCAGTGAGAAAAGCATCAAAATGACAAAACATTGCATTTTCTTGTAGCTGACTTCGTGGTGATACCGGACGATTAGGGTCACCAATAATAGAATCTATAGGATGATCCTTTGTGCACTTGCTGTCATGTACATGAATCCGTGGATTGGAGTAAACTGTAGTAGGAGCTTCCTCTAAGGTGGACGACCCAGGTTGATTAGGATTGGGAATAGGTACACCAAAGAATGAAAGTTCACGCATTTGAGCGAATTCCAAATCATGATCATCATCATCCTCTTCATCATCAATAGGCATGACATGGGTAGTTGATTCGGGTGTTGGTTGAGAATTACTAGTTGATGGTATATCTTGATAAAATTGTAGGTGCAGACGTATCAGATTGTGCTTCGGTTGCTAGAGCGACAACTTCGGTTACCGGAGCTATTTCCTCAGGTTCTGGAGAAACAATACTTGGAGGAGTAAAGAATTCATCTAAGAACGGTTGAAACAACGTATCCCATTCAGTCCAAGAAGGTGGTGTAAATGATGATGAAGTAGGGTTGTTTAGGATAAGACCAAAACTAATGTTACTGGGTCCCATTTCATGAAGTGCGGGTTCAGAGCTGCTTTGCTCAGAAGCCATTGCTGTCAGCTCATCAAAATCAACATTCATAGTTTCGAGGATCTTACGAGACTTACGGTTGTAGATTCGGTATGCCTTCTTTGCGGGGGCTTAACCAATGAAAATACCAATATCAGCCTTTGGTAGAAGTTTTCCCAAATTGTCACCATCATTATTTGTATAGCAAAGAGAACCAAATACATGAAGATATGATAAATCTGGTACTTTTCCATGGAGAATCTCATAAGGTGTTTTACCATGGCGTTTACGAATTAGTGACCTGTTTTGGGTGTACACTGCTGTAGATACTGCTTCTGTCCATAAAAACAATGGAGCCTTTGCGTAAATTAACATCGTTCGAGCAGCTTCCATAAGTGTTCGATTTCGCCTTTCAACGACACCGTTTTATTGTGGAGTGCGAGCAACGGATGTTTCATGAGATATGCCAACTTCTTCATAATAATCACGCAAAATTTGATTCACAAATTCGGTTCGATTATCTGTACGAATGCGTCGGACAGTAGTGTTGAGACGTACTTGAATCATCTTGAGAAATCCGATGATGAATTTCGGTGCCTCATTTTTTGTTGTAAGAAATTTCACCCATGTAAACCGAGAGTAATCATCAACAATTACGAGGATGTACTTTTTGCCACTAAGACTTCCAACACGCATTGGCCCACAAAGATCCATATGTAACAAATAAAGTTTCTCTTGGTTGGTGTCTTCAGTCTTGGGTTTGTATGATTTCTTAGTGCTTTTCCCCATTGTACACGCGGAACACAAATGATCCTTGTGAAATGAAAGTTTAGGAAGACCACGAACAAGTTCGTTTTTTGCCAAATGATTAATAGCGTCAAAGTTAAGATGAGATAACCGTCGATGCCATAACCATGACTTAGTCTTCGATGCTTTGGAGAGAAGACATATTGGAGAAGCGGCCATCATGTCTTGTTGAGACAAGGTATACAAATTATTTCCTCAAGTACCTTTCAATAAATCAACCCCTTCCAAATTACGTATGAAGCAGGTATGCTCTCAAAAAGCAACTTATAGGTTTGCATCACAAAATTGTCCCACAGAAAATAAGTTGTGACCGAGACCTTCCGCATAATACACTCTTGAAATAATAACATTCCCAATATGATATTCACCATAACCCATTATCTTTGCAATATGATCATTTCCAAATCGAACTGTACCAAGAAACTTGCTAACGAAATTTCTGAGCTGAGAGCGATCTCCGGTAATATGCTTCGAGCAACCAGAGTCCAAATACCAGAGAACAATTTGGACCACCTATTTTCAATAACAATAGTAGACAATGCATTGGAAACCATGGGTTCCAGAGTGTTAGCAGATACAGATATAAGATTATCAGAATTGCTAACATTTGTGTGACCCTTAGATTTCCTGCGTTTTCTAATGTGAGTTTTAGCACTAATAGGTTTTACTGTTCCAACTTTCTTAGGTTTTGGATTATTCGCGGGCACTACAGTGGGAGTAGACCTATTTAAAGGGCACTTGGTTCCTACAGTAGTGTCGGTGTTCCTAGTTAAAGGACACACTTGTGTTTTGGTAGCCTTGGTACTCCTAATTCAAGGGCACGCTTTCTTCGCTTTAGTGGGAGTGATCCTAGTTAAAGGGCACATATTTCCTATTGTAATGAACGTTCTACCAGTGGGGCGCCACATCCAACCAACTTGGGTTAACACTTTCCCAGTCGGTTTCCATTCTAATCCATTTTTCCGGGCATTCATCTCATTCACATGGTCAATAAGGCAAGAATCATGAAGACTAGAAAACATACATTCATTGCAATTCCAACATTTTAAATTCGAATTCACAGTAGGCTTAGAACGCTGCACAACCGCAGAGCCTTTAGGTTTAGCTACATGATTCTTTTATTCAAAACAGAAATAACATTCATAGGATGGGATTCTACTTTCTTCTCCACTTGACTACTAGATGGGAGCAAGATCCTATCATTCTTCTTGTTTCTTTTAAGCTTAGATCTTTGAGCCTTAGTAGTGGTTCTTACTCCTGTAGAAGGCAACACGGGAATATTAGAAGCTGGTTTTGATTCCGCCTTATCTTTAGTGACCAAAGTTTGAGATGGTTTAGTCCTAGGGCCCTTACTAAATGGTGTGACGGCTATAAGATTCCTTTTGATTGCACTAGTGGACGATGCTGAGACAGTGGCTGCATTATCCACAACATTCTTACCTTTTAGAGTACGAAGTGTTTCCTTTAACTCAGCCAAGGCCAGATTTTTATCACAAATTTGTTCCCTCAAATCAGATACTTTCACCGACTTTCGATTCAATTGTTCAATCAATGATTGATTCTCTGCAGTAGTATTTAGCACGTGCGGGCTTTACTGAATCGAAGAGTCGTGTATGTTTCTGTTTTAAGTTATCAACTTTGGACAAAATCTTGGAAACTCGATTATCTAGATCAAGTTTAAAATTCTCAGCGGCCTCAAGTACGTTCTCACAGTTAAGCTCCTTAGATTTCTCTATGTCTATCGGCAAAGATTTAGCAACTTTGTCACTTTGTTGACGCTGTTTTGATTGTAAATTCAATTGAAAATTATTTTCAAAGTTTGCATCATCGATATTAACAGCTTCGAATGACGTTTCAAAGATTTCTTGAATAAATTGTTGCTTGCATTCAAGCGAAATACAATGTGTTTGAATCTCATCAAAACATTTTGAAAGCGAAGAATATGAATCTTGAAGCTTTAAAAATTCAGCGTCAGATTCGTGACAAGTACTATCTACCACATTATCCACATATTTAACATTATGCACAATAGAATCATTATCAACACTTTTATTCACACAGACGGAAACTACATCATGAGACATCACTTTTTTCAGAAGCTGATCATTTTGGCGTGAAACCCGTTCTATTTCAAGTAAACTGTTTTCATAAGCATCATCCATTTCATTGAAAACACGTTTAACTTCTTCTATTTCCAAACACAAATCTTGATCAAGATTACTAAGACAAGCTTTAACATTCTTTACAAACAGAACAATTTCGTCTCGGAACGCAGCTCTAGTGTGCTCAAAGTTCCATTCACCTTCCGTTATGGTCGTGGCCGTCGTACGTTCCAAAATGACCTTGTCAAAATCGGCCAAGTGTTGGTATACCACTTCTAAATTAACGGACGCCTTACTTACCGGTGGAAGTAACTTCGTTAAATCCGTTTTGACGAGTGTATGAGACGCACTAGGAGGGTTTTCATTTGACAAACTTGGGGGCACAAGAACTGTTAGTTCAGCTAATTCCTTTTGTAAGCGAATACGTGTCTTTTTAGAAAGTTGATCTTTATTATGCTTATCATAATCAATCGTATGGAATTTTGAAAACATCTTACAATGATTTTCTTCCATAAGTGACTGTGTCTCCTTAGAACTACGAACATAAGGTGCTTCTTTCGATTTGCCAATTATGGTCATATCATAAAGACCGGGAATATATTCCTGAGCTTGTTTTGCATAACCGGGATTAGGTGGTAAATTTTGAAGACGCTTAAGTTCGAGTTCTTTAAATGATTTAGTTAAAAGATGAACCTTTTCAGTGGAAGCGTATTGTTTTAAAAGCTGTTGTTCCTTGAATTTAAGAAGTTTGGTAGCATTAATTTATGATTCAAAATTTTTAGACTCGAGAGTTTCGAAATCCATTTTAAGTTTTTGAAAATCATTGACAATCGACTCTTTTGCTTTTAATTCATTGGAAAGATTAGCTTTTAATGATTCTATTTCTTTCAAGTGTTTAATCATTTCAAACGAAATTGGTCAAATTTAGAACATGTTATTTTCTCTACTTGAGGGACCATTTCAAAAGTTTTGACCTTTTCTTTATGCCACGCAATCTCAGCAGTTAGGGTGGAATTCGTATCTACGGATTGACTGAGAGCCATATGCATTTGATCAATAATATGTTTAGGAACCATGACCAAATCATGTTGAGCATAAGATTCCATACCCGTCGTACCATTTGGTTGAGGTTCACTCAAATGTGTAGGATTGGGTACCACATCATTTGAGTTACTAGTTCCCGAATGCTGTTCGAGGTTGTCATTTTCATGCCCAACTTGATGTGGGTTATCATCATTACCAAGATTGGTTGTGGTGGGTACCTCACTGATGACATCAGAACAATAGTGAGAGAGATTAGCAACGAGAGCAGCTTGGGCAGAGTGAATGTCATCACAATCTGAATCATATGCGTCAAGATCATCTGCTTGATAAGCTGCATTAGAAGTGGAAACGACTGCAATGCCTTCAGTATCTGCTGCCCCTGGGTCTGCAAGAAATGCTAACTCCTCTGAATCCAAAATCTTTCCCTTAGACTGAGCATCGACCAAATACATCTTCTCACGAAACTACGCTTCATCCGTTCTCCTTTTCGGCTGAGTGCATTGCCTAGCCATATGACCTTGTCCTCGGCAATTGTAGCAAGTCACAACCTTTTCAGGACCAATGGGACTTCCATTTCCATTAGCTTGTGAATTCACAGCTTGAGCATTCACCATCCTTGTAGGAGGTCCATATGAAATTTGCCTTCCCTGAATAGGTTGCACTGTTACTTGACCATCTTGAACACTAGCTTGTTGTCGAGGATTTAAAGAGGTGTGCAGCTCATTGTTTGTTGATGGAAATCCTCTAGTTGTAACAAGTTTTGACAAGTAGGCAGTGAGATGGTTTAGTACATCAGCTGGCGTATCATCTGGAGTAAAGACCGGTGCTTGGATTGGTGGAAGTTCATTAGAGTAGAAAGCTTGTGCTGGTTGTGCTTCTATTGGAAAATATCCTTGCTGAGGAGTATAGCCCATTGGAGAAGTGTTGGCTTGTGATGGTGATGCCTGATATGGTGGTTGCTGTGGAAAAGATTGTTGATGAACACTTTGTTGAAATGCTTGCTGTGGCATCATTGGTGGTAAATAAGATGGTTGCTGTGGTTGCTGATAGGTGTGTGGTGGTGGATGCTGCAGGTATGATGGTTGTTGATAAGTATAAGCCACGTTTTGTTGAGAAGCATACATGGCAAGTGGATCATGAACTTGAGGTTTAGACAACCGAGCCTCGATCACATGGCATTCGTGTTGTTGAAGAAAAGCTTGAAGTTGATCCACATTGGTGTTATGCAAGTCCTTAGCCAATTTAACATCCGTCACGTACTTTTTCCATTCTGAAGGAAGAGTGTTCAAATACTTGGTGTTCAATTAAAACGTAGGAATTGCCATGCCATAGATATTGAGCTCATTCAACAAAAGGGTAAATCTCATATAGTAGTCATTGAGAGTCTCCCCTGGCACATAGGCAAACTTATCAAAAGTATCATAAAGCTTAAACTCTCGTTCTTGTTTAGTTAACGAGGTGCCTTGCATTAGAATACTAATTCTATCCCATAACTCTTTGGCAACTTTATGTTTGCTGACGAGTTTGTAGACATCTGGAGGAAGGGCTTGGAGAATGATGTTTGTAGCATACTTATCACATTTGTCTTGAATCTTCATATCTCCAGTCAATTCACCCGTTGTGCGAGGACGAGTAGTCGTTCCCTCCGTCACTGTACCATAATCTAATGGTCCATTAAGCACCGATTCCTAAATGAGATGTCCATTCTCTTTTTTCAACATGTAAAGTTCCATTCGGGAAGTCCAATCCTCGTACATAGACTTCTCCAACATAGGTGGACGATTATCCGTACCCGAGGGGATGGACTTATCCGTAAGAGATGTGTACTCAGTTTCAATAAGTTAAGATTTACAAAGTTGATCGAACAATGAGAGAAAGTAAATGTGTTTGTTGTTGTGTGTAGAAGCCGAGAAATAATGTTAAAATACCCTAAAATATGTTCTCGATAAACCAAAAATTCCAAGATGAATTGCACACTACAAATTTTCAAAAACACGTTTTTGAAAAATCTTGGAATATTTGTTGTCTATCGCAATGCCTAAAAGGAATGTTGTCGCAATGTCTAAAGGAATGTTGTCGCAATGTCTAAAAGGAATGCTGTCGCAACGTTGTATCACAATAAGTCCAATCGCAATAAATCCTATCACAATACTTCCAATCGCAATACTCCAATCGCAATAATCCAGTCGCAATGCTGTCGCAATACCCTGTCGCAATACCCCTGTCGCAATACCCTGTCGCAATACCCATGTCGCAATATAAAAAAAAATCATGTCACAATGTGAATCGCAATATGGATCACAATAACAAAGAACTCCAATCGGAATGCCAATCGCAATACGGATCGCAATGTCACAAAATGAAATCCAATCGCAATACCAGTCGCAATATGGATCGCAATCCAAAACCCTAGATATTGCGATGGGTAAGTTGTCGCAATAGTACAAGCAGTATATGAATTTTCCACTTTTCTCGGACAAAACACACCTAATTCGAGATTTTAAGCCAAAAATTGATCCAAACACCCAAAATTTTTGCGTTTTTAGCCAAAGTAAATATACCAAATCTCTACCACAACTATGTAGAAGATTTGTAGCAAGAAAAAACCATAAAAAACACAAAAAAATATTGGACGTGGGTTTGTATAGATCAAAAAGCTACAAAAATCAAGAACAGAAACACATAAACAATACAATCATCCCATGGCTCTTGATACCATTTGTAGGATATGTAAATCTTGCTTATGTTTTAGAGAGAGAAAGATAGATGATTTCACACTTCTAGAGAGAGAAAGTTTAAGAACTATGTGTTATTTTAAATGAAATCACCACCTTCTCCATCAAAGGAGAGGGTTTATATACCCAAGCCCATGACATGGGCTTGGGCTTACATTTGGCCGCCGACCCATACAACTTATGGGCTCGGTTTGGGCTTTGTTTAATAAGTGTAAATAACTAAACTACGAGCTATTACATGGACTATTGTTGGAGTGACCGATCCTTCTTAATACGTAAAACGTATTTCCAACAGTTAGTATTTATTTTGGATTCTTGACTGAGACCATTTCACATTCCAAAATCTTTGGTGGAATTGGGATTCCAAGGTTTTTATGGTACTTAGTTATATTCCGAAATCTTGCAGCCACATATTGCGAAATCATCAAGGTGACGGATTCTGAAATTGTTGACTCGTATTCCGAAATCTTTTGGGAAAGAGTATTCCTAAATCTTTTGGGCAAAATTACTCCGACATTTTTTTTGCTAAAATTTTACCAAAATTTTTTGGGTAGAAATTCTAAAATCTTTATTGTCGCAATATTCCGAAATCTTTTCTAGGATTACAAAATCATTCCACATTCCGAAATCCTTAGCAAACAACGTCATATTACGAAATTCTCAATACCACATTCCGACATTTTCATTATTCTGAAATCTTTAGTGATTTCGAAATTAAGTGTTAGAAATTTTTCAAAAAAGTGTTTCTGAAAATTTCTAATATTCGCGAGTTTTTTGGTCTAAGAATTTTTTGTTTCTTAAGAAGATATTTTGGGGTTTTTCACAAATTTTCTCGGAATATCAACCACAACCTAATCACAACAACATCTACTTAAGATCCTATTCACTTCAACACTTCAAAAATTATCGAGATGGATTCTACTGTTGAGTATCGTGTTACAAATAACAACATCATGGTGGCGGGTAACAAATAGAGACCACCAATGCTCGTGATTGGTCGATATGGTCAATGACAATCACGTTTTATTCGATATCATGATACAAGACCAAATGGTGATCTTCTCTGAAGTTGCATCAAAGATGGACCCTATACTCTCACTACAATCACTATTCATGCAACTCCAGCAACCGACACGATGCCAGGTGCCGATGAACAGACAATTAAGGAAACATATGAGAATACTTCAAAAGAGAACCATGCTTGGATTGATGCAGAGAAGGAAACAATCTACCTGATTCTAAGTGGGATTGGGGATGCTATTTACTCAACGATTGATGCATGCTCTACTGCAAAAGAAATGTGGTTTGCCATTGAACGTCTGCAACTAGGAGAATCACTAAACAAACAAGATGTCAAAACCAACTTGTTTTGGAACTTTTGTAAGTTTGCTTCATTGGATGGGGAATCAATTGATTCATATTAGTCAATATTCTATAAGATGATGAATGACATGACAAGAAACAACTTGGAAGTCTCCACCATGCAAGTCAATGTGCAATTCCTACAGCAACTTCAACCAGAGTGGACACGATTTGTAACTTTAGTGAATCAACAAAATCAGTTAGATGAGGTCAATTATCACACGCTCTTTGACATTTTGAAACAATTTTAGAATGAGGCAAATGAACTTCGAGCTGAAAGGGTAGCAAAGACTACTAATGCACTTGCTTTGGTGTTGATAACACCCAAATCCAACATGTTTTTGGGAGCGTTATCCGTACTTTTGTACACGTATATTAGTCATATCTATAATACTTTTGTGCAAAATTATGCCCAGTTGTGTTTGCAAGTCTTTGTGTAGCCAATTGCAGGAATAGAGTATAAAATAATGTAAATATGAAAATTAGTACGAGTACTAAGAATCCTAGTTATGCCACCAACAGAATCAAAGTTGCCACCAGAGAAACTCAACCGACTTGCCACCAGCAGGATTCAAGTTGCCACCCAAATTTGTGTTGGCAGAATTTGTGTCTACATTCATGCAAGCTCAAGGGAGAACATACAAGAAGATTCTAGACTTCCTTTGGCTCCAAGCATTTGTCTTTGGCTCCAAGCCAATCATTGAAGTCTAGGCCTTAAATTTTTCTATAATAAGAACCTTGGGGGTCATGTAATCATATATATATTAAAATAATCTCATTACTCTTTCATAACCACAAAATAACTCTCTCAACCTTGTCCAAACCTCCATTCCCGGATTTGAGCAAGGCGGTGCAAGAAAAGTCAATTTTGGAGTCCGAAAAGAAAGTTAACATCACGAAACTCTTAGGGATCATTACCCTAATCATTAGCAACATATTTTCACTTTGTAAGACTCTTAATTATGACTTATAAGACTATTATTTCAGAGTTTATTTCATTGTTTGTTATGAGTAGCTAAATCTCATTCTACACTTGGTAGGATGATGTTTGTGGTATGAAGTAGTGGTTGTGATTGTGATTTATGTTTATTTCAATGTCAAGCTTTCCTTTGAACCATTAGTACTTATGTCTCATGTGACAATTGTTATCAAAACTTAATTTGTTGGTAAAGATGTCATAGGTCGAAAGGGTTATTTTCTATCAACAAGTCATAGTCGATTTGTCTATGATTGGCTATCTTTTGTATTGATCATTTCTTAAGAAGTTTTGATTATCATGAAACATAATTATAAGTGTTAGCAAATTCGTGAAACGACCGTGAATCGAATGTCTTGAAATTGGATTAAGTCTTGAATTGAGTGATTGAGTCTAATGCTTGTTTTCTTTACCCAAAGTCTTGACGAAGATTAAAGCTTTTGAAAACAATAGATTCGTTTATCCATCTAATTATCATGATCATATTTGTTAAACGTGTCATCACAATCATACCACTACAGATGCCTAAAGTAGTCTTTACCAAGTGTTGCTTTTAATCTTATTATTAATCTCATCATTTTACTTGTTATTTGTTTGTCTACTATTGCTACAATCAACGATTATAGCTTTATTTTTGAATGATCATAGGTTTTCCAAATCCCCGTGAACGATCTCGGTATTAACACAAAAAAGCTATACACAAACGAAAGGGTTATATTTTCCCGTGCATTTTTAGTCAATCCGGTAATTCGTGTTTATAAATTTAAAACTTGTTCTCCAAATCCATCACACCGGAGACACATCAAGTTATTGGCGCCGCTTCCGGGGATTTGATTGTGTTCTTAGTTCCAAAATCATCCTATGATTATACCCATTGTAGAGTTCTTGTTGCCAAAAAGCCAAAAATCAAAAACTAAAAAAAAAAATTTGCAGCAGCATTGATTTTGCCGCCGGCAAAACCAACCTGCCGCCGGCAACAGCAGAACATAAGCGTTTTTTCCGACCGGCAAAACACTTCTGCCGCTGGCAACTTTACCACAGAAGGCTTTTTGCCGCCCAGCAAAACCGAACCTGTTAAAAAAATAATATTTCTTTTAATGTTTTTATTTTGTTTGGTTTATTTTATTTTATTTTAGTTATTTTCCTACTTGTTATATTTTGTTTGTTTTTATTTTTTTTATTTACAGTTTTTTTAAAAGTTCTTCAAGACTTGAATGAACACACGTTCTTCCGGTCAAGAATTGCTTAGTCCATACACCGATCCCGAACGTTATATTCATCAATCTCGAAAGAAAAATCACAAGAAGCAACCCTTTGTTTCATTTGAAAACCGAATTTCAAAAACCAAAAACCCACCATTTTATAATCTCTTAGATGCATTTGTCGTCTATAACTCATTCAGCAATCTACCGTTCCTGATGGCTGACGATCAATCCATTGGGCAGCCAATCGAGTAGTAGCAACTACCCCCGAGGCTGCTATTGTTCAAGTTGAGCTTGGAGAAAACTTCACCGTGATAGGTCATCACCTTTCAATGATCAAAGTCCGCCCATTTGATGGTTGTACGTGGGCTGATCCGCATAAGCACATATCCGAATTCATAGAAAGATGTTAGGAATAATATATTTAGAAGTTACTCCTGGTGTTACAGTTACTACTGGAGTACTTCATTCCTCCTGGTGTTACAGTTCCTATTGGTATCAAAGCCTCATTGAGAAGCTTTGATTGAGAAGTACAAGATTTCTATATTCGTGTTGCTGTGAAGTGAAGCTGCTGTTCAGAATTCGCGACAGTTTAGCAACTAATTAGCGACGATTTTTCAAGTTCTACGACAGATCAGTAATAATTTGTGACAGAATTAGTGTCGCTAAAGGTTCTGATATTAAGGTTTTTCAAGAAAATTCTACTTAAGGTGTTGCTAAAGAAGAGATGGCGTACATAACTCCAATTCCAGATGATGAGGTAACTTATATGACTGAATCTGAAGTTAGAGAATATAATGCCAAACTAAAGAATTAAATGCATGTTTATAATAACCATGACTTGGAAATTAGTTGTGTAGAAACATGTGAACATAAATTTTTAGAACTTCAAAAATAATATGCTGATCTAAATGCTGAAAATGATAAATATTATTTAGTAGTTCAGGCATATAAAAGCTCTCTTAAAACCTTGGAGCAACAAAAAAAGTGGTTTCAAAATACCTAATTAGAATATGAAGAAAAGATCAGTATATTTACTATTGACTTAGAAAATACAACTAATCTATTGACATATTCTGACAAGTCTTTAGAACCTAAGACCAGTGACCTTGACTCTTTTGAGTCCGACTCTAGTGTTGAAACAGTTGAGTCTGTATCTGAACCTGTTATAATTGAACCCATGACTAGTAGATATGCCTCATGTAAGTCTACCTTAAGTGCTAAATCACCTAAGTTCTACCCTCAACCTGTTTGTGCTAAGAATGAAAGTAAAAGGAAAGCAGATAACCCTAGGAAAAACAATAAGAGTCCTAGAGGTAATCAAAGAGGTTGGAATGGCATGATGTCTCTGAAATTAGGTGATAACTTTGAGTTTAAAAATAAGGCTTTCCTATGTGTGTGGTAGTTTTCATCACTTGAAATATACTTGTAAACACAAGAGAAAGATTAATGATCAACAACAGATTAAACCGGTGTGGAGTAACTCAAGACGGGTAAATCATAAGAACTTTGGTAGAGTTTTTCACCCCAGTCCAAAAAGTAACATAATTCTACAACCAAGATGTTTTAATAATGTTAAAGGTACTAGGGTTGAGTCTGCGCGGTCAAAAACAAAGGTTAATATTGTTAAGGCCTTAGCTCGGTGGGTTTAAAAACCTAAACAAGATGGTTTACAACATGTCTCCAAATCAAATAGTGCATCAAAAACCATAACAAGATATTACTATGTTGATGTTTTTGGAAGATTAAAGTCTGTCTTAGCTTGGGACTTCCATAAGCACTAATCTTTGCTTGGTTTGTGTTTATTTCAGCAAGTGTGATTGTCAATTGACATGTTTTGTATTTTTCTATATTTGTCTGAACTAACTTTTTGCAGGAAAAGAGAAGTCTTAGAATAAAAAAAGGACTTCCTTGATGGTGGATACTTAGCTCTATTTGAGGGGAGGTTTTTACCTAAGGGGAGGCTTGTTGTATGTATCTCTATGTATATTATTGTGTTTTTTGTCTAATTAATTTTGTAGGATAACATTGTTGCTGGTGGATATGGTTCCTTCTAGTAGAACTAAGTTGCTCCTAGTCGACCAATGGTTCCTCCTGGTAGCACTTAAACTGCTCCTAGTGGACCATTGTTCTTCTAGTTGCTTCATAAGTTCTTGTTGGTTGACTCATAGTTTTAGAATTGTTAAAAAAAATTTATAAAAAAACCAAAAGGGTTATTGTGAGTTGTTTCGTTCTTGTTGAGAAAGGTTTCGGTATTGGCTAACCACCATACAACAAATGGTCATCAGTTCACCATGTCTAACAAACATAAGAACTGGCTCGTCCAAGAGCAAACGGCTGCTTGGCAAAGACCATATCAAATCCGTTGATGGTTTCTAAGTTACCTAAAACTGGATGGTCATCACTCACCTTGGTCCTAGACTGAAGAGTGGCTAGTCCACATGCAAACGGTATGTGGTAAAGACTTTCTCAAATCCGTTGATAGCTGTAATAGTTTGCTAAAAACTACATGGCCTTCACTCACCATGTTATTGCAACAAAGAGTTGCTAGTCTAAGGGGGTACGGCTCTTGGTAAATACTTCATCAAATCCTTTTATGGCTGGTAGTTTGCCAAAAACTATACATTTCTATGATTCACTTTAAAGTGATGATGATAGTTTTTAACTTATTGAATTGACGATTGTTGGTACCACTTTTCTTGCCATGGTTCGTGAATTGGATATTTATTTAATTTTCTACATATTAGTGCATCCAAACAGGGGAGGCTTGTTTCGAAATTTAAAGTGATGCTGCAAAACGAAACAACGTACTACACAAAGCAGTGTTTGGATGCATCCACCTGGTGATCAAGATGCATAACAGTGGAAACTTGAACTCAACCTAGTTAAATTCAAGTTTAGGGGAGGATTGTTAAGAATAATATATTTAGAAGTTACTCCTGGTGTTACAGTTACTACTGGAGTACTTCATTCCTCCTGGTGTTACAGTTCCTACTGGTTATGATATAAAGTTGATGGAAGTTTGTAGAAGATAAGATAAAATATTTTTTTTTTTGGTAAAGGGACTGTCCCCGGTAAAAGATATATAACCAAAAAAACATTGAAGTACAAAAGGATAAGGGTGAATCCCTTACCACAGCCCGTTACATGGGCAACAAACAAGCCATAAACTAGCTAAGAACCAATCACCTACATAAGATAGACATGCCTATCTTACGATCGACCAAAATAGCTATTTTCTATTCTTATTAGTAAGACTAAAATCATATTTATCTGCGTAGCTATCATTTGGATCAAACATATCATCGTCATCAGATTCATTAATAACTAAACTTGAGCCAATTTTCTTCTTCTTTCCTTGTTCTGGATTCATCGAACCATCTTCCCCAATTGAGTTCAGAACCTCAAACAGATTGGATGTAGAAGTTGATGCAACATTAACCTCAGATTTTTTTCCTTGTTTCTTCTCCATACCTGTTTTAGTCGGCGGCCTATAATAAGAAACCTTTGGTTTAGTAAGTTTCAACCCAGCAACCGGTTTAGGTTTCCACTGCTGATCAACTTGTTTTCCTTTATTCTTCCTGTTTTTCACCTCAGTAAACTCATCATTTTGACTATGGTAAGTAGCACGTGCTTCAGCTTCATGATCCATAGTAACGACACGTTTCGGACACTGAGCACATGAATGACCAAAAATTTTGCATTCCAAGCAATGTGGAGGCTGCCATTCATATTCTACCTCAACCCTCTCCATAGAATGCCCAGTACCATCCTCAAGAGGAATAGCAACAACTAACGAATCCACAAGACCATGATCTGACGAGACCTCAACAAGAGCACGTGCATATGTACATCGTCCCCAAGGATTAATGCACATGTCACATGTATAACTATCCAACATAATAGGTTTACCCAATTTAGAAGTGATGATACTAAGACCCACCTCTGAATATGCAGCAATAGGAATGTTATGGACTTTGATCCACACCGGAACAGAAGTAACCTCTTCCTTTACAAGCTTCGTATTAGGCTTCCAAATATTGAGAATAATAGGGACTAACCTGATCATCCAGGGACCACTTTCAATCACCTGCTCCATCCCCTCCTTATTCTTAAACTTAAACAAATAAAAACCATTTCGAACGATAAAATATTTAGTCTTCCTAGTCTTATGGAAAGTATCAAGTATATTAATTATGATTAGGAGGTTACAAATTTATTTAGGAAATGATTAAATAGTATTAATGTATAATACTTAGGCAAGTATTAATTATCTTGTAACCACCTAGGAACCCTGCACTATAAAAGGAGGTCCTAGGGTATAGAGATGGACACACATCCACACACACACATATTCTCTACACATTTCTCTCATCATTTTTTATAGCTTCAATGTTGTAAACCCAATCACTACTTAAAGTGATCGTATTAATATATTGAGGCTTGAACGTTTGGTTATTTCTATTGTTCTTCTTATATATAAAGATTGGTTTCCGCAAAGTCTTTCTATTGTGATCAAGGTTTCAAATATCCCTCAAGAAGTGAACTCAACAAAAGATGTGGCATGTTCTGATATGGAGTCGACGTCAGTCAAACTCTTCCCATCATCTCTATCCGGAGATACAAGAGTTTGGTATAATGACTTGACCGCCCAGTACAATTGCAACATGGGAACAAATGAGAACCACTTTTGTTAGTCGTTTCTTTCCACCCGCCATGTACGAAAGACTCATGGGAGAAATCCGAGGTTTCGACCAACTTCCACAAGAAACACTCATTGATGTGTGGAACCGAATGAAAGACCTACTTCGTAGTTGTCATGGACATGGTTTATTAAAAGGAACAATCATCCAAATCCTTTATCATGGTCTCAAGGAACCGACGCAAGCAATCCTTGACGTCGATGGACTCTTTCTCTATAAGACTCCCAACGAAGCATATCAATTGCTCGAGGACCGAGTTTTCTTAAAACTCGATTGGTCCAAAGATAACCGTTCCAAACCTTTCATGAAAACCATTGCTTTCATTGAAAGTGGAGAAAAATCTAAACTCATGGAAAAGATGGACGCTCTCACATCCAAATTCGACTCGCAGTTCAAAACTATCAAAGATGAAATGAAAGAGATGCGAGGCGAATGCACTCTTTGTGGAGGACCACACCAATCTACGGAGTGTGATGACACACCAAAAAGATAACCACTACAAGAAGCAAACTACGCCCAAGGATACCAAGGAGGATACCGAGGAGGTGGTTATCGAGGTAACTACTACAGTAGAAACTCCGGCACATGGCGTGAGTACCCCAAAAACAAAAATCATAACTAACAACCTCGTGAGAACGATAATTCCGTTCCATCAACTGAGAAGAAACCCGAAGAATCGAACTTAGAAAAAATGTTGTTAGCTTTCATAGAATCTTAATAATCAACAAACACGTTCATTAAGAACCAATTCTTCGATCTCAATGCCAATGTTGAAAGAGGATAAAGACACCACACCGCCACTATTAGCGATCTCGAAACCAAGATCGGTCGAATCACCGACCAATTAGCCAAACGACCAAGTGGTTCATTGCCAAGCAACACTAAAACAAACCTAAAACCATCTATGGATAAACAATACCGCCCACCACCCGCCCGTAATGAACATGTGAATGCCGTATTCACAAGAAGTGGGTTGAATTATGATCCACCACAAAACCCAAACACCAATGCTCCCAGTTTCGACGATGAAAGTGAAGATGAAGCCGATGAGCCCGAGTAGGAAGAAACCGTTCCTCCTTCCAAACCAAAACCAAAACAAACCACACCCATTCCAACAAAAGGAAAAGATGGAGGCTCGTAATTCCAAAACAAACCACACCCAAAGTTCCATGTCCTCAACGCCTACAAAAGGAAAAGATGGAGGATCGTAATTCCAAATTCCTTAAGATGATCAAAGAAGTTAAGATCAACGTTCCCCTTGTTGATATCTTAACCGGCATGCCCAACTATGGGAATTTCCTCAAAGATCTTGTGAGCAACCATAGTAAGACGGAGCAAATCTCTGCTATGTTTCTGAATAAAGAATGTGCTACAGCCTTGCAAAGCAAACTTCCAACAAAGCTCGGAGATCTTTCTCATACCATGTACTCTAGCCAACAATATTGAATGTCACGCCTTGGCCGATCTAGGCGTAAGTATCAATCTTATGCCATACTCATTATACAAACATCTATCAAACAAAACTTTGAAACCTACAAGTATGTTTATACGTTTGGCTAACCACACTTACCAATATCCCATTGGGATATCCGAGAACATGCTTGTTCAAGTTGGCAAATTCATATTTCTCGCCGACTTCATAATCCTTAAAATGGAGGAATACCATCAAGTCCCTCTCAGTTTAGGACGACCATTCTTGCACACCGCCGATGCTATCATTCGTGTGAAGAATAAATAACTCAACCTTGGAGTTGGTGACAATCGAGTCACATTCTTAGTCGATAAAGCTATGCAACATTTTCATCCTAATGATGACACATGCTTTTGCGTGGATGTTATCGATGAAGTAACAGAAGAAGAGTTGGATGCATTGCTTGATGATAACACACCATTTCAAACAACTTCGGAAAAGATTAGCGATACCGATCGTGATCGTAAATTCGAAGAATTCATGGCCCGTGATTCTGAAGTAACTCTCGAAGAAGAGGAAAACAAACCCTTTGAAGTTTTACCTTCGAAGTCGAACTTTATAGTTCCCAAAATCTATTCATGATCCACCGACGAATCTTGAATTTAAACCTCTTCCCGAACATCCCGAGTACGCTTATCTAGAGAAGGATTCACTCCTTCCGGTGATTATCTCTGCCTCACTCGAGGAAGATGAGAAGAAACGTCTTGTTTCTATGCTCAAAAACCACAAAGAAGCGTTTGCATGGAAAACATCCGATATACTGGGAATTGATCGCAATTTTGCAAACACAAGATCAATCTTGAAGACGATGCCAAGCCCGTTATTGAGAGGCAACATCGACTTAACCCAAACATGAAGGAGATTATAAAAACCGAAGTAATCAAACTCCTTGAAGCAGGAATCATCTTTTCGATAGAAGATAGTCCTATTCACTGCGTTCCTAAGAAAGGAGTAATTACTGTTGTGACCAACGAACATAACGAACTTGTACCTACAAGAACCGTTACCGATTGGCATGTGCGTATTGATTACCGCAAATTAAATGATGCCACACGAAAAGATCATTTTCCTCTACCATTCATGGACCAAATGTTGGAAAGACCAGCGGGGAATAAATTCTTTTGTTTTCTCGATGGCTTTTCCGGATATTTCCAAATACCTATCGAACCATCCGATCAAGACAAGACCACTTTTATGTGACCTTTTGGAACGTTTGCTATAGGCGTATGCCGTTTGGTCTTTGCAATGCACCTGCGACTTTTCAAAGGTGTATGATCGCGATCTTTCAAGACATGATCGAAGTATCCATGGATGTTTTCATGGATGATTTCTCAGTCTTCGAAAACTCATTCGAGTCTTGCCTTTTTAATCTAGAGTACATGCTCATCCGATAAAAACAAGCTCATCTCGTGCTCAATTGGGAGAAATGTCACTTTATGGTGACTGAAGGAATTGTGCTTGGACACAAAGTCTTTGGAGCCGGATTGGAAGTATACAAGGCCAAGATCGAAGTGATATCTAAATTACCACCAGCCACTAACGTCAAAGTCGTTAGAAGTTTTCTAGGTCACGCGGGATTCTACCGCCGATTCATAAAAGACATTTCCAAAATCGCTAGACCGATAACCAAACTCCTTGAAAATGACATAGTCTTTGATTTCAACGAACAATGCATAAAGGCATTTGAAAAGCTTAAAGACAAGTTAACGAATGCACTGATCATGGTTTCACCGGATTGTTCGCGGCCATTTGAACTTATGTGTGATGGAAGCGATTCGCTGTAGGAGCCGTATTAGGACAACGCGAAGTAAAACATTTTCGTCTTATACATTTTGCGAGCAAAACTGTAAATAGCGCGCAGCTCAACTACACGATCACCGAGAAAGAACTACTTGTCGTAGTTTTCGCTTTTGACAAATTTCGATCCTATCTCGTGTTGTCGAAAACGATTGTATTCACCGACCATTCTACGTTGAAATATCTATTCTCTGAACAAGATGCTAAGACGCATCTTATTAGATGGATTTTACTACTCCAAGAATTTGACATCGAAATTCAAAATAAGAAAGGAGTTGAAAACGTCGCAGCCGATCATTTATCTCGACTTGAAAATCCAAACATGGAAGAGTTAAGGGATGAAGATATCGATGACTATTTTCTCGATGAAACTCTTATGCAAATCTCTACGGACGAATCTTTGTGGTTTGCAGATTTTGAAAATTACCTCGTTGGAAGAATTCTAAGAAAAGGTTTAACCTATCACCAACGATGTAAGTTCTTTTCTGACCTAAAACACTATTTCTGGGAAGATCCCTACCTTTTCAAGGTATGCCCCGATGGCATGATTAGGAGATGCGTTTACGGTGCGGAAACAAGAAAGATCCTTGCTGAATGTCATCATGGCCCTACTGGGGGACATTATGGTCCTTCCACCACCGCGAAAAAAGTGTTTGATGCTGATTTCTATTGGCCAACAATTTTTTAAAGAGGCCTATACTCTAGTCGAAAATTTTGATGCTTGCCAACGTACTGGTTGCCTCTCACGAAGAGATGAGATGCCTCAAAACAACATCCAAGTTAGCGAAATATTTGACGTATAGGGAAATGATTTCATGGGACCCTTTCCCAAACCCCATAAGTTCGAATATATATTAGTCTCTATTGATTACGTGTCCAAATGGGCCAAAGACAAAGCTTTACCCACGCACGATTCACGAGCCGTAATCAATTTTTTGAAAAAGATTTTCTCTCGTGAGGCAACCCGTGTGTTAAAATTTTTAAGTGTGATTTTCCTTTTTTAAATTCGTGCTTACACCCCACAATTTTTAACCAATGTTTTTCTTAAGTGTGATGGGTTGTAGCATATGTCGCTTTTATAAAAACCTATAAAACCAAAAATAGAGTGTTTTCGTATTTTTGTGTGTTTTATCTTTTTTTTGTAGGTACCGCAAGTTGAAGGCGAAGACAAGACTCTTGTATGATACATGATATGCCCGTGATTCTAACTTTTCTCTTATTTCCTAACTTTTGTTCAGTTTCATCACATTGAGGACAATGCTAAACTTAAGTGTGAGGGGGTTGTAGGGAAATCGAGAAAAAAGATGCTTAATTGCCATATTTTTGGGCTATTTTAAAATTTTTGTTCTTGTTTGCCCTCGTAAATAAAAAAGTTTCAAGTAAATGTATATAAACAATTAAGAAATTATCCAATCGGTAATTTTTGAAATTTGGAGATATATTTTTGTGTCAAACTTACCCAAGTCAAAGTCTCATATAATAGTAGAAGAAAAATCCCAAAAAAAAAATATTAGGAGCAGGTTGCAAGCTCAATGTTTGTCAAATACAACTTGAACTTTGCAAGTATGTTGATCCATGGCTAGGAGTTTTAGCCAAGAAAAAAAAGAAAAAGCCAAAAAGACAAATAAATAGCCAATGAACTATAATGTTATGAAGTTGTAGGAAGAAGAAGAAATAAAAGGTATCGATTAGCCAATGTGCTAAGTCAGGATACATGTTGCTTCAATTCATATGTTATTAGTGTAGTTAGAAATAAAAGACTTTCTAGACTTTTATGGGTATTGACTTTATATCTCAATTTTTCAAACATAAAAACTTAAGTCGATGAGTTTTATCTTGTACTTGTACTTGGTAGACATGCATCGAGTTTTTATAAAATACATGTACCTTTGGATTTAATTTTCTTTTCTTCTTGCTTGAGGGCAAGCAAAACTTAATTGTGAGGGGATTTGATAACACCCAAATCCAACATGTTTTTGGGAGCGTTATCCGTACTTTTGTACATGTATATTGGTCATATCTATAATACTTTTATGCGTATTTGTGCCCAATTGTGTTTGCAAGTCTTTGTGTAGCCAATCGAAGGAATAAAGTATAAAACAACATAAATATGGAGATTAGTACGAGTCCGAAGAATCCTAGTCAAGTTCAAGACCCGTGTATAAGTTACAAGCCTTTAAAGATCAATTTTGGGTGCAAGAACAAGTGTTTCCAAAGAGCATACAAGTCACTCAGAATGAAGTAGTCACCAGCAAAACTCAACCGACTTACCACCAACAGAATCAAAGTTGCCACCAGCAAAACTCAGCCAACTTGCCACCAGCAGGATTCAAGTTTCCACCCACATTTGTGTTGGCAGAATTTGTGTCTACATTCATGCAAGCTCAAGGGAGAACATACAATAAGATTCTAGACTTCCTTTGGCTCCAAGCATTTGTCTTTGGCTCCAAGCATTTGTCTTTGGCTCCAAGCCAATCATTGAAGTCTAGGCCTTAACTTTGCCTATAAATAAGACCCTTGGGGTCATGTAATCATACATCTCTTCACATAATCTCATTAATCTTTCATAACCATAAAATAACTCTCTCAACCTTGTCCAAACCTCCATTCCCGGATTTGAGCAAGGTGGTGCAAGAAAAGTCACTTTTGGAGTCCGAAAAGCAAAGTTAACATCACGAAACTCTTAGGGATGATTACCCTAATCATTAGCAACATATTTCCACTTTGTAAGACTCTTAATTATGACTTATAAGACTATTATTTCAGAGTTTATTTCATTGTTTGTTATGAGTAGCTAAATCTTATTCTACACTTGGTAGGATGATGTTTGTGGTATGAAGTAGTGGTTATGATTGTGATTTATGTTTATTTGAATGTCAAGCTTTCCGTTGAACCATTTGTACTTATGTTTCATGTGACAATTGTTATCAAAACTTAATTTGTTGGTAAAGATTTCATACGTCGAAAGGGTTATTTTCTATCAACAAGTCATAGCCTGTTTATCTATGATTGGCTATCTTTTGTATTGATCATTTCTTAAGAAGTTTTGATTATCAAGAAACATAATTATAAGTGTTAGAAAATTCGTGAAACGACCGTGAATCGAATGTGTTTAAATTGGATTTAGTCTTGAATTGAGTGAGTGAGTCTAATGCTTGTTTTCTTTAACCAAAGTCTTGAAGAAGATTAAAGCTTTTGAAAACAATAGATTGGATTATTCATCTAATTATCATAATCATATTTGTTAAACATGTCATCACAATCATACCAATACGGATGCCTAAAGTAGTCTTTACCAAGTGTTGCTTTTAATCTTATTATTAATCTCATCATTTTACCTGTTATTTGTTTGTCTACAATTGCTACAATCAACGATTATAGTTTTATTATTGAATGATCATAGGTTTTCCAAATCCCCGTGAATGATCTCGGTATTTCCACATAAAAGCTATACACAAACGAAAAGGGTTATACTTGCCCATGCGTTTTTAGTCAATCCGGTAATTCATGTTTATAAATTTAAAACTTGTTCTCCAAATCCATCATACCGGAGACGCATCAGGCGTCTAACACTTAACATTATCAAAATCATCGTTCTTGGGCTCCAAGGTCATACTCTACTCAATCATCATCACCAAGATACTCCACCGCATCCCAGATCAAGAGGTAAAGAACTTAGAGCACCATCACCACCATCTGAGCACTCATCCGAAGAAGATAGTGATGAAGAACAAGATTAGAAGGATAGGGAAACGGAGCAACAAATTGCTTACATCATGAAGTATTACAAGAAGATTTACAAACCCACCAACAACAACCTCCGAACTTCATCTAATACATAGAACAAATATGTTGAGAGCCCTCCAAGGTATGATACATGTAGGCGTGGGGGGAGTCCGTCAAGGTATGATCGACGTAATCCAACACATGTTGAGGGTTCTGCACGTTATGATCGACAACCTGCTACATATGATAATCAGAGGGTTGTTACTGTTACTGGGAATATGGAAACGGTTGGTACTCAAATGGTTCAGCAAAGTGGGATTCAGTGCTATAACTTCAATAGAATTGGGCATATGGCAAAGGAATGCAGAAAGCCGAAACAGGTTAAGGATTATGCATATCATAACGAGAAAATGCTGTTATGCAAGAAGATGTATACAGGGGTAAAACAATGCTTGATGA
Organism: Glebionis coronaria; assembly: GCA_025667525.1. Lineage (NCBI taxonomy): Eukaryota > Viridiplantae > Streptophyta > Magnoliopsida > Asterales > Asteraceae > Glebionis > Glebionis coronaria. The sequence goes on from CM046881.1 coordinate 297,261,040, forward strand.
CACTGATGATGAAATCTCCGACCAAGAACTTGAAGCACATTACTCGTACATGGCAAAGGTTGAATAAGTTCTAAAAGTCACTAAAGATGACAATGGTCGTATTTTTGATACTGAGCCAATCGATAAGGTGATCGAAGTTATTCTCTTCATATTGGACTCCGGGTGCACCACACATGACCGGGAATCTCAAGCTTCTAATTAACTTCGTGGAGAAATTCCTGGATACGGTCTGACTCAGAAATGATCAATTTGCACCGATCCTAGGATATGGAGATTTGGTTTAGGGGAATATCATGATCAAAAGGGTATACTATGTCCAAGGGCTCAATCCTAATCTTTTCTCGGTTGGTTAATTTTGTGATGCAGATATGGAGGTTGCTTTCAGAAAGAAGACATGTTTTGTTCGTGATTATGATGGGAATGATTTACTTACTGGTTCACGGGGTAAAGATCTTTACACAATCTCACTTCAAGACACAACTTCTACAACTCCAATTTGCTTCATGGCTAAAGCTTCAACGACTTAGGCATGGTTATGGTCAACGTCTATCTCATCTCAATTTTGATACCATCAACTTGCTTTCCAAGGAAAATATTGTGAGATGCCTTCCAAGCTTGAAATTCATCAAAGATCATATTTGTTCTTCTTGTGATCTTTGTAAAGCTAAACGAAGTAGTTTCAATACAAAAACTACACCAAGCTCTAAAGGACGGTTAGATCTTCTTCATATGGATTTGTGTGGTCCCATGCATGTTCAAAGTATCAATGGGAAGAAATACATTCTAGTAATTGTCGATGACTACTCAAGGTACACAAGGACTCACTTCTTGAGGTCCAAGGATGAAACATCCGAAGTTCTCATCAACTTCCTTAAGCAGATACAACGTGGTCTTCAAGCTCAAGTAAGAGTAGTTCGCACCGACAGAGGAACATAATTTTTGAGTTCAACTCTGAAAAAATATTTTTAAGACGAAGGGATTGAGCATGAAACATATTTTGCTCGAACACCCGAACAAAACGGCGTTGTTGAAAGACGAAACCGTACATTAGTTGAAGCTGCTCGAACATTATTATCCTCTTCAAAACATCCACTATTCTTTTGGGTCGAAGCCGTTTCAACCGCACACTACACACAAAACCGTTCCTTAATTATTCCAAGACACAAATAGACACCATATCACATAATTCATGATCGAAAATCTTCACTCAAACACCTTCACGTTTTTGGATGTACTTGTTACATAATACGAGATGGTGAAAATTTGGATATGATGAAGGAGAAAGGTGATGCATGTATTCTAGTGGGATATGCAACTCAGTCTAAGGGATATAGAGTTAACAACAAGAGAAAAAAATTGATAGTCGAGACTATTCATATCAGATTTGATGAATTAGAAGAAATGGCACTTGAACAAAGCAGTTTAAGTCCCGATCCATAACGACAAAAGACTTATGTGCACAACCACACGAAACTCGGAACTCAAGACCACATCTATGAACCGTCAAGTTCAAAGATGGTTCAAGTAAATGTTTTAGGAGCAGATATTATAGTCGACACGAAAATTGAAGAGTTGGAAATGTTATATGGACCAATGTAGGATGAATATTTCACGTGGGAGAAACATGTTGTATCAAATTCTTCCGCTGTCACTTATGATAAGAATGATGATATCGATCATCGTCAACAAAATGATACAACTTCATCTACTTCAACACGGGTTGCTGCAGATTTAGCTTCTTAGAATATCACTTCAACAATCGACTACAACATCCACAACTACTATCATTGCTCTAGAGAACACAAATCAATCATCCAATGCATTATCGACGATGACGATTTTCACAACCCATTTAGTACATCGGTACACAAAACTGGAGAGTCTTCTACTCGACATGTAGATCCATCAAATATGCATATGTTCTACCAATGAAATCCTTCAACATATCATTGGACCCAAGATCACCCTTTGGTTCAAGTAATTGAAACCCTTCACAGCCCGTTCGTACAAGACGACAACTAGAAACCGATGGTGATGTTTGTATGTTCGTACTCCATGTGAGTACAACTGAACTGAAAAACATCAAAGAAGCCATGGCTGATCATGCTTTGATTGAATCGATGCAAGATGAACTTCTTTAATTTGAAAGACTTAAAGTCTGGGAACTTGTTGATAGACCATACGATGTGATTCCATTAAATCTTCGTTGGATCTGGAAAAACAAGATGGATGAAGAAAACACAATCATCAAGAAAAAAGCTCTGCTAGTGGCTAAGGGGTATGGTCAGAAAGAGGGTATTGATTTTGAAGAATCATTTACAACAGTTGCTCGTATGGAAGCGGTCAGGATTTTCCTTGCTTATGCTGCCCATAAGGGATTCACTGTTTATCAAATGGATGTGAAGACGACATTTCTTAACGGTCCTTTGAAAGAAGAAGTCTATTTCACGTAGCCAGAAGGATACATCAATCCAAATTATCCTGACAAGGTGTATCGTCTCCATACAACACTATATGGACTAAAGCAAGATCCAAGGCGTGTTACGATGAGTTCTCGAAATTTCGGGTATCCAAAGGTTTCTCAAAAGGTTCCAATGATCTTACCTTGTTCATTTATAAAATTTAGGATGACATTTTGCTTGTGCAGATTCATGTTGATGACATTATTTTCAGGTCCTTAAACCCAAGCATTTCAAAATTGTTTGAAAAGGTAATGCACATCAAATTTTAAATGTCTATAATGGGTGAACTAAAATTCTTTCTAGGAATTCAAGTTCACCAATCCCCACGTGGTATCTTTATAAACCAAGGTAAGTATTGTCAAGAGATAATCAAAAATCATGGTATGACCTCATGTGGCCCAGTTAGGACACCATTATCCATAAGATACCTAGATGCTGACTTGGAGGGAAATGCCATAGATCAAATGAAATATCGTTACATGATCCGCTCCCTCATGTACTTAATAGCAAGCAAACCAAATATTTCAAATGCTACATGCTATTGTGCACGATATCAAGCCAGACCTACTGAAAAGCACCTCAAGGAGGTTAAACGGATCTTTCGGTACCTCAAGAATACCATTCATTTATGACTCTGGTATCCGAAGGAAACCGGTTTCTTTCTAATGACCTATACAGATTTTGATCATGCAGGGTGTCTTGATACTCGAAAAAGTACTTTTGGTGGTGCACAATTTCTAGGACAACATAAGCTCGTAGGATGGTCTTCCAAGAAGTAGGATTGTACGTCACTTTCATTAGCTGAAGTGGAGTATGTGTCTCTATCTGCGTGTTGTGATCACGTTCTTTGGATGAGAACATAACTCACGGATTATGGCTTCCACATTGATAAAGTACCTATGTATTGTGACTCATTGTTGGCCATAGCCATTTTCTGCAATCCGATACAACATTCCCGCACGAAGAACATTGATGTCAGAAATCACTTTATAAAGGAACAAGTTGAACGCGGTATTGTTGAACTGTACTTTGTTGGAACGGATTACCAATTAGTAGACTTGTTTACGAAAGCTCTGTTGAAAGAAAGGTTTGAGTACCTCGTTAGTCAAATTGGTATGAGATGTTTGATTCCAGCAGAACTGGTGATTCTAGAAAAGTTGCCTGCTTGATTCATCTATCAAATATTAATAAGTGTGCAAACACTTATCCTTTTACCACTTAAAACAAGAAAAAACCAAACCAAAACGTGTATTTAATATCTTAAAAGTCAAAATTACGCGTGGTTTTGTGTTTTCGTTTGAAATAGGTACAAAAGATCATAAATGAAGAAAACACGAGATTTCACGGGCATTTATCAAAGAAAAAGTAAAAGATAAAGTCAAAGGACCAAAAGTGCCAAAAGGATGAAGTTTGGAGGGCTAAGGTTGAATATTTAAGCCTTAAAATCAAGAAATGCTAACAACGAGGACTATTTTTGCCATTCTCCAAAGTCATCCATTGACAAATCACATGGAAGAGCACAAAATGACGAAGCCAACGGTCCCGACCTCGCGTCATAACTCCTCACGATTTGTTTTCTATAAATTTTTTATGTTTAATAAGTTTTTAAATTAAATAAATAGTTTTTAATAAATAAATACTATAAATATATATATATTCGAAAATAATTTATAATAAAAATAATATAAAGTTTTTATAAAAAATTAAATTAATTTTCGTATTCTTATTATTTTTTATTATTATTATTATTATTATTATTATTACTATTATTATTATTATTATTTTATATAAACCATCACTTTATTAGAAACAAAAAAGGGATTTACAGCAAATTGGATGAGAGTCGAGATACTATCTGCGCTCCCACCCCTTTAGCAATAGCAAAACCTATTCTATGGAAAATATGAACAGCAGCACGCGCTCCAATGTCTTGAGCCTTAGAAAATCTCTGGATCCGCTTCAGCAACGCAACTGAATCTTCCTGTAACTCACCTAGAGAAGAAAAAGAGAAAGGAAGAAACCCATATCCGAGAGAGGCACACTTAGCCAAATACTTGCATCGTTTACGTTGTGCAGCATCAATCACAGCTCGACCAGGAACAAAGTCATTCATTCCCGTACAAGTCAAAGGAGAAGAACCAGTCAGATCAACGCACACATCTTTACCTCCATCCCAAGAATAAAACAAAATATATGCCGGACGTAAGGCCTTATCAGGTCCTCCATCTAATCCAATATTAGCTTCCTTTCCGACAGATATCCCTGAACGGTAACATATATCAGCAAGAGTATCACATACCAAATTGTGACGATGCTTAATCCCAACGATGCCAGCACACGATACCGCATGATCCCCAAATATATCCCCATCAAATACTCTCGAACAAGCTGAACAGGGCTTTGAAAAAGAGAACAATGGAATACCTAAGCGATAACACAAAACACATCGATAAGACCTCCCATTCATAGTCTGACCTAATCCGGGGATAGGAACCGTCCTAAGCCAGTCAGACGTATAATCCTCCCTCTGAGATGCCCATAAAGCCAACTGACGAACAGATAAAGCGAAAATGGATTCTGCATTCTTAATAACCCGAGAAAAATATATATCTGCCATTTTCTTCATGAGTTTGGGGGCAGCGACCTCACTCGGATTACTTAGAAAATCAATCTCCATAACCGAGTTAAACACACGTAAGGCATCATCAAACTGGAGTTCATAAGATCTAATATCAGTGTGTTGAAGTAACTTAGACTGTAAATCAGCTGACTGTAACCGAGAAGCAAGAAAAGCATAATGCAATACATCACCCGCGGAATAAACACCCAACCCTCCAAAGGAAAAGGGCAACGTAGCAAGTCTCCACTGCCAATCACCAAATCCCGGTCCAGAAGCAACAACGATACGCTCCAAAGAAGAACGGAGGGCCAAATCAAAAGAACTTTGGGCAGACTTGAAAGCACAAGGTGAACAAGTACGCATATCAAAATATAACTTGGAAATACCGGCACATGAACGAAGAAGCAGCAAATCACATTGAGGGTCATTAATTTTAGCGACAACATCCATAAGCTCAATAGTCTTAACCGCACGCTTCAACACAAGCTGACTACAAAAATCAAGATCTACACTCGCAGGCCCCCAAGTAACTTAACCCCGCGCGTAGGTCGAGCAATATTATCTGGGAACACACCAATAAATTTGCTGCGAGGATCCTCGGTCAGCCAAAAAACTTCAGTCTTATCAATATTCAGATGCAGTCCATACACTGGGCCATCCTCCATGATGCACTCCAAAACTTTCCCCACAACCAAAGTATCCCCAATAATAGTACCATCATCCAAATACCAGGCCTGTAAAGAAAGAGAGAAGGAGTCTCGAATCTTACATATCAATGGTTGAAGTACAAGAGCAAAGAGTAACAGACCAAGAGGGTCACCCTGCTGTACCCCCTGACATGACCTTAATACATGTTCCCCGTAATACAACCTTGACGGACTAGAATAACAAAACTACACCCAAGACGAGATAGAGGGACAACGAAGACGAACCTCTCGCAACATAACCTCTCGTCAACCAAATTGAAAGCATTTTTAAAATCCACAAGTAACATCGACAAACCGACATCATCACCATATCTCTCCAGAAAACGATTCACAGCATGAAGAATAGCCTCACTCCCTCCCGACACCCCCACCCCAAACTGCAAATCACCAAAGTACCCATCCAAAGAATGACCAACCTCATAAGCACATACCTTGGAGACAAGCCGTCTCCAAACAGTACCAACAACAATGGGACGAATCCCACCACCCGGCTTAACTAACGGAGTGAGAGGAGCACTGGCGATAAACTCACCCAACACCTTGGGACACCGCCCATCAAGAAAAAGGTTCACTACTTGGGTGATAGAAGAAACTAAATCATCAGAAATAGCAACCGCATAACCACTCAAACAATCTAAAAGGTGTTGGGCCCGCAACCCATCCCGCCCACAAGACGTACCTCGGGGAAAAAGGTTCACTACTTGGGTGATAGAAGAAACTAAATCATCAGAAATAGCAACCGCATAACCACTCAAACAATCTAAAAGGTGTTGGGCCCGCAACCCATCCCGCCCACAAGACGTACCTCGGGGAAAACTCTTGATCATGTCAAGAACCCTAGATGGAGAAGCAACAAGGAGATGATGGTCAAGAGAAATATCTGGCAAAGAAGGAGCATGAACAAAAGGGTGCTTATTTTTTAAATCTTCAAGAGTTATATCATTATAAGGAGCCACACCAGATGAGGAAAGAACCCTAACAGCCACAGAATAATGCCCATCAGAAATCTTCCGCCTACACTGCTTAATATTCTGCTCAACCAACCCACTATCCTCACAAAGAACATCAGACAAAGCGGGAGAAGGTTCAACCAAACACTCTCTAAGAAGCTGTAGACTACCATCCAACGTCTCCCAAGAACGAATAGCATTAATTAGAAGTTGTAGACTATTATTATTATTATTATTATTATTATTTATTAACTAGTTCAATGGGGGGTTCATATCTTCCTAGTCCAAAACGAAAGGGGTTAACAAATAAACTTTGCATATATAAACATGAAAGGCTGCCCAGCTCAGCTGGCAACCTTTCAGTGTTTAAGGTTTGAGCCATGCGACCCATGTTCGATCCTTGGCTTGGGCATTAAGCTGGGTATTTATACCAGCTGCCACGTGGCACTCCCTTAGTGGTCCACGTGGTGACCCGAACCGGACCCGACCCGACCCGAACCAGACTCGACCCGACCCAGACTAGACCCGACCGGGACTCGAACCTGACCTGACCCGATTCAGACCCGGACCCGACTCGTTGATGTCATGCTCACGTAAGCAAAACACGTGGTGGTTGCGGCTAGCCAATGCTAGCACGCCACGTATCACTGACAAGTTGTCATATGTGCAGGTACCATGTTCAGTCCTAGGTGGCATTCTGGCGGTAGCCGCGCTGACACGTCAGACTGACGTGTCAGTACAAGGTGTTGACAGCTGACAAATCAGAGGGTGACACGTGGCACGTACGACGTGTCAGTACGAGGTGGCAGACACGTCAGGGTGGCTGACCAATCAGAGGACGACACGTGGCAGACGGCGCTTACTGTCAGTACGAGGTGGCAGGTTCTCAGACGTGGCAGGGCGGCTGGCCAATCAGAGCATGCCACGTGGCATTGGGCATGCGTCAGTCCTTGATTCAGAGTGATGCAGCGTGTGTCAGGCATTAATTAAACGCAAGATCCCATGTGTTTATAGCTGGCATCAAATGGGACGGAGGAAACAAGGCAATGAGAATGGGAAAAGACAAAATTACCCTTGTGTCCATAAGCCTATATATACTTCTCACTTTCATTGTAATAGAGTTAGTTTCTTTTAAAATAGTTGTAGATTTAATTTTTCTCTCAATGTTTATTTCCTTTTTAAACTTTTGTACTAGCTTATCATTAAGCATTTTATATTAATAGGTGTTTATGTTTAACTTATTATTAATCTCCTTTAGCTTGTTCTCATTCTACCTTTCTTAATAATCTAGCTTATTATTTGGGATTAGTTTTTATAACTTTTTCCAAATAAGTTAGATTTATATAAAAGTTTGAAATAAGTTATCTTATTTCAAGCTTATTGTGGGCTTATATTTCGAGATCTAGCTTATTGTGGGTGAATTTTTTCAATTAGCTTTTTAAGCTTTTTGAATCATATAAGTTTTAAGCTTAGGCTTACAACTTATTAATAAGCAAGCCTTTTAATTAATTACATTTATGCAATATTAATTTACTTCTTTAATTTATTACAAGTAGTTAATAATTTAGTTTAAATTAATTTTTAACCTTGATTCACCTTTTAATATTGTAGATCTACTAGTTTTTAGTTTAAAAATTAAAATATTTTTATAAAACCAAAAATAAAATAGTGTAGATCTATTAGGTTTTTGATGAAATATTTTGATAAATTAGTGTAGATCTATTAGTTTTTAACTTAAAAATTAAAATATTTTTACAAAAACCTAAAAAAATTATGTAGATATATTAGTTTTTATCTTAAAAATTAAAAATATTAATTGATGCTTATCATCCTAACCACATTTGTTGTTCTTGTGATCTCGGCGTATCTAGTTTATCACTTTTGGCGAGGAGTTTTCGGGTTTATTAGATTTAGTTGATAATTAAAGTTTAGACCTTAATTGTTTTAATGTTTAAATATCGACTAAGTTTATTAGATTGGGTGGTTAATTTTCATATTCAGTTCTTCGCTCGTGTACCAATCTCATATCTCTTTTCTTATCGTTATTTCATTTTATATATGATTGTTATTGTTGCCTTTTTTTTATGTTTTGCTTTAATATCTTAATTAGAATATTTTTATTTATGCTTGTTTAGTTTAGCATCTTTATTATTGTAGTTGATATTTGTAGCTTAATATTCGTAGAATAATTGTCGCTTTTTATAGCGTTTAATATTTGGTCATTAATTTTAGTATCTTAAATATCAAAATCAAAACTTTTATTTGAGCATCATACATAAGATATAAACGCGGATTTCCATTCCCACTTCGCCGAAACTACGATAACCTTTCGGGTTTATACACAAAACGACTAGTATTAAATTGGCGTTGCTGCCGCGTCGATCTCGTTACGATTGACGATTTTTCGTGGGACGATTTGGATTTTGGTATCCGTTCAATTTTGAACGTTATTTTTCTTGTTAAAAAAATAAAAAATATAAAAAAAACCAAAAACTTAAAAGTACAAAAAAATAAAAAAAATCATCAAAAGCATATTCTTTCTTAAGAATTGCAATAAAAAAATTAAAAAATCAAAAAGTAATACTTTTCCTAAAGTATTACACCAAAAATATTAAGTATTACTATTATTTTTCCTACTTCGATTTCTCTTGTCTTTTATTGTGAATATATTTTATTTTAAAAAAAATATATACAAAAAGATTTTATTTTTTACTATAAATATTACGTATAAGAACCCCAATACACAATATTCCATAAGTATTGCTTGAAATACCCCGTATTTGGAGGCGTTTCGGTTCCATGTGCGTGTGTCGATTAAAGAAAATAAAAAGGCAAAAATAGATAAATGTTTTCGTTAAGCAAGAATTCGAAAAAATGAACTTTACGGTGAATAGAAAGGCGACGTGTTATAAAAGGCCGTCTAAGGGAAGCTAGGTACTTAAGTGCTTCGCGCCACCTCATTCCCCCCGTTCACTTGTGAGTATTTTGAGAAGGAAGGCTCATCGAGGGTTTTGTCACCCAAGTAGTATTACATATACATTTTCTCGTAGCATTTTAATATCGAACCTCGAGAGGGATAATCCCTTCCCTATCAAAGTCAACAAGGGCAATCCCCTTACTCCTCGGTTTTAGTTCTATGCGCACTCGCGCGCGTACACACATACCAAGTGGTGTACCTAATTCTTCTAATTCTTCCAAAAAGAAGAAAAAGAACAAAAAGACCATCAATCAAGCCGATCCCGAGAATCGAGCTTTCGACACTACGATGGAAACGGATAATCGACTTATGATTGAGATCTTGCAATCTCACGTTGAGGGAAATGATGACGCGATTGTGGTGCCCGATATTTGTGCGAATAATTTTGAACTTAAAACAGGTTTTATTCAAATGGTTTCCTCTACACCATTATTAGGCCGTACTCATGATGACCCACACATTCATATTAAGAGGTTTTTATATTTGACCAATACCGTTAAGTACAATGGGGTTCCACAAGATGAAATTCGTTTGTTACTCTTTCCTTTTCCCTCGAGGGACAAGCCCGATTTGACTTGATAAAGAACCACCCCAAAGTATCACCACATGTGTGGATTTAGAGACCAAGTTCATTAACTACTTCTTTTCCCCATCTCGGACCACCGCTTTATGGAATGACATCATTACCTTTGAACAAAAATATGGGGAAAATTTTAGTGAGTCTTGGTTTAGATTTATGGAGCTTTTAAGAAGGTGTCCTCAACACGGTTTTACAAAAGTTCATCAAATTAATACTTTTTACAATGGATTAACTTTAATTGACTAAGACTAACTAAATAGTGCTTCAGGGGGTAATATTCTTGTAAAATCAATGAACGATGTTAGGACATTATCGAAAATAAAGCCAAAGTTCAAACTAAGAGTGCAAGGGATAATATGGCTAGTGCTAGTGGAGGAGATTCTAGTAGTCAAGAGGTTAACAATAAAATTAAAGAACTTTCTTCAATTGTGAAAAAACTTGCTATAAAAGTTGAGAACACTCCTATTCGACATGTACATGCTTTAAGTGAGACTTGTGAGACTTGTGGTGGACCACATTCATACTACAGTTGTGACAAGGTTTATAATCAACCTCAACAAGAAGTCTATGCTTATAATACCAATGAAAATGAAAGGGTTCACTTTAAATTGAATGTTGATGTTAACCATTTCTCGTACAAGTCTACTAAATATTTGGCTCCCTCGGTTTTTGTAACTCCTTCAAGACCACCCCCACCCGCCCAAAATACCCAATACCAAAATAGGAACCAAGGTCCACAAAGGGGTAAATTTCAAAGGAATTCAAACGTAAGGGGTTACAATCAAAATCAAGGGAATTTTCAAGGGCAAAACCAAGGGTTTAATAATAATAATCAAGCCTTTAATAACCAAGGTTTTAATCACGGGTTTCAAAACTATAATCAATATCAAAACCAAGGTTTTCCAAACCAAGGTTTTCCAAAACAAGGTTTTCCAAATCAAGGGTTTAACAATCAAGGGTACAATATACCTAATCCTAAAATGGACTTGGTTCTCCAAAAACTTAATGAGCAAGACCGTAAGCTTAAGGAAATGAAAGAGTCCACGGATAGGAAATTCATGCAAATGTTGCAAACCCTTCGAACCCAAGGTGATCTTCCTTCTAACACCGAGACCAACCCTAGGGCTAATGTGAATGCCATCACTACTAGGAGTGGTAAGACAACTGAGGAAACTTGTTTTTCTCCACCTACCATTGATAAACAAGGACCCGAGATTCCTTCTACTTCTACCCACCCTCCCTCACCACCTACTTATGAGATTTATCCCCTAAGTAATTCGTCTACATCTTATGTTCACCCTTAACCATCCATTTCTACCCCTCCTCCACCCAAGGATGTGAGTGAGTAGTCGACTCTAATGACTTCATATCAACCCAATATACCTTATCCATCAAGGTTGAGGAAAGAGAAATTGAAGAACAAGGATGATATTCAAGTTTCGAACTTCCTAAAAATGTTCAAACATTGAATTTTAATATCACCTTTGCCGAGGCTCTCGCTCACTTGCCTAAGTATGCTAAGATGTTTAAGGATCTTTTAACCGACAAGGAAAAATTGCTTGATACCGCCAATACCCAATTGAATGACAATTGTTTCGCGGTTCTTTTGAGAAAAATTATCGGTTAAGCTTGGAGACCCCGGTCGATTCCTTATTCCTTGCAATTTCTGGGGTGTAGAGAATTGCATGGCTTTGGTGGATCTCGGAGCGAGTATCAATATTATGCCATTGTCCGTGTGGAAACAATTATCTCTACCCGAGCTAGTCCCCACTCATATGACTTTAGAATTAGCTAACAGTTCGGTTGCTTATCCGTTAGGGATAGCCGAGGATGTGTTCGTAGGAGTCAACAAATTCACTTTCCCCGCCGATTTTGTTGTAGTCGACTATGAGATAGATCCCCGCGTTCCCTTAATTTTGGGATAACCCTTCTTAAGGACCGGGCGTACATTGATTGATGTAGCCACGGGTGAGCTAATCATGAGGGTAGGGGATGACAAAATCGTCTTTAATATGGGTATACTTTCTAAGCTTCCCCATGAGCCCGAATCCATGATTTTCATCGATGTGCTCGACGAAGCATGCGAGGAACATTTTTACGAGGCTTGTAAGAACGGGATTTCTCCTTTACGACATATTGAGACCATAACTTTTATTGCTCCGTCATTGACTCCGTTTGGAGAAAGTGACTTTCTTTTACATGAATTTAATGCAAGTTTAGGGGACGTGGATTTAAAATATGACGATTCTCCCACCGATTGGGAAGAAGATATTCATACCATTGAAAGACTTCTCAATGAGGACCATATTTCTCCACCTACTCCTAAGGAAGTTACAAACGATGATCCCAACTTGACTAAGCCTTCCACCAAAAATCCACCGGATTTAGAGCTTAAGGATTTACCGTCTCATTTAGAATACGTTTTCTTAGAAGGAGTCGATAAGTTACCGTCATTATTGTTATGGACTTAAAAGAGGATGAAAAATCTAGGCTTATTGAAGTTCTTAAGAATCATAAGAAAGCAATTGCTTGGAAAATCTCCGACATCCGCGGAATTGATCCTAACTTTTGCACTCATAAAATTCTCATGGAAGAAGGGTAAACTGAAAAATTCATGAAGTCATCAAGAAATAAGTTATCAAACTTCTAGATACCGGCATGATTGACCCTATTTCGGATTCTTCATGGGTTACTCCGGTCCATTGTGTGCCAAAGAAAGGCGGACTAACCGTTGTTCCCAATGAAAACAACAAGTTAATTCCTACTCGCTTTGTACGGGTTGACGAGTTTGCATTGACTATCGTAAACTCAATGATGCCACTCGTAAGTATCATTTTCCTCTTCCTTTCATGGATCAAATGCTCGAGCGTTTAGCGGGTAATGACTACTATTGCTTCTTAGATGGTTTCTTCGGATATTTTCGATTTCCTATCGATCCAAAAGACCAAGAGAAAACCACATTCACTTGTCCTTATGGAACATTTTCTTAAAAAAGAATGCATTTCGGCTTATGCAATGCTCCCAGGACTTTCCAAAGGTGTATCATGGAAATATTCCATGACATGGTTAAACAAACTATGGAAGTCCTTATGGACGATTTCTCGTTCTACGATGATTCTATTTATTTTTGCCTTACTAATTTAGAATGTATGCTTAAACGGTGTGAAGACACTCGTCTCATTCTTAATTGGGAAAAGTGCCATTTCATGGTAAAAGAAGGCATCGTCCTCGGTCACAAAATTTCTAAAGCCGGTATCGAAGTCGCTCGTGCTAAAGTTGACGTCGTTGCTAAATTGCCTCCAACTACCACCGTCAAAGGAGTTAGGAGTTTCTTAGGACATACGGGTTTCTATCTTAGAGAAATAAGCTCCTTTCATCTTTTCTCAAGATTGTCTCGACTCTTTCGAAGTTCTTAAAGGTAAATTAACTAAGGCACCAGTCTTAGTCTCTCCAATTTGGGAGTTACCTTTTGAGCTCATGTGTGATGCTAGTGATTTCGCGGTAGGAGCGTTTTTAGGTCAACGAGTTTAATAAGTGTGTAAACACTTATCCTTTTGCCACTAAAATCAAGGAAAAACAAGACCTAATCATGTGTTTAATATCGTAAAAGTCAGAATTACGCGTGGTTTTGTGTTTTTGTGTGAAATAGGTACAAAAGATCAAAAGGAAAGAAAACACGGGATTTCACGGTCAAATGTTAAAGAAAAGTCCAAGAAAGAGACGAAGACAAAGTCAAGGAACCAAAAGTGTGCCAAAGATCACGAAAACCGGCAAAACCGACACGAAGTTTGAAGAAAAGATCAACAAATCCGAAATCGAGCTCGATTTTAGCGGATTTGATATTTATGAAGACATTTGGGCCTTGTGGGTCCCACTTTTAGATAATGGGCCTAAAATCCCATTTAAAGGGAAAGACTATTTACTCTTGTTTCAAAAGCCCATTAAAAGCCCAAATTCCCTACACTTTAGATGATACGGATGGTAAGGCCCAAAAGCAAGTTTTATTATGAAACCAAAGCCGATTTGGTTACTATAATAGGGACGGTTAAAGTAAGAAGGTTAAGTAAATATTATTTACTTTCTTGGTTAACACACGTTTTTTTATATAAACCTTTTACCCACCTCACACACACGTTTAACCTTTTCCTCACCCACACCCATTTTTGTTTCGATACAAACAAGAAACTCACATCTTTCACCTCCCTCTCTCTAAAAAAAACCAGTCAACTTTGTTTTTACCCAAACCCTAATTTACTTATTCACAAAAAATTACATCAAAGAAAATTAGGGCTTTTGCTTCACTCGTGTAATTCACACGATTGGGGATTAAATCCCCATGGTTTTCGGGATGAATTTGATGGTGGTCCTTCAATCCTGACGTGGCCTCTCCTTTGCGTTTGATTGGCTCTCACACCTCACCACCACCAATTCTCCAATAATCATCCTCCAACTCAGCCTCAAACAAACACAACAAACACAATTTCGTTCCACCTTGGCAATCCATGTGTCCCAAGATGTGTTTTCCACCGTTGATCAAGACAGAGAAGAAAAGTGAAGAAAACAGCGGTCACGATTCAATTCCTTGCTCACCAAGTTCACCAGGAGGGTTTTTAGGGTTTTCCTATAAAAACCTCAACATATGTGTAATCAGAGGGTGCCTTTTATTTTTATTTTTATTTTTAATTATGCAAAATTAGTTTATAGATTAAAAGTGTAATTTCTTTTTTCAGTATTGTACTCAGTTTATGTTATTAATAAAAAATTTAATTCAGTTTAATTCGTGTCTTAATCTTTATTATTTAAAGTTAATTGCGATCTTTTTATTCTAATTTTTAATTAATTAAAGTGAAAGTAAAAGTGGTATATAATTTCCCCACTGAGAAATTTATAATATACTATTCGAAATAGTGTTCTAGTTCAAAGTTGATTTCGATGGTGGATGTTGATGTTTTAATGGTGATGAGGTTTCGATTTGGTTCTTAGACAGCTCAACGCTCGTCTACTTCCCAACGGATTCATCACCAGGTTCTAATCCTCTTTATATTTTATCTGTTTAAGTTTTAATCTGCTTGCTAATTTTTGTTTAAGTTTGAGTTAGTTTAATCTGATTTTAGTTAGGAGTATTAGTGAGATTATTTAATCAGTTCGAATCTGCTTATTCTAGTTTTGTTTACTAAGTCTGCTTTAGTTGTCTATTTTTGAGTTTATGTTTTGGTAGGATCTACTTATTAATAATCTGCTTATTCATTTTTGTTATCTGCTTATTTTTTATTCTGTTTTTGGGATTGAATCTGCTTTACTGTTGGAATAATATAGTCTGCTATTTGGTCTTGGTTTATTCAGCTTTAGGTTACTGATTTTTTAGTTTATTTTGTTAAGTAGTGATCTGTTATCTTTTGTTTACATTTGCTTATTTTTTTATTCATCTGCTTATCTGCTCATCTCCTGTTTGTGCTTATTTGGTTTGCTGATATTGCTGCTTAAGTCTTAGACCCACTTGGTCTGAGAGTTCATATTCCAAAAAAAAATATTATTAGCAAAAATTTGTCCATAACGGGTCTCGAACCCTGGACCTTTAGCTCAACAGCCCAACAACTTTAACATTTGCTCTTGTCCCTTATTTGTGTTTTAATACGCAGAATTTAATTAATATAGGTTTATCATTAGCTGCAGTTTTATTAAATAGTTTTAATACAAGTTTTAGTTAGTTTATTTAAATTAAAAGTTTTATATAAATTTTCTTTTATTAAGTTTAAATAAAAAAATTAAAAAGATAAAAACATATTTTAATTACTTTTGCGAAATTTAAATTGTTTTTAAAAATTAGTTTTTAAAATTAGTTCAAAATTAATTTAGATTTATTTAAAATTATTTTTTAAGATTAGTTTAGTTTTATTTAAAAAAAATAGTTTTACATAGATTTCATTAAAAGTTTTTTAGTTTAAAATTAATTAGAGTAAAATTTAGTTTTAAATTTAAAATTTAAATTAGTTTTAAAATTTTGTTTAATTATAAACTTTAATTGTTTTTAAAAGTAGTTTTAATTAAATATTTTCTTATCAATTAGATTAATTAGTTTTTATTAATATTAAAGAGTTTTTAGTTTTTAAATACCAATAAAGTTTAAGTCACCAAAAACAATTAATCCACGTTAAGTCCGATAACAATTCGAGTGAGTCGAGGAAACGAACTTGAATGATAATTGATTAAAAAAGTCAAACATTAAATTGGCGCCGTTGCTGCTTCGCTCGTTACGATTGAAGATTTCGTGAGACGTTTGGATTATGGGATCCGTTCATTTTGAACGTTAATTTTCTTGCAAAAAAATGAAAAACATTAAAAAAATCAAAAAGATAAAAATACAAACAAATTAAAAAATCACTAAAGCAAACTCTTTCCTAAGATTTGCAACAAAAAAAATTAAAAAATCCAAAAAGTAATACTTTTCCTAAAGTATTACACCAAAAATATTACGTATCATTGTTATTTTTCTTATTTCGATTTCTTTTGTTTTTATTGTGAATATATATTTTTCTTAAAAAATACAAAAAGATTTTTCCTTTACTATATTATATTACGTAGAACAATTAATTTAACTATTTACAAATAAGACCTTAGTTGGGATTTCATCACCTAACTATTGTATTCGAATCTACAACAAGGAAAAAGGGCAAAATAGATAAATACTAGTAAGACGTTTGAACTCGATTTGTACAAACTATAAGGTGGGTATAAGGCGACGCACTATAAAAGACCGTCTAAGGAAAAAGGTCTTTAAGTGCTTTGTGCCACCTCGTTTCCCCGCCTGCTTGTGCGTATATTGAGAGGGACGACCGATTATTGGTTTGCCAACTCAAGTAGTATTAAGTATATATTTTTGTAGCTTTTTAATATTTCACCTCGAGTGGGAAAATCCCTTTCCTCTCAAAGTCGACCGAGGTTTCCTACCTCATTCTAAAGTTTTAATTGTATGCGAACTCGCGCGCATACATACATACCGGTTGGTGTACCAAATACTTCTAATTCTTCCAAAAAGAAGAAGAAGAAAAACAAAAAGACCGTCATTAAAGCCGATCCCGAGAATCGAGCTTTGAACAACACGATGGCAACAGATAATCGACCAATGATTGAGATTCTCCAATCTCACGTTGAAGGTAACGATGACGCGATTGTGGTGCCGGATATTGGAGCGAATAATTTTGAACTTAAAACGAGTTTATTCAAATGGTTTCCGCTACACCATTTTTAGGCCGTACTAATGATGACCCACACGCTCATATCAAACGTTTCATACAATTGGCAAACACCGTCAAATACAATGGGGTGCCACAAGAGGCCATTCGTTTACAACTCTTTCCTTTTTCCCTCGAGGGACAAGCCCGAATTTAGCTTGATAAGGAACCACCCCAAAGTATTACTACATGGATTGATTTAGAGACCAAGTTCATTAACTACTTTTTTCCACCATCACGTACCACTTCTTTAAGGAATGACATCATTACCTTTGAATAAAAATATAGGGAAACGTTTAGTGAGTCTTTGGATCATTTTATGGAGCTTTTAAGAAAATGTCCACAACATGGTTTCACTAAAGTGCATCAAATTAATACGTTTTACAATGTTTTAACTCTTAATGATCAAGACTCACTTAATAGTGCCGCGGGGGGCAATATTCTTGTGAAATCAATGAACGAGGCTTGGGCTAAAATTGAAAACAAGGCTAAAGTACAAACCAAGAGTGTTAGAGCTACTATGTGCTAGTTTTAGTGAGAACGACAAGAGAATTGATAAGCTTACTTCGCTTGTTGAATCAATTGCTTTACAAACTAAAGCCATCAAGGTGGAAGTGAATGCCTTAAAAGAAACTTGTGAAACGTGTGAGACTTGTGGTGGACCACATTCTTATTTTAAGTGTGACAAGGTTTACAATAAAAAACAACAAGTTTGTCCTTATAACACCATTGCCAATGAGAAGGTTCAATTCAAACCAAATGTTGATGTTAACCATTTGTCTTATAGAGTACAAATTATTTGGCTCCCCCGGGTTTTGTAGCTCCACAAAGACCACCCCCACCCGCCCAAAATACCCAAAACCAAAATAGGAACCAAGGTCCTCAAATGGGTCATTTTCAAGGGAACGCAAATCAAGGGAATTTTAATGGTCAAAATCAAGGGTTTCAAAATAATAACCATGGTTTTCATAATAACAACGGTTTTCAACCTCAATATCAAAACCAAGGTTTTCCTAATCAAGGGTATAATCAAATGAATATGCATAATCCTCAAATGGACTTGGTTCTACAAAAATTAACCGACCATGAGCGAATTATGAGAGAGATGCAACAATCGACCGATAAGAAATTTTTTACAATGATTCAAGCCCTTAGACCCCAAGGAGCCTTACCTTCTAATACCGAGATTAACCCTCGTGCTAATGTGAGTGCTATCACTACTCGAAGTGGAGCCATTTTAGTGGGACCTTCCATCTCTTCGCCCATAAAGGAGAGACAAGGCCCGGAGGTCATAATGAGTAATCCTACTCCCCCTTCGGTGATCCCTCCCACTACCACTCCTAGTACTAGTTCTCCATTGCCTAAAGAGCCCAACCCTAAGGTTGTTCAAGAAGCGAGTCCTTCTCCTTCTCAAGCTTCACCATCTAAACCCAATATCCCTTATCCCTCTAGATTGGACAAGGCTAAAGTTCTCACCAAAGATGACGTTCATGTTTCCAACTTTTTGAAAATGATTTCCAACGTGAATGTTAACATTAGCCTTATTGAAGCACTTGCTCAAATGCCTAAATTTGTGAAAATGTTCAAAGATTTGCTTAATAAGAAAGAGAAAATGGTTGAGCTCGTGAACACTCGTTTAAATGAGAATTGTTCCACGATTCTTCTCAAAGAGCTTCCCGAAAAGCTAGGAGATCCCAGACGATTCCTGTTACTTTGCTCGTTTCCTCAAATTGATGATCGTATGGCTTTATCGGATCTCGACGCTAGCATCAATCTTATGCCACTTTCGGTATGGAAACAATTATCATTACCCGACCTTGTACCGACTCGCATGACTCTCGAATTAGCTAATAGAACTCTCGCATACCCCGTTGGTATTGCCGAAGACGTTTTTGTTCGAGTTGGTACATTCACTTTTCCCGTTGACTTTTTCGTTGTCGACTATGAGATGGATCCTCATATTCCGTTAATACTTGGTAGACCATTCTTACGATCCGGAAGAGCCTTAGTTGATGTGGCCGAAGAGGAGTTAATTCTTAGGGTTAGGGATGAACAACAAGTTTTTAAAATGGGAAAAATCACAACAAAATCAAATGGAAAAGAGTCGGTCAATATGATTGATGTTCTTAATTATGATAATGACGAGGTTTTTATTAATCCTTTTGGAATTCAAAAGTCTAATCAAAATGATTTTGTGATAACTTCATCCCTTCCCTTAGAGCCTCAAATTTTTGAAACTCCTATTTATGATACCTATAGTGATGACACTTCTTTAAGTGATCACACTATCTTCAGCTTAGACGACTCATCTTTTGACCCACCCATTTTTGATCAACCAATCATTGATACTTACAATGATGACACTTCTCTAAGTGATCTCATTAACTTTGATGACCCACCTCATGATCTTAATGCACCCCATATCCCTATGAGTGATTCTTCCATGGAGACCCCTTTTGACTTTTATACTCCAATTTTAGAAGTCATGACTTTCGAGGAGGATCCTCCACTCTTAGAGATCATTCCAACTTTAGAGGTTATTACATTTGAGGAGGATTTAGATATATCTTTCTAAATACCTTTTTCCTCACGAGTATGAGTTTTCCTATGACTCTGATGATACTTATGTTTTCACATCGAGTTTGGAAGAGGACGACTCCCCCACTTTGGATTACAATGATATTTTGAGCTTAAATGTCAACACCTCTTGCTATTTTCCCGTTAAGGAATCGGTGTTTGATCTCAGAATAGAGACTTTCGTGCTTTCATTTCCTTATCACCATAACATCCTTTCCTAGTAAGAAATTTTTGACTAAGGGTACCCCTCTTTTCTTTGACTTGTGTGATTTTACAACCTCGGGGTTTATTTACTTTCATGATGGAAATTATGTGTTTGACCCAGGTGGATGTTTCATGGGGTATTCCTTCTATGACTTTGTTTCACCCCTTTATCATGGAGAGATTTTCCTCCCTTGAAAATCTCGGTTTTCCCATGATTTTCCCATTTGAATGATGACATTCGGGAAATCGAGTCGAGCTAGAGACTCGTGATAAATAAATCAAGCATCATATAACTAGGTTAGATTTTTACCTTTTCCATCCTTTCCACCCTTTTTCACCTTCACCCATTTCCACCAATAAGTGTAGGGGGAGCCAAGTAGGTTGTTTGTGTGTTGTGATGTTGTGCAGGGGCATGTGCTTTAATGGTCCACTTTTGGTGTTTTTGACGCGACCCGTGATCCCGTGTTCCCGTGTACCCGGTTACTTCGATAAATTTTTGCTATTGTGATTTAATCTTGTATATAAATATAACGTGAAAATGTATTCACTTTAGTTGTCTCTTCCTTAGCTCAATTTTAAACAACGTACTCAATGTCCTAAGTGTAGGGGAGTTTATTCTCCCACATGCTTAAACATTGAGGACAATGTTTATATTAAGTATAGGGGGAGTTATATCGAATTTTAGTGGGCTTTTCCATGAATTTGACCCCATTTAATCGGAAAATTAAAAAATTTTCAACGTTTTTCAAGTTTTTGATCTATTTTGGCCTAGTAGTATTTCCATTTATTTTCTTTCCTTTTGTCATCACATCTTATTTATATCTTCCATTTCAAGAATAAAGTCAAAAATAATAAATAAATGAATAAAATAGTTTTAACAAGTTTAGATATCTTTGATATATTAGGCCTGTCGTGAATATTTTGACTCAACCTGAGTTTACTTATCCAAGTTTACTCTAGCTAGTATCCTTAACCATATGGACCTTAATTAGTTTATTAGGCTAAGCATCCACGAGTCTCATTCCTTGAGATTTTAAATTGTGGAGAACGAGAGATGATAGAGTTGATAATAAGTTTAAGGGTTAATTCTTCCTTATATAAGTTTTTGTGGCTCTTTCTTCCCACTTGTATATTTATTGCTTAATAAATGAGGATTTTTGCGGTGTAGATTCGATATCTTAACTCTTAGCCAAATCTTTTATCTCCTTGTAATTAAAGCATGAACACATTGAGGATGCCAGCGTTGTGGACTTCCGACTAAGGTGGCTCATAACCACTAAGTAGGAGGTATTCATACCATGGGACCGCGGAATTTGGCCTACTATATATATCATAAATAAAGAAAGAATAAGATTAAAACATGACCTCAAGGAGCCTTAGGGTGTGGGGCATGTAGCACGAACCTTGCCATTAGAGCCTTATGGTGTATGGCATGGTAAGTGTTGAATAAAAATTGATCAAAAATCAATTCCCTTGTTTATTGTTCAAGGAGCCTTAGGGTGTGGACAATAAATGAGGAGCATTTTTACATCTTAAAGAGCCTAAGGGTATATGATGTGAATTTGCTAAACTCCACATAAAGTCTACATGACTTTGGAGGAATAATTAATATGTAGTACTATTGGCCAAATTTTGGATCCGGGAATTTATTCCCCAAATCGTGTTAAATCATCCTTGATGTGGACTTACTTTAGTGACAACGTTTTCGAGGACGAGGTTAGGTTTTGAGTGTCGGGTTTGCACCGTTTTGCCTTCCTTTTTGGACTAATAATTATCAAATAAGAGCCTACGGGTGAATGACAATCCTTAAAAGCTAGAGATACAACTTTGGAATTGGAGAAAGAGTTTTACACAATTGTCTTATATAAGTGGTTTTAAGTTAAGAACTTATGGTAAATAATGATCTCGTTTTTAGGCTTGGTATGGGGAACATGAAACTTGAGGGTGATTAATATTCATAACACCAAAGGCCTAATTTAAGTCTTAGATTTCTTTACAAGTTTCTTGCATCAAATAATTTCCAAGTTAATAAATTGTTATAACTTTTGTTTCCTTTAAAGTTTTTATCTTTTCATTGTAGTAGTAATAGTTTATCTTAATAAAGGCCGAGATGGATTAATTATGAGAAAAATGTAACTTTATGCTTTAAAATAATGCATTGCATGGGGTCATTGCAATGGTCAAGTGTAGGGGATTTAATAAATGTGTAAACACTTATCCTTTCGCCACTAAAATCAAGGAAAAACAAGACCTAATCATGTGTTTAATATCATAAAAGTCGGAATTACGCGTGGTTTTGTGTTTTTGTGTGAAATAGGTACAAAAGATCAAAAGGAAAGAAAACACGGGATTTTACGGTCAAATGTTAAAGAAAAGTCCAAGAAAGAGACGAAGACAAAGTCAAGGAACCAAAAGTGTGCCAAAGATCACGAAAACCGGCAAAACCGACACGAAGTTTGAAGAAAAGATCAACAAAGCCGAAATCGAGCTCGATTTTCGTGGATTTGATATTTATGAAGACATTTGGGCCTTGTGGGTCCCACTTTTAGATAATCGACCTAAAAGCCCATTTAAGGGGAAAGACTATTTACTCTTGTTTCAAAAGCCCATTAAAAGCCCAAATTCCCTACACTTTAGATGATACGGATGGTAAGGCCCAAAAGCAAGTTTTATTATGAAACCAAAGCCCATTTGGTTACTATAATAGTGACGGTTAAAGTAAGAAAGTTAAGTAAATATTATTTACTTTCTGGGTCAACACAAGTTTTTTTATATAAACCTTTTACCACCTCACACACACGTTTAACCTTTCCCTCACCCACACCCATTTTTGTTTCGATACAAACAAGAAACTCACATCTTTCACCTCCCTCTCTCTAAAAAAAACCAGTCAACTTTGTTTTTACCCAAACCCTAATTTACTTATTCACAAAAAATTACATCAAAGAAAATTAAGGCTTTTGCTTCACTCGTGTAATTCATACGATTGGGGATTAAATCCCCATGGTTTTCTGGATGAATTTGATGGTGGTCCTTCAATCCTGACGTGGCCTCTCCTTTGCATTCAATTCCTTGCTCACCAAGTTCACCAGGAGAGTTTTTAGAGTTTTCTGATAAAAACCCCATCATATGTGTAATCCGAGGGTGCCTTTTATTTTTATTTTTATTTTTAATTATGCAAAATTAGTTTATAGATTAAAAGTGTAATTTCTTTTTTTCAGTATTGTACTCAATTTATGTTATTAATAAAATTTTAATTCAGTTTAATTCGTGTCTTAATCTTTATTATTTAAAGTTAATTGCAATCTTTTTATTCTGATTTTAATTAATTAAAGTGAAAGTAAAAGTGGTAGATAATTTCCCCCACTGGGAAATTTATAATATACTGTTCGAAATAGTGTTCTGGTTCGAAGTTGATTTCGATGGTGGATGTTGATGTTTTAATGGTGAGGATGTTTTGATTTGGTTCTTAGACAGCTCAGCGCTCGTCTACTTCCCAACCGATTCATCACTAGGTTATAATCCTCTTTATATTTTATCTGTTTAAGTTTTAATCTGCTTGCTAATTTTCGTTTAAGTTTGAGTTAGTTAAATATGATTTTAGTTAGGAGTATTAGTGAGATTATTTAATCAGTTCGAATCTGCTTATTCTAGTTTTGTTTGCTAAGTCTGTTTTAGTTGTCTGTTTTTTAGTTTAAGTTTTGGTAGGATCTGCTTATTAATAATCTGCTTATTCATTTTTGTTATCTGCTTATTTTTTTTTATTCTATTTTTGGGATTGAATCTGCTTTACTGTTGGAATAATATAGTCTGCTATTTGGTCTTGGTTTATTCAGCTTTAGGTTACTGTTTTTTTAGTTTATTTTGTTAAGTAGTGATGTGTTATCTTTTGTTTACATTTGCTTATTTTTTTTAATTCATCTGCTTATGTGCTCATCTCCTGTTTGTGCTTATTTGGTTTGCTGATATTGCTGCTTAAGTCTCAGACCCACTTGGTCTGAGAGTTCATATTCCAAAAAAAAATATTATCAGCAAAAATTCGTCATAACGGGTCTCGAACCCCTGACCTTTAGCTCAACAGCCCAACAACTTTACCATTTGCTCTTGTCCCTTGTTTGTGTTTTAATACGCAACATTTAATTAATATAGGTTTATCATTAGCTGCAGTTTTATTAAATAGTTTTAATACAAGTTTTAGTTAGTTTATTTAAATTAAAAGTTTTATATAAATTTTCTTTTATTAAGTTTAAATAAAAAAAATTAAAGAGATAAAAAATATTTTAATTACTTTTCGAAATTTAAATTGATTTTAAAATTAGTTCAAAATTAATTTAGATTTATTTAAAATTAGTTTTTAAGATTAGTTTAGTTTTATTTAAAAAAATACTTTTACATAGATTTCATTAAAAGGTTTTAGTTTAAAATTAATTAGAGTAAAATTTAGTTTTAAATTTTAAATTTAAATTAGTTTTCAAATTTTGTTTAATTATAAACTTTAATTGTTTTTAAAAGTAGTTTTAATTAAATATTTTCTTATCAATTAGATTAATAGTTTTTATTAATATTAAATAGTTTTTAGTTTTTAAATACCAATCAAGTTTAAGTCACCAAAAACAATTAATCCACGTTAAGTCCGATATCAATTCGAGTGAGTCGAGGAAACGAACTTGAATGATAATTGATTCAAAAAGTCAAACATTAGAGTTAACAAACATTTCTAACCTATGTTCCCAATGAAAACAAGAAGTTAATTCCTACTCGCTTTGTTACGGGTTGACGAGTTTGCATTGACTATCGTAAACTCAATGATGCCACTCGTAAGGATCATTTTCCTCTTCCTTTCATGGATCAAATGCTCGAGCGTTTAGAGAGTAATGACTACTATTGCTTCTTATATGGTTTCTCCGGATATTTTCAAATTCCTATCGATCCAAAAGACCAAGAGAAAACCACATTCACTTGTCCTTATGGAACATTTTCTTACAAAATAATGCCTTTCGGCTTATGCAATGCTACCGGGACTTTCTAAAGGTGTATCATGGCAATATTAAATGACATGGTTGAACAAACTATGAAAGTCTTTATGGACGCTTTCTCGTTCTATGATGATTCTTTCTCTTCATGCCTTACTAATTTAGAATGTATGCTTAAACCGTGTGAAGACACTCGTTTCATTCTTAATTGGGAAAAGTTCTATTTCATGGTAAAAGAAGGCATCGTCCTCGGTCACAAAATTTCTAAAGCCGGTATCGAAGTCGCTCGTGCTAAAGTAGACGTCATTGCTAAATTTCCTCCACCTACCACCGTCAAAGGAGTAAGGAGTTTCTTAGGACATGCAGGTTTCTATGTTAGAGATAGAAGCTCCTTTCATCTTTTCTCAAGATTGTCTCGACTCTTTCGAAATTCATAAAGGTAAATTAACTAAGGCACCGGTCTTTCTCTCTCCAAATTGGGAGTTACCTTTCGAGCTCATGTGCGATGCTAGTGATTTCACGGTAGGAGCGGTATTAGGTCAACGAGTTAACAAACATTTCCAACCTATCCATGATGCAAGTAAGACAATGACGGGGGCTCAATTGTATTATACTACTACCAAAAAAGAGCTTTTACCCGTAGTGTATGCTTTTGAAAAATTCCGCCCTTGTGCTTTCCACCACCATCGTTTACACCGAACATTCCGCCTTAAAATACATGTTGACCAAGCAAGATTCTAAATCGAGACTCCTTCATTGGGTTTTGCTCTTAAAAGAATTTAAAATCGAAATTCATGATAAAAAGGGAGCCGAAAACCTAGCCGCGGATCATCTTAGTAGACTCGAGGATCCTTATCAAGGAGAATTACCGACATGGAAATTAATGAATCGTTACCTCTAGAGACTTTAATATCTATCCATTCTAAGGAGGATGAAACCCCATGGTTTGCGAACATTGCAAATTATTTAGCGGGTGGTGTTCTTATTAAAGGGTTATCGTCGCAACAACGCAAGAAATTTTTCAAGGGCATAAAACACCTATTATTGGATGACCCTTATCTCTTCAAGCAATGCGCGGACCAAATTATCCGACGTTGTGTCGATGGGCAGCCGGTTTACACATTCTTGAAGCTTGCCACAAAGGACCTACCGGTGGTCACATTTGTCCAATTTACACCGCTAAGAAAGTTTTCGACTCTGGATTCTTTTGGTCGTCCATCTATCATGATTCTCATGAGATGGTTAAGCATTGTGATGCTTGCCAACATCAAGGAAAGATCACTCACAAAGATGAGATGCCTCAAAATTTCATTCAAGAATGTGAGATCTTCGACGTATGGGGCATCGACTTTATGGGGACATTTCCCTCCTCTAAGGGTAATAAGTACATTCTTGTAGTCATCGACTACATTTCCAAGTGGGTTGAAGCTAAGGCTTTGCCTACTAACCATGCTAGGGTTGTAGTTAACTTCTTGAAACAAGTGTTTGCTCGATTCGGTGTGCCTCGTGCTATTATTAGTGATTGCGGGACTCATTTTTGCAATGATCAATTCCCACGAGTCATGGCTAAGTAGGGTGTCAATCACTGACTTTCAACCATGTATAATCCACAAAATAATGGTCAAGACGAGGTATCCAATCGTGGTCTTAAGAGAATCTTAGAGCGAACCGTGGGAGAGCACCGTACCTTATGGTCCGATAAATTAGATGATGCTTTGTGGGCTTTTCGTATTGCCTATAAGACACCTATAGGTTGTACTCCTTATCGCCTCGTGTACGGGAAAGCGTGCCACCTACCCATTGAGTTGGAGCGTAAGGCTTATTGGGCTCTTAAACGGGCTTATTTAGATTTAAACAAAGCCGACGACCATAGAAAGATCCAACTTAATGAATTGAATGAGTTTAGAAACAATGCCTATGAGAATTCATTAATATACAAGGAGAAAACTAAGGAAATTCATGATAGGAAGATTAAGAACCAAGAGTTCCACATTGGTGATCAAGTTTTACTCTTTAACTCTCTATTGAAAATCTTTTCGGGTAACTTAAGAGCCGTTTTTCCGGTCCATTCACTGTGGCCCAAATCTTCCCTAATGGCACCATGGAGCTAGCTCATCCAAATGGGCCCAACTTTAAGGTGAATAGACAACGAGTTAAGTTGTACTTTGGAGATGACATCTCACATGAGATGATTCCATCCCTCTCAACATTTCCCATGAATTAATTCGGGAAATCGAGACTAGCTAGAGACTCGTGATAAACAAATAAAGCATCGTATAACTAGGTTATATTTTACCCTTTTCCGCCTTTTTACCTTTTCCACCTATAAGTGTAGGGGAAGCCAAGTAGGGGTTGTTGTTTTGTGGTGTTGTGCAGGGATATGTGCTTTAATGATGCACTTTTGGTGCTTTTGACGCGACCCGTGTACCCGTGATACCGGTTGTATCAGAACTATTATGATTCATACTTGTATATAAATAAGTTGAATAAATTGAATTCACTTTAGTTGTCTCTTCCTTAGCTTGATTTAAAACTACGTGCATAATTTCCTAAGTGTAGAGGAGTTTATTCTTCCACATGATTAAACATTGAGGAAAATGTTTATATTAAGTGTAGGGGAGACTTCTATCAAAGTTAAGTGGGCTTTTCCATGAATTTGTCCTAACTTTAACCGGAAAATCAATATTTTTCGAGGTTTTTCAAATTTTTGTTATATTTTGGCCTAGTAGTATTTTTCATTTAGTTTCTTTTATCTACTTTCCTTTTCTCATCACTATCGTACGTATATATTCCATTTCATGAATAAAGTCAAAAAGAAAAAAAAGAATAATTAAAATGGTTTTAACGAGTTTAGACGTCTTTGATATATTAGGCCCTTCGTGAATATTTTTACTCAACCCGAGTTTAATTATTTGAGTTTACTCTAGCTAGTATCCTTAACCATATGGACCTTAATTGGTTTATTAGGCTAAGCATCCACAAGTCTCATTACTTGAGATTTTAAATTGTGGAGAACGAGAAACGATAGAGTCATTTATAAGTTATGTATTCTTTCATGAAATTATATGAGTTAATTATAAGCTTTTTCTCCCAACGCTTGTAAATAAATAAATTCAATAAATAAGGTAGTACGATTTAAAAAATTACTTAGCTTCTAGCCCAAAATCTTTTAAAAGTTGCTCGGGATTAATTAGAGTTCATAGCCAAGGCATAACTTATTGAAGCGGGACGCGAAGATTGGCGTATCCAAAAAGGACCTAGTAAGGCATGAGGATACCCGAGTCCAAAAAGGCCCTCACAAGGCATGAGGATTCACCTTTTTTTGCTAAAGATCCTAAGATGATGTGAAGATCATTATTCCAAATCAATATGAAGGATCAAGACACACGACGAGAAGCAATTTACTCCCAATAAGGTTGCGTAAAAGTCTATCCAAAAGGCACTTACAAAGCATGAGGATAAATAGATCCAAGTCCGAAAAGGAGGCCATTTCGTTTTATATTAAAATCCTAAATAAAGAAAAGGATAAATGAAGAATTTTTGGTCAAAGTTTGAAGCATCTCTCACTCCAATTGAAGATGTATACCAAAATGAAGAGAAGACCATAATTTCAAGATCGTCTCTCAAGATTTGAAGTTTGAAGTAAATGCCAAATATCGGTCTGAGAAAGGTCTCAAATCATGAAACGAGTTATGCCAAGATATGAACTTTATGAGATTTTGAGAAGCCGTTTTAAAATATTTTGTCCTTTAGCCAACTTTTGATTCAATTGTCCTACTTTATTTTTGGCCTTAATAAATTATCGAAATAAGTCAAAAAATGCATCATCGTGATCATTCAAGACAAAAATAAAATACTAGAGATACACCAAAGGAATAATGGGGTCTAAGTGAGTAATTAAACCACATGAGTAAGTTTTAGCTTTACTAACTTATAATAACAATGATCTCGTTTTTACGCTTGGTATGGGAAACGTGAAACTTGAGGGTGATAAATATTCATGACACCAAAAGCCCTAATTTAAGTCTTAGATTTCTTTACAAGTTTCCTCAATCAAACAATTTCAAAGGTAATAAATTAAATGAAATTTTTATATCTTTTATAAAGTGTTGATCTTTTTATCATTGTTCAGTTTGTTTTATTGTAGTAGTAATAGTATATCGTAATAAAGACCAAGATGGGTTAATTATAACGAAAAATGTAAATTCGTGCCTTATAATCGTGCATTGCATGGGGACATTGTAATGTTCAAGTGTAGGGTATTTAATAAGTGTGTAAATACTTATCCTTTTAACACTTAAAACAAGGAAAAACCAAACCAAAACGTGTATTTAATATCTTAAAAGTCAGAATTACGCGTGGTTTTGTGTTTTTGTGTGAAATAGGTACAAAAGATCATAAATGAAGAAAACATGGTATTTCACGGGCATTTATCAAAGAAAAAGTCAAATGACTAAAAGTGCCAAAAGAATGAAGTTTGGAGGGCTAAGGATGACGATTTAAGCTTAAAATCAAGAAATGCTAACAACGAGGACTATTTTTGCCATTCTCTAAAGTCATCCACTAATAAACCACATGGAAGAGGACAAAATTACGAAGCCAACGGTCCTGACCTCGCGTCATAACTCCTCACGGTTTGTTTTCTATGAATTTTTTAAGTTTAATAAGTTTTTAAATTAAATAAATAACTTTTAATAAATAAATAATATAAATATATATATTTTTGAAAATTATTAATAATAAAAATAAAATAAACTTTTTATAAAATATTAGATTAATTTTCGTATTATTATTATTTTATTATTAGATTTATAGGATTTTACAAAAAGTTAGTGGGAAGCCTAGATACTTTATTATTATTATTATTATTATTATTATTATTATTTTAGTTTTTATTTAAATCAACACTTTTATTATTATTAATTATTATTATTATTATTTAACTAGTTCAATGGGGGGTTCATATTTGTGCCTGGTTCAAAACGAAAGGGGTTAACAAATAAACTTTGCATATATAAACTTGAAAGCCTGCCCAGCTCAGTTGGCAACCTTTTAGTGCTTAAGGTTTGAGCCATGCGACCCATGTTCGATCCTTGGCTTGGACATTAAGCTGGGTATTTATACCAGCTGTCACGTGGCACTCCCTGACTGGTCCACATGGAGACCCGAACCGGACCCAACCCGACCCAAACCCGACCCGAACCAGATCCGACCGACCCGAACCAAACCCGGACCTGGACCTGACCCGACCCGATTCAGACTCGCACCCTACCCACTGACGTCATGCTGACGTCAGCAAAACACGTGGTGGCGGCTGGCCAATGCATGTGTGACAATCCGTCAATTTATTCTTGATATTTTATTCTCAAGTATTATTTAAAAACATTATTTTAATGTTATATTATGAACTCACTTATTTTTGGGAAGAAATTTGGGTTTACATCTTGAAGTAGCATCGACTACGTCTAAACCGGAGGATTCTACGTTACGTGCTTACGTTTACATACACCGTTTTTGGTAACAGTCCGACATTTCAGGAAATAAATTTATCTGTGAATATTATTTTGGTATTTTAAATTTGTGTTGGTTCATAAACTCACAAATTTATGAGAAGAGATTAGGACTTACGAGTATAATTTAACGTCCTTTACGACTAAACCGGAAACCCTAGGATTACGTATTTACGTTTTTGATGAGACAATTTTTATTAGATTCGTTTTGTGCCGTTGATTCAATATTTATAAAAAACGTTTTTCGTAAAACGACCCAAGGGCACACAAATCGAGGAAACTAGAATCGAGGAGTATCCTTAAATTAGTGAGATGAGACAAGTTTACACTTGCCTCACCCCACCATGGGATGGCTAAAGCTTAGACAACACACTTGAGGTGTGTCAACTTTACATGAAAAGACTAGGACACTTGTCCTAATCTTTACACCAAACTAGCAACCTAACAAAACCATTCAACATTAAACCACTTCCTCACTTTTCTACATGCAAACAACTCACAACTCTCTCTTGTTCTCTCTCTATGAACGTCCCATATACCTTCATAAACCACCATTTGATCAAAAATTCAACCATGAATCATGTGTTTAACTTGCACAAGATGAAAACCCTTTGAAGATATGAAGATTGGAGGTGATCTTAACATGTGAAAAGGAGTTTTCATGGAGGTCTTTGGGCTGATTTTCAAGGAGTTTAGGGCTGATTTCATGGAGGTGTTCATCCATTTGAAGGACTCAAGAAGTTGCCTTGCTAAAGTTGAAGATTTGGTAACAAGGAACCAAGCCTTGTTCATCAAAATCCCATCTTTTCATCATCTTGGTGGTATAGAGATTATTTCTCCCTATCATCTTGTTATTTTGAATATGTAATCTTGTATTTTATTCATTTATGTATATGTATATGATGATGAATGATGATCAAAATATTATCTGGGGATTTGGTGTGGATAGATTTGGTTAAAAAGATTGAAAACTACAAGAAAAGATGTTAAAATCTTGCTTAAAATAGTAGGCTGTATAAAACAGTAAAGAACCTTATGATAAACTGATAAAATGGTATAGATAAATTGATATACAGTAAGTATTAGGACTTGTACACATGTGAGAGTTGTTCATGCAATGGAATCATCAAAATGAGTGAGATATGATCAAAACAAAATTAGTATACCAATCTGAATAGTCAGTTTTGTAGGGACTGTTAAGGATATTAGACAAGCAGTAGCTATAACTAACTTATTTGTAGCACATTATATGAAGTTTATGTCATTCAAAAATGAGCTTCTATCTCCTTATAGAACTCAAGATATGATAAAAATGGTGAAAGTGAAACTAATAATCAGACTTTGTGAAATTAAAGTTTAATAGTATTATATAAGCACTCAAAATAATATAGTATAAAATGTGAAATTAAAACCCACTAACTTATATATTTCATTTATATAAATATGTATAAGGATAAATAAATGGACATTATATAAAAATGGTAGTTTGTTAAGTTTTATAAGTTATAATAACTATAAACATGATTTTTACGTCTTTTCGGCTAATACCGTAAAATTAACGTTTTTCGTCAATTAAAACTTAGATGGTCGGACCCGTCTAATGTAAACTTTTTAAAAGTCATATACTGATATATAAGTACTCAATACAACTAAAAATCGATAAAACTCGAGCTTTACAACATATAGACATTAACGGGCCAAAGTAGCCTTATTGGACTATAAACCCGACTAGTTGTTAAAACACTTATAAACTTACTTATTGGGCTTAACCCATTTGGGCCCAACATGTAAAGTATAAATACTGATAATAAAAGTATAATTGGGCTAATGAATAGTATTGGGCTTGTAATAGGCCCATTGGGCTTTAAAATGTAAACAAGTTGAACTAGTGTAACTAGTCTTGACAATTTCCAACACATAAACACTATAATAAATAAGTAAAGATGTATAAACCCACTTGATCATCATCATATGTATAAAGTCATCATATATATACATAATTGTTATTTTTATAAAGTCATTGGACATGAGTCTAAGACGAGTATTATTTGTCTAGGTTTCCGTGATTGAAGCACGTACCGTACATCCAAATTGCCGATAATCCGCTTTCCCACATCAACGTGAGTTCATAGCCTCGCACTCTTTTAAATGTTTTTATGAAATATTTTATAAACCCGCGAGGGAGATAACATGTTAGTTTTACTAAAATAGGACACCATTTGTCCCGATTGTTTGTTTACTGATTTGGACCCGAATGATTGTATGACCCGATGAATGATTAAATGACCCGATAGATGAAATGAAATGGATTATTAAAGTTAGGTTATGTCACTAAAAGTCCCATTAGCATGAATTGTGAACTACCGGGATTTGGTAGACGTTTATGCATATAATAGTACTATTTGGGGACGATCACCCCAGTTCGCGCCTCGACGGTTGATCCCTGTCGTGCCACATTGATTGGTAAGCGAATTTATGTATGAGAAGATTTACACAAGCGTGATTATTGTGACGACACGCTAATTTAGATGGGAAAATGATTGTCGAGTTAGCTACCCGTTGTTTGTTGTAGTAAGGTAACAATGTCATGCGGCTTATAATAAACCAATTAACGAAATACAGCTATACGCACCGAATTACGATATATTGCATGACTAGCAATACGGGGTCTTATTATTGATTTTATGTTCGTGTTTTGGTCTTACATAACCATATTCATATAACGATTTTTACAACGTTATAAAACGTATTGTATGATGTTTTTAACGACAATGGTTCGTATAATTATTTTAAAGGCGAAAGCCTATATTATGATTTTGATAAGGATTTGTATAAAATGACTTTGGCTATTTTATTTCCTATTAAAATGATTTGTACAAAATGATTTTCGGTAATAATTTTATACCGATGTTATATTGATGGATTTCATTAAACTCTATGAATTCACTCGGCGTTATCGCTGACCTTTTCTTTTAACATGTTTTATCTCAGGTACTTGAAGGTAATTCTCGGGAAGACAACAAGAATTCATGGCCCGCACCTAAATACTTATTTCCATTCAAATGCTTTGTAAAATCTGTATTAAATACAATGACTTGGGACCTATGTAAATTTTGATATTTATGAATGGAAATGCTTTTATTATTAAACGACGCGATTTTTATGCGTTGTCTATGATGTGAGTAATGTGCTATCCCGTAACACCAACGAGTCTTCCGCTGTATTGAATTGTATAAATTTGGGGGTGTTACAGTTTGGTATCAGAGCTCTCGTTATAGAGAACGAAAGATTTTTAAAACAAAGGTTTTGAAGAAAACATTTCAAAATCTTTTAACTATAAACATTTTTCTAAAAATGTCTAAAAATCTTTTGACTATAACGGTGCCGAAGAATTCCCGAGTTGCCGACAAGGCCAGACTGAGAAGTGCTATTTTAATATATATATAACTTGAATTATATATATATGATGTAATTTTATTACATGATTGTTTGATGATTATTTTGATATTTATACGAGGTATTTATACGACGTAGATTGTCACAAGGAACCCTAAATCCCCTAGCAAATCAATCGAAGCTATTCTCGTAGGAATTCTAGCTATCCTAGATCTAAACCAAGTTGTGGATATTTATGATCCCAACAAATGGTTGATATTCGTAGAAATGTTGATATTAGTTGATTGTGATATTGAAGAAGAATTAGCAAGATTAAAATTGATATCGATGTCATGACGATCTTTCCTTATAGAGTGGAGTTTGACAAAATGTTACCACCTAGAAAGATGTCATCTGATTCGTTGTCATCCAATTCTTAAATTGGAATCGAAAGGGTGAATGTTGCACTTGAGGCTGTCATTGGAACCATTACCCAAAAGCCTCATGCCACTAGTACCTTTCCGAGAAGTCTAATTGAATGATCGAGTCATTTTAGACTAGTGACTCATTTGATAACTATTGTTGTAGGAGCTATAGGATTGGAAATTGAGTGTTGTTCATATCGAGCTTTTATTGCCCTTTCAAGATCTAAGAATAAGGATTGAAAGTATTGGTGAATGAGGTAGGATATCACATTGAGTATAAGTTGGTTGAAACTTGAATACAAATTAAAATTAACCCGTATGGAATATGAGATTGCTAAGAGGAAGTTGTTGAGTTCTGTGATTGCATTATAAGGTTTTAATTGATTGTTGATTTGTGTTAGGGGTTGTTCCTAGGCCATTGTACAATGACGAGGATGCCCAGTGTCCAACAAATAAATTGAAGAAATCTTCTTCTGAATTGGGACCGATGGATCTTCCGGGACATGTGGAACACCTAATGACTCTTGTAGATTAGTATTCATTGTGGTATCTTTCAAAATAATCCCTAACTTAACTGTGACATCAGTTGGTAGGATGAGTTCATGGGATTGTATGACATAGTGACATGTAATGTGTTACGGTACAATTTGACTTGTTTGTGATTAATGAAAAGACTACCTTTGATTGCTAAATTCTACATGTATTGATGATATCTATCTTTTCTTGCTTCTTTCTAATGCTCTCATTAGTGATGCAACCATTAAACAAGTACTCATCTTGATTTGAGTTACGTTGTGGATTATTCTTTTTGAGCGCCATCGAGGTCATGAACCTCATGATTATTTGGCAAAAGCTCATTTCCTATCATATTGTAGTTGGTTCTTGGTGAACAACTTTTCATCACTCCTTTGCAGATCACTCATTATTTTTATAAGATACAGTAGTATCCCTTGAGAAAAATTGAATTTTCATCACTATAAGGATTATTTAAAGTGAGATTTATAAGTGATTGTTATCGAAATGAAGTTGTTCATAAAACATCTTGGAAAACCTAATTGTTTTCATAACAAAGAAAATCTTTGTAAATTTATTTTTGATTCTTATTTAACAATTAAGCATGAAAATGTTTTTATTATAAACATGATGATAAAATTTTGACGAACTGAGTATTGCATTGTTAATCTTGAAATTCTATATAGTTGCACGCCTACATACAATTTGGAATGGACCATGCAAGGCTGATTAGTAGTCACCATAAAACTGATTAATAAACACTAAATTTTCTTTGAAGATTGTGAAAGATTAAAATTTATGAGATCTACAAGAAGTGAAAAATAATGACATAGTGTTAGGGACACCTACATATGTGCCTGTAGCATCTATTCTTCTGAGTCAAATTTACTCATCTGTGGAAATTGTCTTATTTGACAATTGATATTCCCTTCTTGTCCAATTCTCCCGTAGTGAGATTCTTAGGAAAAGTATCTGATTATCGAGTGTTGATACCTGACTGGATGTATTGACATTCCTATAATTTCTTATGATTTAATTTCATTTGAATGACCTGGGTAACGATCCGAGGAGCTTTCGAATGCGTACTCAAATTATGAAAACATGGGATATATTCATATTCATTAAATGTTTTCGTTTGTATCTGATTTGAAATTATATTGCGTAGATTATGCGTTGACCTTACTCTTTTAAGGTTAGTTATGTCTCCTGATATCCTTGAACTTGTGAAGGATTATGAGTTATTATTAGTCTTTTGAGAAATTCACATCTTATCGACGACAATGAAACTGGAAAGTTGATAGTGCCAATAGATAGGATTGATTGATTATGACATTACGACATTGTCTTAATTGATGGGAACTCGAATAGAATTCCCCTAAATGATAAGATGTTGATTATCAAATGTGATCTAAATAATTCTTGATGGATGACCATATCCTGCATTTAGACTTGAAATTATACCGTGAATGGTTATGAATTAGTCAAAGATATTATAATCTAGAAAGAACTTAAAGTAAATTTATTAAAAGATGTTCCTGCTATCTGAAATTTTAGAAGGTATTTGTTGGTAAATTACCTATACTTTCGCTATTAAGGCAAGTTGAATTTGGTACTGATTATATTCCCGGTGTTGCACTTGTGGCATGTGCACTGTACGTCAGCATCATCTGAATTAAAGAAAAAAAAAACCGTACAACTGAGAGAGTTGTCGGAGAAAGATTTTATTCTACCGAGCTCGTCATCATGAAGAGCTATGGTGTTATTATTCCTTTTATTTGTTGATTACCGTGAACTAAGTAAATTGACGATCGAAATCGATATCCACTACCCAAGATGATAGATTTGTTCGATAATTTACGAGGTTCTAGCGTATGTTTTTAAAATTCTGATCCTCGGCATGGTTATCATCAATTTCGCATCCGCGAAAAAGATTATCTATTCCAATCACAACATCCGGTACTTGTAATGAACATTATGAGTTTCAAGTGATGTCGTTTGGATTGACCAATGCACATGTAGCATCCATAAATTTGGTGAATCACATGTGTAGGCTGTAATTTGATAAATTCATGCTTTTGATCATTAAGGACCATTTGTTTGATTATAAGAATAAGAAGGAGTTAATAATTAGTTATAGACTGCCCTAAATTGGCCGAACAATTAAAACCTGTCCCTTGAATAATTAACATATGATTTAAGACTTAATCTTTTACATTATTTGATCGTGTGATTAAAAGATAATGGAATCTATATTGACTCTTTAAAAATTAAGAGCCCATTTAAGACTTTGGGTTTTACCAAAAAGAAAATGGAAATATGTTTTGATAAATGCTTTAACAAAGGATTTTTAAGGGATTATTCCATTATACACAAATCATTTAACTAAACTCCTGTTTAGGGGTAAATGTTTGTGTATACCTCAAGACAACCTAAGAGGAATTGAGAAAACCATTTAAACCATGACTTGAAATTTGAAATGATAATTTACGCTTTTCAATTAAGAAAATTTCGACCAAAGTATAACCAAATATTTTTCGAACATTTACGAATCTCATTAATTATTTTCAATAAATCAACAAAAATCGTATTAATTAAATTTAAAATTATTTTGAACATTTTCATATAATTGAACGGACTAAGAAATTTAAAAATCTTTACGTTTACGTTTCATAAAAATTGAATATTTAATATTTAATTAGTTGTAATAATTATCGACGCTTTAGACGTCGGATTGAGTAAAATAGAAAAAAAAATAATAGTTGAGACGAAACTAAAACATAGAAGATATGAAGAAAGAAATCTTGAATTAATACGGTCATGTTATATATATATCATCAGGAGAGGTGAATTTAGATATCGATGCATTATGTAAAAAGTATAAAGAACCAATTAGGATGTGTTCCTTAGTAATGATGGTACAAAATAAGTTGCCGAACAAATTAAAAATAGCTGATGTTTGCAAAAAGAGATAATATAGATAACAAAAAGAGGTTCACGGCTAATGTGAACCATCAGAATTGAGAAGCCGATGGCGTTGAATGTATAAAAGGTCGTTTGTGGTTGCCTAAATATGGAGGATTGTGAGATATAGTTGTGTTGGAATCTCGTAAGTATAAGTATTCTATTCCTGTCATTTCTGATTTAATGTATCATTATTAGAAGAAGTTGTACTAATGGAAAATTATGAAGGCAGACATCGCCTCATACATTAGTAAACAACTAGCTATTGCAAAGGTCATCATCTGAATTTGATTGGATTTGGGTCATCGTCGACAGACTGACCAAATCTGCTAATATCATTCCTGTTAATGATAGATTCTTGATGAAGAAATTGACTCTTTTGTATTTAAAGGAGTTGTGTAAACATAGTGTGCCTGTACCGATCATCTCTAACAAGATCCTTGCTTCGCATCGAATTTCTAGAGATTTGCTCAGAAGTCATTGAGAACGAACCTTGATGAGAGTATTGTGTACCACCCCAATCGAAGGGACGAGGTAAAGTAACGATGCAAAAAACTATAAGTGTTGTTCTATGTTTGAATGATTGACCTTTGGTAATAAACTGTAAAATCGTTTTCCTTTGGAAGGATTATCATTGATAATCATCGTATTAGGATTGAGATCGAATCTTGTTAGGATCTAAATATTAGAGCATCTATAAGCAAGAGTTGAGATGAAGACACCCGACATACACCCATTGTGAGTTGGACATGTCTTTTAGGTTTAAGGTTTCCTATGATGGCGAACCTAACCTTACAAAATACCCGACCCGCGAGACCTGAAATGATTATTGAAATTAGGATCTGATTATTGACTGTCGGTAGTGGGCAGGAGGTTATGTGAATATGAAATGTAGATCTTGAAGTGCCAGATGGGTAGCGAAGTGATGCCAAAATTTTCACCTTGGAAAAATGTATAGATGATCTGAAAGATCATGGGAAATAAGTCCCCGTTGTATGGGACCATAGAGATGATGTAAAAAGATTGGTTTGAAAGGCATATAAGCTGGATCTACCCTAGGACTTCAAGATCTGTGTGAATTATGATTCGTATATCGAACTTGATGGAATATCTATCAAGTGAGAATCTGATTGTTTCTTAGTAGAGTTTAGATCGGCGAAACGTTGCATTCATCAAAAACCCGTGAACATCATGGATAGAGAAAGTAACTCAACATTAAGCCTGATCTTATTCCCGTAGTTATGTTTGATGAAACTCGCGTATTGTAATGGATTATACTTGTGAGAAAAGACCGAATGTGGAGGAAATACCCACATGGCTTTAACTCTATAAGAAGCGAGTAGTAAGATGATCTTTGAGGACAAAGATACTGTTTAGGGGTAAATACTGTGACAATCCGTCAATTTATGCTTGATATTTTATTCTCAAGTATTATTTAAAAACATTATTTTGATGTTATATTATGAACTCACTTATTTTTGGGAAGAAATTTGGGTTTACATCTTGAAGTAGCATCGACTACGTCTAAACCGGAGGATTCTACGTTACGTGCTTATGTTTACATACACCGTTTTTGGTAACAGTCCGACATTTCAGGAAATAAATTTATCTGTGAATATTATTTTGGTATTTTAAATTTGTGTTGGTTCATAAACTCACAAATTTACGAGAAGAGATTAGGACTTACGAGT
Organism: Glebionis coronaria; assembly: GCA_025667525.1. NCBI lineage: Eukaryota > Viridiplantae > Streptophyta > Magnoliopsida > Asterales > Asteraceae > Glebionis > Glebionis coronaria. The sequence goes on from CM046881.1 coordinate 297,300,797, forward strand.
ATAATTTAGCGTCCTTTACGACTAAACCGGAAACCCTAGGATTACGTATTTACGTTTTTGATGAGACAATTTTTATTAGATTCGTTTTGTGCCGTTGATTCAATATTTATAAAAAACGTTTTTCTTAAAACGACCCGAGGGCACACAAATCGAGGAAACTAGAATCGAGGAGTACCCTTAAATTAGTGAGATGAGACAAGTTTACACTTGCCTCACCCCACCATGGGATGGCTAAAGCTTAGACAACACACTTGAGGTGTGTCAACTTTACATGAAAAGACTAGGACACTTGTCCTAATCTTTACACCAAACTAGCAACCTAACAAAACCATTCAACATTAAACCACTTCCTCACTTTTCTACATGCAAAACAACTCACAACTCTCTCTTGTTCTCTCTCTATGAACGTCCCATATACCTTCATAAACCACCATTTGATCAAAAATTCAACCATGAATCATGTGTTTAACTTGCAGAAGATGAAAACCCTTTGAAGATATGAAGATTGAAGGTGATCTTAACATGTGAAAAGGAGTTTTCATGGAGGTCTTTGGGCTGATTTTCAAGAAGGATTTTAGGGCTGATTTCATGGAGGTGTTCATCCATTTGAAGGACTCAAGAAGTTGCCTTGCTAAAGTTGAAGATTTGGTAACAAGGAACCATGCTTTGTTCATCAAAATCCCATCTTTTCATCATCTTGGTGGTATAGAGATTATTTCTCCCTATCATCTTGTTATTTTGAATATGTAATCTTGTATTTTATTCATTTATGTATATGTATATGATGATGAATGATGATCAAAATATTATGTGGGGATTTGGTGTGGATAGATTTGGTTAAAAAGATTGAAAACTACAAGAAAAGATGTTAAAATCTTGCTTAAAATAGTAGGCTGTATAAAATAGTAAAGAACCTTATGATAAACTGATAAAATGGTATAGATAAATTGATATACAGTAAGTATTAGGACTTGTACACATGTGAGAGTTGGTCATGCAATGGAATCATCAAAATGAGTGAGATATGATCAAAACAAAATTAGTATACCAATCTGAATAGTCTGTTTTGTAAGGACTGTTAAGGATACTTAGACATGGATTGAGCAGTAGCTATAACTAACTTATTTGTAGCACACTATATGAAGTTTATGTAATTCAAAAATGAGATTCTATCTCCTTATAGAACTCAAGATATGATAAAAATGGTGAAAGTGAAACTAATAATAAGATTTTGTGAAATTAAATTTTAATAGTATTATATAAGCAATCAAAATAATATAGTATAAAATGTGAAATTAAAATCCACTAACTTATATATTTCATTTATATAAATATGTATAAGGATAAATAAATGGACATTATATAAAAATGGTAGTTTGTTAAGTTTTATAAGTTATAAAAACTATAAACATGATTTTTACGTCTTTTCGGCTAATACCGTAAAATTAACGTTTTTCGTCAATTAAAACTTAGATGGTCGGACCCGTCTAATGTAAACTTTTTAAAAGTCATATAGTGATATATAAGTACTCAATACAAGTAAAAATCGATAAAACTCGATCTTTACAACATATAGACATTAACGGGCCAAAGTAGCCTTATTGGACTATAAACCCGACTAGTTGTTAAAACACTTATAAACTTACTTATTGGGCTTAACCCATTTGGGCCCAACATGTAAAGTATAAATACTGATAATAAAAGTACAATTGGGCTAATGAATATTATTGGGCTTGTAATAGGCCCATTGGGCTTTAAAATGTAAACAAGTTGAACTAGTGTAACTAGTCTTGACAATTTCCAACACATAAACACTATAATAAATAAGTAAAGATGTATAAACCCACTTGATTATTATCATATGTATAAATTCATCATATATATACATAATTGTTATTTTTATAAAGTCATTGGACATGAGTCTAAGACGAGTATTATTTGTCTAGGTTTCCGTGATTGAAGCACGTACCGTACATCCAAATTGCCGATAACCCGCTTTCCCACATCAACGTGAGTTCATAGCCTCGCACTCTTTTAAATGTTTTTGTGAAATATTTCATAAACCCGCGAGGGAGATAACATGTTAGTTTTACTAAAATAGGACACCATTTGTCCTGATTGTTTGTTTACTGATTTGGACCCGAATGATTGTATGACCCGATGAATGATTAAATGACCCGATAGATGAAATGAAATGAATTATTAAAGTTAGGTTATGTCACTAAAAGTCCCATTAGCATGAATTGTGAACTACCGGGATTTGGTAGACGTTTATGCATATAATAGTACTATTTGGGGACGATCACCCCAGTTCGCGCCTTGACGGTTGATCCCCGTCGTGCCACATTGAGTGGTAAGCGAATTTATGTATGAGAAGATTTACACAAGCGTGATTATTGTGACGACACGCTAATTTAGATGGGCAAATGATTGTCGAGTTAGCTACCCGTTGTTTGTTGTAGTAAGGTAACAATGTCACGCGGCTTATAATAAACCAATTAACGAAATACTGCTATACGCACCGAATTACGATATATTGCCTGACTAGCAATACGGGGTCTTATTATTGATTTTATGTTCATGTTTTGGTTTTACATAACCATATTCATATAACGATTTTTACAACGTTATAAAACGTATTGTATGATGTTTTTAACGACAGTGGTTCGTATAATGATTTTAAAGCGAAAGCCTATATTATGATTTTGATAAGGATTTGTATAAAATGACTTTGGCTATTTTATGGCCTATTAAAATGATTTGTACAAAATGATTTTCGGTAATAATTTTATACCGATGTTATATTGATGGATTTCATTAAACTCTATGAATTCACTCGGCGTTATCGCTGACCTTTTCTTTTATCATGTTTTATCTCAGGTACTTGAAGGTAATTCTCGGGAAGACAACAAGAATTCATGCCCCGCACCTAAATACTTATTTCCATTCAAATGCTTTGTAAAATCTGTATTAAATACAATGACTTGGGACCTATGTAAATTTTGATATTTATGAATGGAAATGCTTTTATTATTAAACGACGCGATTTTTATGCGTTGTCTATGATGTGAGTAATGTGCTATCCCGTAACACCAACGAGTCTTCCGCTGTATTGAATTGTATAAATTTGGGGGTGTTACAGCATGCACGCCACATGTCACTGACAAGTTGTCATATGTGCAGGTACGAGGTTCAATCCTGGGTGGCAGAGTGGCAGTGGCAGCGCTGACACGACAGACTGACTTGTCAGTACGAGGTGGTGGCAGTTGACAAATCAGAGGGTGACACGTGGCAGGTACGAGGTGTCAGTACAAGGTGGAAGATACGTCAGGGAGGCTGACCAATCAGAGGAAGACACGTGGCAGGCGGCTGGCTAATCAGAGCATGTCACGTTGCACTCAGCATGCGTCAGTCCTAGGTTTAGAGTGCTGCAGCGTGTGTCAGGCATTAATTAAACGCAAGAGCCCATGTGTTTATAGCTGGCATCAAATGGGACGTAGAAACCAAGGCAATGAGAATGGGAAAAGACAAAATTACCCATGTCTCCATCAGCCTATATATACTTCTCACTTTCTTTGTAATAGAGTTAGTGTTTTTAATAGTTGTAGATTTAATTTTTCTCTCAATGTTTTCTATTTCCTTTTTAAACTTTTGTACTAGCTTATCATTAAGCACTTTATATTGATAAAAGTTTATGTTTATCTTATTATTAATCTCTTTTAGCTTATTCTCATTCTACCTTTCTTAATATTCTAGCTAATTATTTGGGATTAGTTTTTATAACTTTTTCTTAATAAGTTAGATTTATATAAAAGTTTGAAATAAGTTATCTTATTTCAAGCTTATTGTGGGCTTATATTTAAAGATCTAGCTTATTGTGGGTGAATTTTTTTAATTAGCTTTTTAAGATTTTTGAATCACATAAGTTTTAAGCTTAATCTTACAACTTGTTAATAAGCTAGCCTTTTAATTAGTTACCTTTATGCAATATTAATTTACTTCTTTAATTTATTGCAAGTAGTTTATTAATTCGTTTAAATTTATTTGTATCTTTGATTCACCTTTTAATATTGTAGATCTAAGTTTAAAAATTAAAATATTTTTATAAAATCGAAAATAAAATAGTGTAGATCTATTAGCTTTTTGATAAAATAGTGTAGATCTATTAGGTTTTTGATAAATTATTGTAGATCTATTAATTTTTATCTTAAAAATTAAAATAGTTTTATAAAACCTAAAAAATAATGTAGATCTATTAGTTTTTATTTTAAAAATAAAAAATATTAATTGTTGCTTATCATCCTAACCACTCTTGTGTTCTTTTGATCTCGGCGTATCGATTCATCTCCTTTGATGAGGAGCTTACGGGTTTAATAGATTTAGTTCGAGTTTGATTTGAAAGGTCGTGTAATTTACGGGCCGGGTTTCGCTTTTGATTAGTTTGATTTGAGAGGCCGTATACATTACGGGCCATACTTGTTGGTTATGTGAGGCCGTATACTTTACGGGCCATATTTTATTGGTTGTGTTGATTGTTTTTAGAGCGTCTTTCTTTTGACCACGGGTACTAAATTTCTTTCCTTTTTCAATATCTAGCTTAAAGTTTATTTTCCTCTAAGTCGTTTGTTTAATTAATTAGATTAATATAAGTTTAAATTGTTTTAAAAAATATCTCTTTTATAAAAAGCGTTTTAATTAGTTTTAGAAATTATTGTTGTTTTAAAAAATAAATTTAAAATTGCAAAGATTAGTTTTCATTTAGATAAGCTTATTTTGAGTATAATGTTTACACCTTTTTGTGATTATAAAGCTTATTGGTATATAAAGCTTCAAGCTTTATCATCTCAAAAGATTAATAAGCTATAAAGGTTAAATCTTTACGCTTTATTCTTAAGTTTATCTCTTTGATTTAATTTTTGACATTTTACTTGTTATTACGTGCTTGCATTTAGTTTAACTTTACATTTAGAATATTTAATTATTTTTAAGTTATAATATAGTTTTGTTGCATCTTAGATTTAACTAGTTTCATCTAGTTTTTAAATTGTAGTATAATTTTATTGCATTTTAGAGTAATTTTATGTGAACTATTTGTGCTTTTACTTCTATATTCCCTAAGCCTATAATAGTATCCCCATTTAAGTTTAATTGGACATAAATACCAAACAAGTATTATTAACCAAAAACAATAAATCTTGTGAGAAATTTGATATCAATTCGAGTCGAGTCGAGGAAAACGAACATTAATCTCTTATACACATCTACTTGTAAATGTTATTGAAAAAGAAAAATACAAAAATAGAAACCATATAAAAGCAAAACACAAAATTAAAAATCTTTGAAAATCCAAAAATACTTTTCTCGACATGTCTTTCAGTATCGATAATATGGACGTACCTAGAAATGTCTCTCAATAACGACACAGGTTTGTACATAAAGCTCGAATGAAAGTTGTAAATATCATTAAAAACATGTCATTTCTACTTTTAATAAAAGAAATGTCTATTTTGGACAATATTTTCGAAACAACTGGTAGAGCAATCAATCTTGGGTTGAGCTTGTCACAAAACATTCAACGTTTTGAGCTCAACACAACGGCTTGTAATCACTTTCAGATTGCAACCTGAGTCTATATTCACGGGGGAGTGTACGATTTAGTACGCTTACCCGAAGCAAAAGATGATAAATCTTTTTACACTTGAGTGGATTTGTCAAGACATTCGAAGTCTATAACTCAAGTTTATGATTTAGAAAAACCTTTTCGCCAAAAAGAAATAGAGTTTTTCAAAAAGCGTTGAACACAATTTTTTCAAGAATTTTTTAATGATTATTTAAAATCTTTCAAAAATTGTGTGTTCAACAACTCCTACCCTCAAAAAGAGAAATGTGGATCGCATCCTCACAATGATAATTCAATTTGATCAAATTTTGAGGGGGAGCGTTCCAAATAATTCATGTCAGTAAGACACGTTTTTTCTCCTGAAAAATTTCAAGACTATTTTTCGCGATATATTTTAATCAAATTTGGTATCTCTAATTGTGACAATCAAACATTTTCAGGTAGTAAATTATTTTCTCGTATAATATTTTGAAACTTATTTTTGTGTTGGTTGATGAACTCACAATTTACGGATTTAAATTTGGGCTTACGTGCATAATTTAGCGTCCTTTATGATTAAACCGGAAGCCTTAGGATTACGTATTTACGTTTTTGAACTCCGTTTTTGATGAGACAAATTTTATTGGATTCTTTTTGTGCCGTTGATTCATAATTTATAAAAACGTTTTTCGTGAAACGACCCGAGGGCACGCAAATCGAGGAAACTAGAATCGAGAGATACCCGTAAATTAGTGAGGTGGGACAAAATACATTATCCCACCCCACTATAGCATGGGACGGCACAACATGGCATCACATCAAAGATGTGGCATCATGTTAGCTTGTAATTTACAAGTGTAAGCTTAAGCTTACAACTTAAGCTACCACTAGCTAAAACCATCAACCATCTCACAAACTACCATTCCCACATGCAAAATCAACAAAAAAACTCACTCAATACTCCCACCATTTCCGTCCCACTTTAAGCACAAACACCCCTTCTTGATCTTTTCTAGCCACAAAATACTTGTTATCTAGCTCTATCATGGAGTTACCTTGAAGCCTTGATCACTTGGTGGCCATTTTAACAACAAAGGAGGTGATTTGCTTGTGTCCTAGGGCTGATTTGTCAACTTATTTTCTTGGTGTTTGATGATCTTGGAGTTACATTTGGTGTTCATCAAGTTCTTGTCTTCCAAAAACAAGATATACTCTTGGTTGGTAAAGAAGATCATCCTCTCCATTTTCTCTTGTTATTTTTGTAAAGACCAAATGTATTTTTTTTCTTATTGTATATGTATATGATGAATATATGATGATAAAAATGTTGTGTGGGGATCAAGTGTTGATAAATATGCTTAAAAAGGTTAATAACCATAAGAAACAAGGCTAAAATCATGATTAATTTGTTGGCTGTATAAAAACAATATGTAACTAAAACTTGAACTGATAAACTTGCATGGTAGAATCCATTTACAGTAATTACAAGATGTCATACACATGTGAGAGTTGGCCATGCAATGGAATCATTAAAATGAGTGAGATATGATCAAAACAAGATGAGTGTGCTAATCTGAATAAGCTGTTTTGTAGGGACTTTTAAGGATAGATAAAGTTAAAATGAGAAGTAGCTATAACTAAGTTAATTGTAGCACATAATATGAAGTTCATGCCACCCAAAAATGAGCTTCTAATTCATTGTAGAACTCTAGATATGATAAAAATGGTGAAGATGAAAATAAAAATCAGATTTTGAAGAATTAATGTTTATTACTATTATATAAGCACTCAAATTATATAGTATAAACTGTGAAATTAAAACCAACTAACTTATGAATTTCATTTATATAAATATGTATAAGGTTAAATAAATGGATAAATTATAAAAATGGTAGTGGAATAATATTTATAAGTTATAAAAATTATAAACATGATTTTTACGACTTTTTCAGCTATTACCGTAAAATTAACGTTTTTCGCCAATTAAAACTTAGACGATCAAACCCGTCTAATGTAAAGTTTTTTAAAAGTCATATACTGATATATAAGTATCTAATACAAGTAAAAACCGATAAAACCCGAACTATAGGACATACGGACATTAACGAGCTAAGTAAGCATATTGGACTAATAATTGGACTAAATAAGTTAAACACTTATACAAAGTACTTATTGGGCTTAACCCATTTGGGCCCAACATGTAAAGTGTGGATACTGATAATATAAGTATAAAATGAATTAATACAAGTTAAAGAACTTATAATAAGCTTATTGGACTTAAAATAGGTAAATAGGTAAAACTAGTAAACTAGTAAAAAGTTACCAATACGTAAACACTAAAATGAGTAAACAAGGATGTATAAACCCACTTGATCATCATCATATGTACAAAATCATCATATGTATATTGTTATTTGGATAAAGTCATTGGACAAGAGTCTAAGACCGATTATTATTTATATAGGTTTCCGTGACCGAAGCACGCCCGTAGCCGATAATCCGCCTTTCATTATCAACGTGAGTTCATAGCCTCGCACTCTTTTAAATGTTTTATAAAATTATTTGTAAACCCGCGAGGGAGATAACATGCTAGATTTTGATAAAAATAGAACACAAGTAGTCCCGATGGTATGCTTAATGATATGGACCCGAATGATGCTATGACCCTATAAACGAGACAAAAAGGATTATTAGTAGTTAGGTTATGTCACTTAATGTCCCATTAGCATGAATTGTGAACTACCGGGATTTTGGTAGACGCTTATGCATTTGATAGTACTATTTGGGGACGATCACCCTAGTTCGCGCCTTGACGGTTGATCCCCGTTGATAGTTATAAAATTACCCCTTTAGGAAAAGGAAGGCAATTAGGGCAAGTAGTGAATACGACGATTTAGGAAAACCGTGTATTAATGACCCTAAAGTGAGTTCGTTCTCAAGGAGGCTTAGTGTGTGTGTAATGAATTGATTATCTTTGTGATTATATTGTTGAAAAAGGAAAATAGAAATGAGATTAGAAGAGAATGACGGTTACGAAGACGGATTAAACTAAGTCGAAAAAGGTGTACACGTAAAACCGTAAAAAGTGCTAAAATTAAAATTTTACCCTAAAAATTCCTAAAAATTACCAAAAATCCACAATAATATTCTAAGAGTTTACAAAAAATCAAAACTTGCCAAAACCTTTTAATTAATTAGATAATAACTTTTTAATGCTAATTAAAGCCCTAAAAATTATTAAAAAGTCCCAAACAAGATTTTAAAGTTTGTAAACCTCAAAAATACTCTAATTAAGCTAAAAAGTATTTTTCAAAATTTTAAATCAACTAAAAACTAATTTTAAACAATTAAAAACTACTAAAATCAATTAAAACTTAAATTAATTCTAGAAAATAATTAAAAGACTCTAAAAATATTTGGAAAGTTGCAAAATTCCTAATTAAGTGTTTAGAACCTAGGAAAAATATAAAAACTTGGAAAATTAGACTTTTAATTTTTACTAATAAAATAATATTAAAATAATATTAAAAATCCAAAAATCATAAAAAATTCTAAAAACTTGCAAACTAGCTTAATTTAACCTAAATAACTCCGAAATGAAAGTGAAATTACCTAAATACCCTTAATGGGCCTAGAAAATGGGCTAAACCCAAAACAGTACATTATTGGGCCAAATTTGGGCCCAATAATAAAAGTGTTCACAATAAGCCCAAAAAGCACAGGTTGACTCAAAATTTGATTTTAAACAACTTTTTCCAAAGGCCCAAAAGGTGAAAGTGTGAAATAAGCTAGCTTATACCAAGCAGCTTATTCTTAATGGGCTTTTTGGCCCATTAAGCTATAAACCAATGCCATAAGCTAAAATTTGACACACAAGCTTCTTTTGACCTAAAGAAGACTTCTGCAAAAAGAAATTTGAAATAAGCCCAAGGAATAAGCCTGAAAATGCAATAAGCAATCTACAGAAAAGGACAAAATAGTCGTTTTTGAGTTCTAGGCCACCCCAAGTGCTGATTCAAGTTTCTATAGCTTCTAAATGACTTAATTAAGCAAAATCAACAAAGAGTTTTCAAATAAGCTGACTCAATAAGCTGGAAAAAGCAAATAAGCACTTATGTAAAAGTCAAATAAGTTGGTTTTCTAGTAAAAAGTAAAAGTCAAAGTCCAATAAGCTCCAGTCTACTTAAATGGGTCAAATAATGAAGACCTATCACAAAAAATAAGATGTTGCAAGTCTGGATAAGCTAGAATAGCTTATTGATAAGCTGAGTTCAAAATTACACTAGCAGGGGCTAGCAGATTTAAGCAAGAGATAGACCCAATCATTAACAACACAATCCAACAACACAATATCAAGTTATAATCACAAACAGATAGACCCAAACACCCCTTTATCTTTTCAAAATAAAATTTTTCAAAGTAAAAGTGAGATTCAAGACCACCCAAGTTCAAATAAACACAATAACAAGTAAGATTAACAGATTCAAGCAGATTTAAGCCATAAAATTCACAAGAACACAAGCCACATACAAATATCACCAAAAATTATGAATTTAAGCAGATTTTAGGATGGAGTATGCAAACATCATGGATGTACATCCAAACCCACGAATTTATGAGCTTATGTACTAGCAAGAACAAGTACAAGCTTCCAATAACACCCCTGCTAAGAATCAACAAGGTTAGAAGCACAAGTATAAAAAATAGAAACTTAGAAAATCTTGATTAATGCAACCTTGTTACCCCACACTTGATTATCCCCAAGTTATAAGCCTCACCACACCTTAATCAACTCAATTAGGATGCTATGATCAGCCCTATAACCCAAGAATTCCAAGATAGAAACAAGAACCTAGCAAAATATCAAGAAAATGAAGAAAATGTGCAAACTTTTGCACACTCCTCTTTTGAAAACAGGTTTTAAACTTCAAATTAAGTAAGCAATAAACATAAACAAGCAGTAATAAGATGTCACTTGGTCTTTCTTCAAAACACTTAACTCAAATTCATAAAACTGAAAAGGGATTTACAAGTGCTTGAATAAAGGAAAAACCAAAAGCAGGAATAAATGTAATGAGCTAGACCCTTTATATAGAGGGTGTACATGGTCCTAGAAAGCTGAAAATGTAAAAACCCTAAGCATTGGACTTCAAGAAATACCCTTGTGGAAATTTGAAATCTTGAGCTCTTGTGACTTTATCTTGGACGTTTGTGGAGTGTATAGCTGTTGGAATTGCATCCAATGGCTCTTGTGAAGCTTAAAAACTAAGCAAGTCTGTGGGACGTTGGATTCTCTTTATTGTTTTGTCTTCTTCTCCAAGAGGTGGGACAAGGGTTTTTCATGTGACATGGGTGATGATGTGGCATAGGGTTTAAGGATTTGGATGTGTTTATGTTGACCTTAATCATAAATCTGGACACTTTGGTGGCTTAATTTTAAGTAGTTTAGAAAAACCCAATTTGGATTATGAATGCCAAGAACATGGGTTTGATCTGTTTTAGTTTTTAAACCAAGTGTTAGGCGCCAATTAAAACTAATCAGTTAAGATTAGTTAATTAATGGGGTTAGTGGGATCTGATGTGGAGGAAGGGTGAAAGGTGATTGGTAGAAGTGGTGAGTGGGGTGAGGTGGCAGATTCTGGTTGGTTAAGGTAAGTATCTTGTCTGGCCAAGAATAAACCTTCTTCTCTTCTTCTCTTGTCTTTTCAATCAAACTTGCTATCAACGCCCATTTCCTTCTTTAACAACTTTTCATTTTCACATTTTTGCCACAAAAAGGTTTTAAAAGATGAAATCAGGGGTATTTCTTGCCATTTTTGAATTCTTCAAGGGCTGATTTGGCATTTTGATGATGGATAATGGTCTTGACTTGTATGTTGAGCATTTTGGAGGACTGAAATTGCCAAGTCTTGTTTGATGAGGGACCATTTTTGCCAAATGTTGAAAGTCAAGGGTCCTTTTTATAATTTTAGTATTTCCAAAGGACCAAACTTGTAATTTCTTATACTTTGAAGGACTTCATGATATATTTGACTTTGTGGAGGATATTGGTTGACAATTTAGCTTTGTTGAGGGGCTAAACTTGCCAATTCTTCAAAGTGGAGGGCCCTTTTTGTAATTTTGGCAAACTTTAGGGACCAAACTTGTAATTATGAGGATACAAGGGTATAAAGTGTCAGTTCTTCCATATTGGAGGACCATTCTTCATAATTCTTCAAATCTTCAAGGGTTGATCTTGGGAAAATCTTCATTAGGGCTTGGTTCATTGTGCGGCTTCGTTTCCCGTGTTCGTTTTTGTATGATTCTTGTGATCTTTTGTCAATTTCTCAATATCCGTACCTAAAATACACAAGCCACAAATACAAGCATATATATGGGTATTTTGATGATATTTAATGCATTTTAAGCCCTATTTGGATGATGAGACTATGTATAAAAGCAGTCTCATCACCCCCCCCCATACTAAACCATTGCCGTGCCCTCACGCAATGCTAGAATAAAGTATTGTAGCATCTCTAAAATTCTTTTTTATTCACTTTATTGAACGATAAACTAGCTACACTAATACTATTGCTACTACTACTTGCGTTTTAGACATAATGTATGATTTTCATCGCAAAATGGGACGTTTAGGTTCATAGAATAAGAACACGTGAATGCTTTGTTAGAAATAATTTCATCGTCCTCGATTTTCACCCCAATTCCATGCCAAGTGTGTAACGAGATCATTGTCATTATAAGTTAGTAATGCTAACACTACTCATATGCCCTAATCACGTACTTATCCTCCCATTATTCCTAAGTTGTATCTCTTATATTTTATATTGTCTTGAATGTTTCACAAGGATACATTGTTTGACTTATGCGATAATAGAGATTTAGGTCTAAAAATAGAGTCCTAACGGTGTAACCAAGACCGTCAAATCAATAACCCCTCCTAATAGACAACGATGTCAAAAAATTAAGTTGACAAGAAGAATCGATAAACACGGTTTTATAACGGCTTTGAACATGAGACTTATTACCAAGATTTTTATATGCCCCCTAACGGAAGGGCCTTATTATCTTTGGTTTACCTCCATCTTTTATTCAACTTCGCCACGAAGCTTTTATTATGACTTCGGTCTTGCCTTGCCTTTTATTATCCACCTCATCGGTAGTTTTATTAGCCAAATACGTATATCCTCACGCTAAGGCGAATTTTGGATCTTTAAAGCTTCGAAGATTAAGGCTTGATTCACTTTCAATTTTGCATAGATTTTTCGGCCTTGTGGGGCTTCAAATTGTTTGCTTGATTTAGGTGAGCACTTGAAATCTTATTATTGGGTGAAGCTTTTGATTATTGGGGTGCCAATACTTCAAAACCGTGACGCTGGCGATACCTTAATGTCTTCCCAATTTAATTACACGGAAGCTACTAGAAAAGACTAGAAACCCAACAATCCCAACTAAACCGCTAAGTCAATATTTATTAAGCAAAAATATTTACATGCGAAGGGAGAATAAGCAAACAACGAGAACACATGAGTTTTTGAAAGAATACGAGTACTCTACGTTTAGCATAGTAACTTATAATTAACCCTATCATTTTTCGTCCTCATTTAAGAGACTTAGCCTAATGTGTAGTTAAGGAATCAAAGCTAAGTGCTCAACACGCACGGTCGAGTCAAAAATTACTCTTATTCTCGCCATCAGAAAACCTACATTCGTGTCTTCAAACACTTATAAAACATGAGAAAATTTTTAAAATTTGGCCATTTTTAGCCTTATTTTGCAACAAAACGATAAACAAAAAGATAAACTTTTGGCCATTTTTAGCCTTATTTTGCAACAAAACGATAAACAAAAAGATAAAGTTTGTAAAGCGTGAAGGTTTGGCAAGGCAAGTATCTATTCACCCCCCATACTAAAGTTAAACATTGTCCTCAATGTTTCGAGTCTAGGGGTGCAAACACCCCCATACTAGAGACGTAGTCGAATGCATAATCTAGCATGGAAAGGGTGTAACCAATAAATTAATAGCCGTTTATGAAGTGTGCTAAAAACCTAAGGTTAGAACATCAAAAGGATATATCATTTGGATATTGAGAAAGTATTCAAAGCAAACGATCGAGTGCTCCCATAAACGAACACGAGAGGCTCCAATCGTGAACATCATGATCATCTAAAAACCACAATTCACAAACAACCACGGAACCAAGGTTGGAAGGGCACAAATCCCCACACGTTAACTACATTAGAAAGCGATAATATGTACATAGGATAAGCATGGGACTCCCCCACGAGGCTCCTCGTTTTTGATTACCGAGTCATGAGCTCGACTCGATCCCCTCAATACTAATTATCATTGGGGAAGGTGACTTGGTCGAGGTAGTTCAAGGATGGAACTTCCCCGCCAAAGTAGTGCTTCAACCTATGTCCATTCACCTTGAAGTTAGGACCATCATCTTGAGCTAGCTCGATGGTCCCATACGGAAACACTTGAGTCACGGTGAATGGACCGGACCAATGGGATTTCAACTTATCGGAAAAGATTTTCAATCGAGATTTAAAAAGCAAAACTTGATCCCCAATGTTAAAAACCTGGTTTTTAATTTTAGAATCATGCAACTTTTTAGTTTTTTCCTTATAAATCAATGAATTTTCATAAGCAATGTCCTTCAATTCATCCAATTCATTTAATTGCATTTTCCGGTGTTTTCCCGCGGTCTCCATATCATCATTACAATGCTTTAGGGCCCAATAAGCCTTGTGTTCCAACTCGATAGGCAAATGACAATTCTTTCCATACACAAGCTTATAGGGAGTGCACCCAATGGGTGTCTTATGAGCGGTCCTAAAGGCCCATAAAGCATCGTCCAACTTATCCGACCATAATTGTCGGTTTTCCCCAACGGATCTCTCCAAGATTCTCTTCAACGCTCGGTTTGAAACCTCGACTTGCCCACTCGTTTGTGGGTGATAAGCCGTAGAAAGCCGATGTGTAACCCCATATTTCCTTAGGACCCTTTCGAATTGGTCGTTACAAAAATGGGTTCCACGATCGCTTATGATCGCACGAGGGGTTCCAAACCGAGAAAACAATCTTTTCAAAAACTTGACTACCACACGAGCATCATTGGTGGGAAAAGCCTTAGCTTCCACCCACTTAGATAGGTAGTCAACCGCAACGAGAATGTACTTATTACCACGAGATGATGGGAACGGCCCCATAAAGTCTATACCCCAAACGTCAAAGATCTCACACACTTGGATGATATTTTGTGGCATTTCATCTTTTTGTGAGGCCTTTCCTTGTCGTTGGCATGAATCACATGACTTCACAAGATCTTGTGAATCTCGGTAAATAGTAGGCCAAAAGAAGCCGGCATCAAACACCTTCTTAGTCGTGAGATTAGCACCGTGGTGACCACCTGTGGGTCCCTCATGGCAAGCTCTAAGGATGTTAGAAGCTTCGGTGCCAAATACACAACGTCGAATGATTTGATCCGCACAAGTTCGAAACAAGTAAGGGTCGTTCTAAAAGTAGAATTTGACGTCACGAAAGAATTTTCGTTTTCTTGAGTCGTCATACCCTTAATGATGAAGTTACCCGCATGGTAATTTGCAAAATCCGCAAACCATGGGGTGGAAGAATCAAGCTTAGAATTCACTACACCAAGTGTCTCGAGCGGAAATGTTTCGGTGATTTCCTTGGGCTCGTAAACACTTTTGTGAGGATCTTCCAAACGAGAAAGATGGTCGGCCGCTAGATTATCGGCTCCTTTTTTGTCAATGATGGTGTGATCAAATTCTTGAAGGAGGAGAATCCAACGAAGTAATCTCGACTTAGCATCTTGCTTTGCCATGAGATACTTGATAGCCGAATGATCCGTATACACTATGCATTTAGCTAAGACGAGGTAAGGTCGGAACTTCTCAAATGCATACACCACGGCAAGGAACTCCTTCTCCGTTGTAGTGTATTTTAGTTGAGCCTCGGTCATCGTCTTTCTAGCATAGTGAATAGGCAAGAAGTGCTTATCATGACGTTGCCCCAAAACGGCCCCAATAGCGTAATCACTAGCATCACACATGAGCTCAAAGGGGAGGTTCCAATTGGGAGCAACAAGAATGGGAGCTTCGGTAAGTTTCCTCTTAAGGATTTCAAAGGCTCGTATACAATCTTCGTCAAAGACAAAACGTGCCTCTTTTTCAAGAAGATGTGTAATGGGTCGAGAGATCTTTGAAAAATCCTTGATGAATCGATGATAAAAGCCCGCGTGGCCTAGGAAACTCCTAACTCCCTTAACGGTTTTGGGATGAGGTAATTTGGCGATGACGTCTACCTTAGCTTGATCTACCTCAATCCCCGCTTTCGAGACCTTGTGCCCTAAGACGATTCCACTCTTAACCATAAAATGACACTTTTCCCAATTGAGCACAAGGTTGGTTTCCTCACAACATTTTAACATTCTCTTAAGGTTCGACAAACACGAAGTGAACGAATTACCAAACACGGAAAAGTCATCCATGAATACTTCCATCGTCTTCACGATCATGTAATGAAAAATAGCCATCATGCACCTTTGAAAGGTTCCCGGTGCATTACAAAGTCCGAATGGCATTCTACGATAGGCAAACGTTCCATATGGACACGTAAACATAGTCTTTTCTTGATCACGAGGATCGATGGGAATTTGGAAGTAACTGGAAAAACCATCTAAAAAGCAATAGAAATCATTTCCCGCAAGACGCTCCAACATTTGGTCCATGAAGGGCAAGGGAAAATGGTCTTTTCGAGTGGCTTCATTCAACTTACGATAGTCAATGCACACTCTCCATCCGGTCACGAGTCTAGTGGGAATCATCTCGTTGGCATCGTTTGGCACAACGGTCATCCCTCCCTTATTAGGGACACAATGAATAGGACTCACCCAAGGGCTATCGGAAATAGGGTAAATCATTCCCGCGTCAAGGAGTTTAAGGACCTCCTTTTTGATGACGTCGTGAATTTTGGGGTTCACCCTCCTTTGACTTTGGATTACGGGCTTGTAATCCTCCTCCATTAAGATTTTGTGGGTACAAAACATGGGATCGATTCCCTTAATGTCGGATAACTTCCACGCAATTGCCCTTTTGTGGTCCTTTAGAACATCGAAAAGTGTGGTTTTTTCATCATTCGAAAGTTCCTTCGCAATCATAACCGGCAACTTGTCGTCCTCCTCCAAATAGACGTATTCGAGATGATGAGGTAAATCTTTCAACTCGAGGATAGGTGGTTCCTCAAGTGAAGATTTGGGCTCGATACTCATAACCTCCTCGGGCGGAGGAAATGGGAAATCGTTAAGAAAATCCTTGACAATCGAGAAGTCCTCATCGTTGTCGAGGTCTTCGTTACAAGTACGTGGAACATCGAATTCTTTCCAACGTAAAACCACCACCTTCAAATGGAGTGAAGGTTGGTGTCGAATTATCAAGAATCGGATCTAACATAGTGGGATTGCCACTAGTTTCTTCATCACCAAAACCTAGAACTTCTTGTGAGAATTCCTCGCAAACAACGTCACGCATATCAACGAGGTTTATGGTTGCAACGGAATGAACATGAGAAATTTGAGAGTTTTGAGTTGCGTTTATAACAAGTTCCTCGTCGTTGAAACGTAAGGTGATCTTTCTAGCATGAACATCGGTCAAAGCCATAGACGTATCTAAAAACGAACGACCTAAAATGAGAGGAACTTGAGGATCCGTGGGGATATCAACAACGATAAATTCTACGGGATAGTAGAACTTCCCCACTTTCACAAAAACGTCTTCCGCCAAACCACATGCAGGAATCGTGGAATGGTCGGCCAACTCGATAGACATTAGTGAAGGAGTAATATTAGGAAGATTGAGCGACTTGAAGATTGCAAGTGGCACCAAGTTAATACTAGCACCAAGATCGGCCAAGGCGAAGCATTCCTCCATATCTTGGATTGCACAAGGGATCAAAAATTTACCGGGATCACCGACTTTTTGAGGTATGCGATTAAGATAAACCGACGAACAACTAGACAATTGGTGCAATTTCTCCTTGTTGTTCAACATACTCTTAAAGTTAGCGGCAAATCGAGGCATCATGACCAAAGCATCTGCGAAACTCACATTAAAGTGCAAATCACGAAAAATTTTCAAAAAAAGCTCAAATTGATAATTGTCGCGCTCTTGACGTTTCTCCTTCCTAAGTCTCGATGGATAGGGCAAAGGTGGTGTAGGTTGAGGCATAGTAGGCATAGCCTTTGGAATCTCGGGTTCCAATGAGGGTAATGGGTCAACCGTAGGTGTGGCATGAGCTGTACTTCATGGGATTAGGACATGCTCCTTTTGGACCACCACCTTGGGTTCTTCCTCAATTGCTTCCTCCGTAGGAGCAATTGGTTGAGGAGTCGGTTCCTTAAGTGTCTTACCACTACGTGTGGTAATCACTTTCATCTCACCCTTAGGGTTGGATATGGTGTTGCTAGGAAGACTACTCGAAGACGGTTTACACATTATTGCCTCAAACATAGATGAGATTTTATCTTCAAAATTGGATTGCCTCAATACGGCCTCGGTTTGCCTTTTCTCGGCCTTAATCATCTATTGTTTAATCTCATGTTGCCCTTGTTCCATTTTTTGTTGGTTTTGTTGCAACCTAGTGACATTTCCTTCCATCTTGTTGGTGTGGATTTTAAGTTCATTAGCTAACTCTTTTTTCAACTCTTTCTTCAAGTCGTTCTTAAACTCAGATCTTAGGCTAATGATTTCTCTTTGAATATTGTCAAACCTAGCATCATTCCCACTAGCGTATTCAACAAACTCACTTGGAAGATCTTTCAATGTTTGCAAACCCTTGTTGTTGTTTTGAAAATCATTTTGATTCTTGTTTGAAACTTGATTATTAGCCCCTTGATTCCCATAGTTTCCCTTGTTGTAATTGTTTTTGAAACCAACTGGATTGTTGCGATAGTTGTTGTTAGCATTTTGATTTGAACCAAAACCCGGTGGAGTCATTTGATTAGAGCGGGAAACTTGACCGTTTTGGTTGTAATTTCCCGTGGCCACGAAGGCACTCGAAGTGTTACCACCGTTGGTAATGCACTCGGAGAAATCATGACCTCCACCACAATACATGCAAGAAACCTCAACCACTTTAGCCGTAGCGGGAGCATTTTGTTCACCAACTTTAAACTCAATCAAAAGTCCTTTAAGCTTATCAAAAATCTTGTTTTCCAAGTTTGCCGCAATTTGGCAAGCATCGATGGTATTAGACAAAGAAGGTGAAGCCGAAGACGAAGCCTTACGAACAGTAGACGTGCTACGAGGACTATACACCTTAGATCTATTTTCAATTATCACCAAAGCTTCCTCAACCATTTTACACAAAAAATTACCACCCGCGGCGGCATTCAAATAATCCCTTTCATGATCATTAAGTCCATTGTAAAACGTGTCAATTTGATGCAAGTCGGAAAAAGCGTGATGAGGACATTCATGTAACATTTCCTTAAAGCTATTCCAAGCCGTTGAAAAACTTTCATTAAACTCTTGTGAAAACTTTGAAATCTCGTTTTTCAAGTGCATAGTCTTAGAGGTCGGAAAAAATTGGTTCACAAACTTAGACACGAGATCCTTCCACGTCAATATAGAATTGGGTGGCTCTTTCTCTAACCAAATTTTAGCGGGCCCCGCTAAGGAATACGGAAAAAGCATCATCTTAATTGAGTCATTCGAGACATCCTTAAACTTGCAAGTGGCGGTAAGACGATTGAATTGGCGGATATGGTTGTGTGGATTGTCCTTCTCATCACCACGGAATTTGTTGTTTTGGATCATCGACAATAAACCCGTTTTCACCTCAAAATTCTCCGCAAGGATAGCGGGAATCACAATAGCCTCTCCATAACCCTCGGTGGGTGCTTGAAGTAACTCCATCATAGTTCGATTCTCCATGGTTGGTGCTTCTCTTACAATGGGTTCGTCAATAGGAGACTCCTCACTAGAAAGATTGGGAGTGGGAGTTTTGTTCTTTCGTTTACGTGCACGTCTTGCTTTATTACGAGTTAGCATAAACGTCACGTACAACGAGGGGACGAGCAAAGAAGATTCTTTTTGGTGTTTTGTATTTTTCAATTTTTTTTGTGGTTTTTGATTGTATTAACCTTTTTGGATCTTGTGGAATGTATTAAGTAGACACAAATCTACAAATCTCCTCCTTAATCAAATCTCTTGATTAAAGAAGCCTCAAGGAATGAAAACGATCACGTGAAGTGAACGCCTTCGATGACTTTAGAACGTTGGTGGAACACCAAAACGTTCAAGAGGGTTTAATCAATGGAAACCAAGAAAATATATATGATACTTAGTAATACTTTGGGCGGCAAAACCCTCGATTAGCTCTCAAAATCAAATACTCACAAGCAAGCGGGGAAACGAGGCGGCGCGAAGCACTTAAGAGCCTTTTTCCTTAGGATATATTTTATAATATCCGCCTTATACCCACCTTATAGTTTGTATTTTCAAAATTGAGCTTCACAAAAGTATTTATCTATTTTTGCCTTTTTCTTTGGTTTGAGATTCGAATACAATGATTGGGTAATGACCTCCCAAGTCAAGGGAGTGATTTCTCACGTATTTGGAGTACTTGTGAATTTATTGTTCTACGTATACACTATAGTAATAGTATTCACACAAAAACCGAAAACCGATAATACGTATTAGTAGAGTGCTACCAATACATATTCTATTTATGGTTAATATATAAAAACAAAAATTCCAATAAAAACACAACACGCCTCCCCGGCAGCGGCGCCAAAATGATAGTTGTAAAATTACCCCTTTAGGAAAAGGAAGGCAATTAGGGCAAGTAGTGAATACGACGATTTAGGAAAACCGTGTATTAATGACCCTAAAGTGAGTTCGTTCTCAAGGAGGCTTAGTGTGTGTGTAATGAATTGATTATCTTTGTGATTATATTGTTGAGAAAGGAAAATAGAAATGAGATTAGAAGAGAATGACGGTTACGAAGACGGATTAAACTAAGTCGAAAAAGGTGTACACCTAAAACCGTAAAAAGTGCTAAAATTAAAATTTTACCCTAAAAATTCCTAAAAATTACCAAAAATCCACAATAATATTTTAAGAGTTTACAAAAAATCAAAACTTGCCAAAACCTTTTAATTAATTAGATAATAACTTTTTAATGCTAATTAAAGCCCTAAAATTATTAAAAAGTCCCAAACAAGATTTTAAAGTTTGTAAACCTCAAAAATACTCTAATTAAGCTAAAAAATATTTTTCAAAATTTTAAATCAACTAAAAACTATTTTTAAACAATTAAAAACTACTAAAATCAATTAAAACTTAAAATAATTCTAGAAAATAATTAAAAGACTCTAAGAATATTTGGAAAGTTGCAAAATTCCTAATTAAGTGTTTAGAACCTAGGAAAAATATAAAAACTTGGATAATCAGACTTTTAATTTTTACTAATAAAATAATATTAAAATAATATTAAAAATCCAAAAATCAAAAAAAAATCTAAAAACTTGCAAACTAGCTTATTTTAACCTAAATAACTCAGAAATGAAAGTGAAATTACCTAAATACCCTTAATGGGCCTAGAAAATGGGCTAAACCCAAAACAGTACACTATTGGGCCAAATTTGGGCCCAATAATAAAAAGTGTTCAAAATAAGCCCAAAAAGCACAAGTTGACTCAAAATTTGATTTTAAACAACTTTTTCTAAAGGCCCAAAAGCTGAAAGTGTGAAATAAGCTAGCTTATACCAAGTAGCTTATTCTTAATGGGCTTTTTGGCCCATTAAGCTATAAGCAAATGCCATAAGCTAAAATTTGACACACAAGCTTCTTTTGACCTAAATAAGACTTCTGCAAAAAGAAATTTGAAATAAGCCCAAGGAATAAGCCTGAAAATGCAATAAGCAATCTACAGAAAACGACAAAATAGTCGTTTTTGAGTTCTAGGCCCCCCAAGTGCTGATTCAAGTTTCTATAGCTTCTAAATGACTTAATTAAGCAAAATCAACAAAGAGTTTTCAAATAAGCTGACTCAATAAGCTGGAAAAAGCAAATAAGCACTTATGTAAAAGTCAAATAAGTTGGTTTTCTAGTAAAAAGTCAAAGTCAAAGTCCAATAAGCTCCAGTCTACTTAAATGGGTCAAATAATGAAGAACTATCACAAAAAATAAGTTGTTACAAGTCTGGATAAGCTAGAATAGCTTATTGATAAGCTGAGTTCAAAATTACACTAGCAGGGGCTAGTTTTTGGTGTTAAGCAGTGGAAACTTTTTCCACTGCTTGACTTGTTTGACTTTTTGTCTTTAGTGACTTTTTTGGAGATTCAGATTACACAAAGGCACCCAAATGATCTTTGGATCAAAAGGAGTCAAGAACAATCAAAATATCACAATCACAAACACCCAATTGATACAGTTTAATCAATCAATCACCAGATATGATACAAACATGAACACTTAAGCAGTTGAGCACTTATAAGCAGTTTTAGCACAAATCAGCCAGCCAAATTCAACCAAATGCATACACAAGCTATTATAAACTCCAATAAGCAAGTCTAAACAGGTTGCATGCAATGGTTCAAAGAATTAAGCAAGATTCAAGCCAATGAAAGTTACTGATGAACAATAACACATGTAGTTTTACACTTTGGTGATGTATTTGACAAATAAGCCAGATTCAACACTCAATATCTATCAAATAAGTTATAATAATGATGTTCTAACAACTTTCAACCCTAAGCATGCACAAATACTAGATTTCACCAAAATCTTAGGTCAAAAACAGTTAAATTCAACAAGTTATAGCAGATTGTGTGATTTGAAGTTTCAAACCCAAAAACTTGCAGCAAAACACTCTCAACAAGGCATATATCAGATACCAATCATAAACAACACAATCCAACAACACAATATCAAGTTATAATCACAAACAGATTGACCCAAACACCCCTTTATCTTTTCAAAATCAAATTTTTCAAAGTAAAAGTGAGATTCAAGACCACCCAAGTTCAAATAAACACAATAACAAGTAAGATTAACAGATTCAAGCAGATTTAAGCCATAAAATTTACAAGAACACAAGCCACATACAAATATCACCAAAAATCATGAATTTAAGCAGATTTTAGGATTGAGTATGCAAACCTCATGGATGTACATCCACACCCACGAATTTATGAGCTTATGTACTAGCAAGAACAAGTACAAGCTTCCAATAACACCCCTGCTAAGAATCAACAAGGTTAGAAGCACAAGTATAAAAATTAGAAACTTGGAAAATCTTGATTAATGCAACCTTGTTACCCCACACTTGATTATCCCCAAGTTATAAGCCTCACCACACCTTAATCAACTCAATTAGGATGCTATGATCAGCCCTATAACCCAAGAATTCCAAGATAGAAACAAGAACTTAGCAAAATATCAAGAAATGGAAGAAAATGTGCAAACTTTTGCACACTCCTCTTTTGAAAACAGGTTTTAAACTTCAAATTCAGTAAGCAATAAACATAAACAAGCAGAAATAAGATGGCACTTGGTCTTTCTTCAAAACACTTAACTCAAATTCATAAAACTGAAAAGGGATTTACAAGTGCTTGAAACCAAAAGCAGGAATAAATGTAATGAGCTAGACCCTTTATATAGAGGGTGTTAAAGCTGAAAATGTGAAAACCCTAAGCATTGGACTTCCAGAAATACCCTTGTGGAAATTTGAAATCTTGAGCTCTTGTGACTTTATCTTGGACGTTTGTGGAGTGTATAGCTGTTGGAATTGCATCCAATGGCTCCTGTGAAGCTTAGAAAGTGGGACGTTGGATTCTCTTTACTGTTTTGTCTTCTTCTCCAAGAGGTGGGACAAGGGTTTTTCATGTGACATGGGTGATGATGTGGCATAGGGTTTAAGGATTTGGATGTGTTTATGTTGACCTTAATCATAAATCTGGACACTTTGGTGGCTTAATTTTAAGTAGTTTAGAAAAACCCAATTTGGATTATGAATGCCAAGAACATGGGTTTGATCTGTTTTAGTTTTTAAACCAAGTGTTAGGCGCCAATTAAAACTAATCAGTTAAGATTAGTTAATAAATGGGGTGAGTGGGATCTGATGTGGAGGAAGGGTGAAAGGTGATTGGTGGAAGTGGTGAGTGGGGTGAGGTGGCAGATTCTGGTTGGTTAAGGTAAGTATCTTGTCTGGCCAAGAATAACCCTCCTTCTCTTCTTCTCTTTTCTTTTCAATCAAACTTCTATCAACGCCCATTTCCTTCTTTAACAACTTTTCATTTTCACACTTTTGCCACAAAAGGTTTTAAAAGATGAAATCAGGGGTATTTCTTGCCATTTTTAAATTCTTCAAGGTCTGATTTGGCATTTTGATGATGGATAATGGTCTTGACTTGTATGTTGAGCATTTTGGAGGACTAAAATTGCCAAGTCTTGTTTGATGAGGGACCATTTTTGCCAAATGTTGAAAGTCAATGGTCCTTTTTGTAATTTTGGGATTTTCAAAGGACCAAACTTGTAATTTCTTGTACTTTGAAGGACTTCATGATATATTTGACTTTGTGGAGGATATTGGTTGACAATTTAGCTTTGTTGAGGGGCTAAACTTGCCAATTCTTCAAAGTGGAGGGCCCTTTTTGTAATTTTGACAAACTTTAGGGACCAAACTTGTAATTATGAGGATACAAGGGTATAAAGTGTCAATTCTTCCATATTGGAGGACCCTTCTTCATAATTCTTCAAATCTTTAAGGGTTGATCTTGGGAAAATCTTCATTAGGGTTTGGTTCATTGTGCGGCTTCGTTTCCCGTGTTCGTTTTTGTATGATTCTTGTGATCTTTTGTCAATTTCTCAATATCCGTACCTAAAATACACAAGCCACAAACACAAGAATATATATGGGTATTTTGATGATATTTAATGCATTTTAAGCCCTATTTGGATGATGAGACTATGTATAAAAGCAGTCTTATCACCCGTCGTACCACATTGATTGGTAAGCGAATTTATGTATGAGAAGATTCCATAGCGTGATTTTTGTGACGACACGCTAACTTAGATGGGCAAATTGTTTGTCGGGTTCGCGGCCCGTTCTTTTCATAGTAAGGTAACAATGTCATGCGGCTAATAATAATCCTATATAATCTAAATATCCGATATGATAACGACGCTAATAACGATAATAATATTACCTATAATGTTAATATTGAGGCTACGGTCTCATGGACGGTTTCAGATGTATGCTTGATTCATATATTGCCTGACTAGAAATACGTGGACTTACTTCTGATATTATACTTGTGTTCTGATTTTAACGATTGTTTTATATAATGGTTTTTATTAAACTCTATGAATTCACTCGGCATTCGCTGATATGATTTTTGCATGTTTTTATCTCAGGTGCTTGAAGGTAATCCGGATGGAGATCGACTCTGATGGCCCACATAATATTAAAACTGTTCATTCGATCTATGTTTTGTAAACTTAATGACCTGTATAATTTGGGACTTGTTGTACAATTTAAAACTTTTTATCGAATGAATGTATGTTAAACCTTGTACAACCATTTTTATGTGTTGTCTATGATTGGAGTTATTGTGCTATCCCGTAACATTCTAAAAGACCCTTCCGTTGTATCGATACGAAAATTGAGAGTGTTACAGTTTGGTACCAGATCTCTCTTTATAGAGAACAAAAGATTTTAAAAACCAAGGTTTTGAACAAAACTTTTCAAAATCTTTTGACAATGAACATTTGAGAAAATATTTGAAAGATCTTTTGACTATAACGGTGCCAGAGATCTCTGACATTACCAACAAGCCTTATTGAGAAGATATTTATTTTGATATATATGATATAATTTATATATATGTATATATCGTGGTTTCATTATGTAATTGTTTAACTAGTATGTTATCCTAATACGAGATATATATATATATATAAATGCAGATTGTCATGGCTGACCCTAATATTCCTGTAGAAAACCATGCTATTCCCGAACCTAATGTAGATGATGATCCTTATTTAGACTTAGTAGATTATGATATGGATGATGAGGAGGAACCATTTGAGGATCCCGAGCCCGAGTTAGGACTAGGAGATCAGATTGCCCCTCAGGTTGATATGGTAGAGAATGATATTGATAATGTTGATATTGAGAATGATGATGAGATTGGGTTAGATAATTTAGATGATGAGATTGACGACGAGGATGTCGAGGAGTATGACAGAGATTGGATTAGGTGTTGTTCAGACTCAAGTTGCTTATTTGGAGTCGAAGACTAAGGTTGGTGAGAAAGAGCGGGAATTGCTTAGTTTGGATTTGACTGATGTAGAGCGTGGTTTGAATGAGGCTTTTAGGAGGTTATCGGTGTTAGAAAGTGGTGAGTTTGCTTAAATGAAGAAAAAGGTGAATTCTATAGAGATTCAGTTGAGTGTAGCTCGTGTGATGCGTGAGAAAGCTGAGAAGGAGTTGAATATATCAGTGGGTTGGAATAGTAGATTTTATGCTGACATGGTTGAAAGAGGAGTGATCCGTAAGCGCCCAACTGAAGATGTGTCTAGTGATCGTCCGACAAAGATATAGAAGACGATGGATGATGGACCATCTGGCGGTTCTCAGTAGACCAGTCTGTATTTAGTAGTAACCTTTGTATCTTTTGTACTTTTGTAGCTTTGACTGAACCGACTTGTTAGTAGTAGACTTGGCACAAATTTTGAGTATATATAGTGCTAGAACTTTGATATGGGATGTAACTAAGACAATACTTTTGTTTCAAATCGAATGAAATATGTATCTTGTCTTGAATTACATATTGTGCCTTATTTGTATCTTGATTATGAATTCAATCCATATTATATGAATCCTTTGTTGGGTGAATGCTTAATACTTTGAAATTGTGAAATTATAGAACTATGCCGCCCAAGAAGGCTGTGACTGAGGATGATGTACATAGGATTATTACAGCGCAAGTTACCGCATCTATGACTGAATTTATGGCAAATGCTAGAAATGAAGCTGGGGGTAGTGAAGCTAGCGGTAGTGGAGCTGGCGGTAGTGGAGCTGGCGGTAGTGGAGCTGGCGGTAGTGGAGCTGGCGGTAGTGGAGCTGGCGGTAGTGGAATTGGCGGTACTAATGTGAATGTGAATGCTAATAATGTGAATGCTAATGCTGGAGGAAATGTAGGAGGACTTGGAACTAATGCACCTGAAGTTGGTGGCTGTACTTACGTGACGTTCATGAAGTGTGAACCTCTACCTTTTAATGGAACTAAAGGTGCTGTAGGATTAAGCCAGTGGATTGAGAAGGTTGAGTCGGTGTTTCGGATTAGTAAGTGTAAGGAGGAAGATAAGGTGACTTTTGCTATGGCTACTCTTAAAGGTCGTGCGTTGACTTGGTGGAACGGGAGAATTGCTTTCATGGGTCTTGATGCTGCTAATGCTACTCCTTGGGCTGAAATTAAGAAGTGGATGACTTTGAAGTTTTGTCCTCGTAGTGTGATCATTAGGTTAGAACAAGAGTTGATTCACTTGAGAATGAAAGGTGTGGACATCGATAGTTACACAAATCGATTCCATGAGTTGGCCTTACTATGTCCTCGATTGGTAGAACCCGAAGAGATCTGAATTGAACAATATATTAAAGTGTTGACCAGGAATATCCGGGGGGACGTGACATCATCTAAACCACTGACCATTGATGATGTTGTTCGAATGGCTTACCAACTCATTGGACAGATAATTCAGGATAGGGAAGATGAAGCCCGTGTTGGTGAGAAAAGAAAGGGAGACGGTGATCGTGTAGATAGAGGTGATAATTGGAAGAATTTCAATCGCCTTCAGAACCAGAGAAAGGGGAATGCAAATGCTCTTACCAACAACACACCACGCAACGATGATAGATGTCCTAAGTGTGGCAACAAGAGGCATGCTGGCGACTGCTGAAAGTGCCGAAATTGCGGAAAGCTTGGACACAAGGTTGAAAGGTGTAAGAAGGGAACCATTTGCTTCAACTGTAATGAAGAAGGTCATAGGAAATCGGAATGCCCCAAGTTGAAAGTGATTGTATCTGGAAGAAACCCCCAGGGTGGTATCTATCAACTTGGAACAATTGAGGTGAAGAAAGAGGATCTGAATATCGTTACCGGTACGTTTTTACTCAACAATCATTATGTTGTTGCTTTATTTGATTCGGGTGCTGATATGAGCTTTGTATCCACTAAATTTAGTGCCCTTATTGACATTGAACCTGTTGAGATAAATACCAGTTACGAGGTGGAATTGGCTGATGGTAAATTAGTGAAAACTAATAAGCTATTAGAAGGATGCTCTCTAAATCTCTTGAACTATTCCTTTCCGATTGATTTGATGTTGATAGAATTAGGTAGTTTTGATATTATTATTGGTATAAGGATTGGTTGTCGTTGAATAATGCTACTATTTTATGTGGGGAGAAGAAAGTTAAGATTCCTCTTAGGAATAGGACGTTAGTAATTGATGGTAATCGAGGTGAATCCCGTTTGAAAATCGTTTCATGTATTAAAGTCCAAAAGTACATCAGGAACAGTTGTGAGTTATTCTTAGCTCAGGTGACCGGGAATGAGTCTAGGGAGAAACGATTGGAAGATGTACCTATTATTTGTGAATTTCCTGAGGTATTTCCTAAATATTTAACCGGACTTCCACCGATAAGGCAAGTAGAGTTTCGAATCGATATAATTCCTTGTGCTGCACCGGTGGAACGTGCGCCTTACCGATTAGCCCCTTCTGAATTAAAGGAGTTATCTGAGCAACTTAAGGAGTTGTCTGATAAAGGTTTTATTCGAACGAGCTCGTCGCCTTGGGGAGCTCCAGTCTTGTTCGTTAAGAAGAAGGATGGATCTTTCCGTATGTGCATTGATTATAGGGAACTGAATAAGTTGACAATTAAAAATCGATATCCTTTACCTAGGATTGATGATTTGTTTGATCAACTACAAGGATCTAGTGTGTATTCTAAGATAGATTTGCGGTCAGGATATCACCAACTTCGCGTCCGTGAAGAAGATATTCCTATAACTGCATTTAGAACTCGTTATGGACACTATGAATTTCAAGTAATGCCATTTGGGTTAACTAACGCACCTGCGGTTAAGTAAAGAGAACGGATAGTACCGCCAAGAAACCCTGACAAGGAGGTTCTTAATTGAATCTACCTAATCACAGGTACGATATTTAATATCGTCTTACGGTCTTCACCGACCGGATGTAAAACACTACCGATTTAAGACGAATATCAAAGCCATTCAGTCCGTGTCTATGTTTTGTCTCAAGAAGGTGGCATTACTGTGTACTCAGCAAAGTCAAAGATTCAAAGCAACATACTCATGCACAAAGACATATTCAACAATCAAGAAAGCAAAAGACTTCTGCAACTCAGATGATCAAAGCAAGCTTTCAAGATGATGAATAGTGTGAGCATGTGGATGAAGACGCAAGATCGCAAGATTATCAAAGACAACTCAAGGATGGTTTGAAGATCTCGAGTTTAAAGACAAATTCGAAAGACATGACAAAGGCTCAACGATCACAATATGAAGGAACAAGACTACTATTACACGTTCAAGACTCACTTATGGCGAGATTATTAATCTCTACAAATCTTCAAATGTCGAAGGGGAATTACCTCTTATTGAGGGAGATTCTTAGCCTCAATATATTGAGTCAAACAAGAATGATCGGTCATAGGTTTATAATGTATTGTTTATTAGAACATTGTAATAGGTAGTAGAATAGTCGTGTAATATGGGCTGGATGGCTAGCTTAAAAGGCCTCTTTCAAGGTACTAAGCAATTTATTCATGCCCGACCCAATAAAACATATAACCCATTATGCCACATGTAGGCCCAGCTATATATACCTCTCCTAGCATGTTAGGAGAGGTTAAGCCATTTTATTTTTCCCAAATCTAATTTCAAATAGTTATCATCTCTCTCTCTACTTTCTCTCTCTACTTTCACTCTCTACTTTCTCTCTCTAGAATTCATATCTATTTTAATCTTTATTTCTTATAATCAACCATGGTGAAGTGTATTAATATGGGAACAACATCATGAACATGTCTAGTAGGAGGGTTTTCAACTTTTAAAGCAAGATTTTTCATAATTGAAGCAAGTTCTTTAATCAGATTTGTAACCTCATGATTAATAGAATCTCCTCCACTAGCACTAGCCAATTGAGCCCTAGTTCGACTCAAAACTTTTGCCTTATTTTCAATAATGTCCCATGCTACTTGGATCGTTTTAACAAGAATATTACCCCCGTGGCCGATTTTAGTGAATCTTGGTAATTTAAACTCAATCCGTTGTAAAATGTATTAATTTGGTGAACTTTGGTAAAACCATGTTGTGGGCATTTTCTCAAAAGTTCCTTAAACGGATCCCAAGATTCAATAAATGTCTCACCGTACATTTGTTCAAAAATAATGATGTCATTCCGCAAAGGGTAGTAGGTGAGGGTGGGAAGAAATAATTAATAAAGTTAGTCTCCAAATCTGCCCATGTGGTGATACTTTGGGGTGGTTCCTTGTCAAGCCAAATCTGGGCTTGCCCCTCGAGGGAGAATGGAAAGAGTAGCAATCGAATTGCCTCTTGTGGCACCCCATTGTATTTCACGGTGTTTGCCAAGCGAAGAACCCTCTTAATATGAGTGTGTGCGTCATCATGAGTACAGACCAAATATGGTGTAGCGAAAACCATTTGAATAAAACTTACTTTATGTTCAAAATTATTCGCTCCAATATCCGGCACCACAATTGCGTCATCATTTCCCTCAACGTGGGATTGCAAGATCTCGATCATTAGTCGGTTATCCATGGCTAAAGTAGTGTCCAAATCTCGATTCTCAGGATCGGCTTGATTGGTGATGGTATTTTTGTTTGTCTTCATTTTAGAAGGAGAAGGTACACCACTTGGTATGTGTGTACACGCGCGAGTGCGCATACAACTAAAAACAGATGAGTAAGGGGATTTCCCTTCATGACTTTGAAAGGGGAGGGATTACCCCAATCGAGGTTTGATATCAAAAAGCTAAAAAAATATATATGTAATACTACTTGGGTGGCACACCACGTACTACTATCACCTTCAAAAGAATCATAAGGGAGCGGATGAACGAGGCGGCGCGAAGCACTTAAGAGCCTTCTCCTTTCGAATGTGAAATACACTCTCCTTATACCCCCCACACAGTGAGTTCTCTCTCTAGATCAAATAGCTCATAGTATTTATCTATTGTGCCTTAATTAAATTTGATCGATACACGTGAAAAGCACCAGAACGCCACTAATCACGGTGTATCACAAAGCAATACTTATGGAGATATGTGTATTGATTGTCCGTATCTACGTATACGTAATATATATACTATAGTATAAAGAAAATATTTTTGTATTTTTATTTTTTAAGAATATATATTCACAAGAAAAAGATGAGAGAAATCGAAATAAGAAAAATAATATGTATAGTAGTACTTAGTATTTTTTTTGTAACACTTTAGGAAAAGTGTAACTTTTTTTGGATTTTTTATTTTTTTGTGCAATTCTTAGGAAAGAAATTGCTTTTGTGATTTTTTAATTTATTTGTATTTTTATATTTTTGATTTTTTTGTATTTTTGATTTATAACAAGAAAAATAACGTTTAAAAGTGAACGGATCCCAAAATCCAAATCGTCTCACGAAAAATCGTCAATCGTATCGAGATTGAACCGGCAACGACGCTTATTCAATATTCGTTTTATAGTATAATTGTTTTTCCTCGAATTTATATTCAATTTTCACGTAGAGATTAATCGTTTTTCGTTCAATTAAAGGATATTTGGTATTTATGTGTAATTCAACAAAGCAAGTAAAAATGGTAAAAATAGTATCTACTATGTATATTTAGTATACTAAAAACAAAGTGCCTGTATCACAATTAAAAAACAAAGTACGAGTAGACAAAGTACAAAAATGGACTATAAAATGCTAATACTATTTAAGAAAATGCAAAATGTAAGAAATACCCTAAAATGTAAACGTAATAATGCCAAAAGTTGAAAATTGGTTTTTATATTTTTTAATATTTGTTATTATTATTTTTATTTATTGATACTAACATTTTTATTTAAAATTGAAAATGAAAAATGTTTATTAATATTTGAAATGAAAACTGGATTAAGAAACTTACCCCAGCTCGATTTTAAACCCAAAAACCAAACATACCAAATACTATGTTTGGCCCAATTAGCTAACCCAACTCGGTAGCTTTTTGGGCCAAAGAAAAATAGACTAGAAAGTTAAAGGACTACAAAGCAATAAACTATTTTCGCCAGAAATGAAACAAACAGAGAAACTAAGGACCAAAGTGTAATTAAATGAAAATCTAACAAGAAAAACGGGCTAGTTCATGAATAAGCTAGTATGAGCTTATTACTTGACCAATTAAGCTCAAACCAATTCAAAATGCGTAAAATGAAAAATAAGCTAGCCCAAACAGAAATGGTCTTATGAGATAAGCTCAAGCTCTCAAACAAAATTTCTAATAAGCACTTCTTTAAGAGTTAGAAAGATTGGCTTATCCAATTAAGCTGAAACTTATTGACTATGATAAGAAGCTGAGAAAAATGAGTTATATCTGAGCAATTTTTGAAACTTCACTTTTAATAAGCTAAAACAAGACTTTGACCAAAACAGTTTATCAATAACCTAGGTTGACTTTTTGACTTTGAGCAATAAGCTCCAAAAGCTCTAGAAATGATCTTAAGATGATTATAATCAACTTTTATGAAGATATTAAGCAAGAAGATTACTGGATAAGCTACTTGTAAATTATATTTAAGCAAACATTGAGAATTATTACTAAATAACTATATTCAGTGCTTATTACTGGCTTATCTAATAAGCTATAGTGGAAACTTATAACTAGAAACTTAAAATCTATACTATAAGCTAGTTTTTTCACCTAATTTGAAGTACTAAAGCTCAGTAATGAGGAATCTAAAAGCTTATAAAGTTGACTGTTTAGGCTATTTGATGACAGTTAAACCATGACCTTTTGTAAATAAAAATCTGTTTGACTTAGACTTTGGCCAATGTTTTGACTGTTTTAATGCTTCTATTAGGCACCTAATGTGATGCTACAAACCTTGAAACCTCAGCTTTAACAATAAGCTAACAAACAGCTTATCCAAACACTCCTTAACAGCCTAAATTGGAAAATTATCAAATGCTTATGAAGATCTAGTAGATGATAAGCTAAAACATATAACAAGAACACTAAAATAGATCAAATGAAGAAGATTTAAGCAAGTATCAAAACAGAAAACACACTTGATCATGCAATTCACTTTTATACCTAATTTTGCCTAAAAATAGAAAATGGAGTAAACGTGCATCCAAGCCATACCTTTGATGCAGATAAGCTCAATTTAGCTTCACAAACACCTAATATAACTTTATCAACAACAACAACAGAATTCACATATTTGAACTCTATGAATTCAAATATATGGCTTTCCCTCCAAAAACTTGTAACATCTACTCAATGGATCAAATGATGAACAAGCTTAAAGTCATATCACATTAACAAAATCAACACCAATAACAATAGGATGAGATGTAGGAGATGATGAACAGTGAACTTGTAACGTTTTATTAGTGGAAGGTGAATTAAGGTATAATTTTGTTATGAAAGGATTACAAACGCAAAACTAAGTACAAATAAATAAGAGGAAATTTGCGTGAAATTTAAGCTCGAAAATTAACTATGTGTAAATGGAGGAGCGTCTTTGCTATCTAAAGGTAGTTGGGGAATTTTGGGAAAGCGTGTGGGTGATACGGGTTTGGTAAAGTGACAAGATGTCAAGGAATGATAGTTAATTAGACTAATGAGGTAATGACATGTGGAGTTAGGGTACATCCATCAATAACAAATTGGGGATTTGTGATATAGGCAACGGCTAGTTAATTAGTTAATGCATTTTTTGTTTGTCTCATCATAACAAGCATTTTTGCTGTTTAAAGCTCCTTCTGAAAGTGCCTGGTTCGTTTGTTATGAGTTGGTGATGAACATGATTACGTGGCCTCATGGGATTGGATGTAGAAGAGAGTTGTGGATCGCTGACGTGGCACTGGCAAAAGTCCAATGTAACACCCCATTTTGGTAAATGAAATGTCACACGTGATTATGACATGTCATCAAAGCATACAAGGTAATGTCTTAAAAAAATTAAATGACCATGAAGGGAAATACCAGAAACAAACATCGGTACCCCAAGTATAAGCTCATCACATACAAACATAAGTACTTAAAGGAAAAGGACTAAACAATGTCCAAAGAAATAAGTAGAAAAATGTATGATGAAATGCATAACGTAGAGAAGGCTAGATGGCTTCCAATCCATATGCACGTTCGCTTAAAGTTTACGTGAGCCCTTGAGTACGTGCCATTTGGGAACATGAAAGGAAAACTGCTGAGCATAACGCTTAGTGCACGGATATACAAGTATGATATGGAATATCATAAGCATATAAGACTAATAGCAGCGGAATAATATAAGTTTTAAGCAATCTAGATTCTTGTTCATAAAATTGGTTTTATAGTTTGAAAAGACTTATGTTTCTATGAAAATCTGTATTAATTAGCCAAATAGCCCATATAGGTCATGAGGTTCCACTGTGCATGAATACATGGAGGGGAGACCTTGTCATGCAATTAGAGGGGTTGCCTCTAATTAAATAGTATGGTTAGGAGGGATCAACTCCTAGTGAAGGATGCAAGGCACACATCGCATTCACTCTGATAATACTGGTAAACATGTAACTAGGATGCACCCATACGCCCCACATGATAATATAATATAATGGCCAAACTGAAAAGGGACGTCACGAGCAATCACTTTGTTGTGGGGAAGTCATAACACTGGTGCCTCAAGTGTTGTGGTTATGGTACCTCCATAACTATGTGACACTGGTCATGCATGTATATGGCTTAGGCTCTTTTCTAACATAAGTATCAAAGATATAAAACAAATACTGGTAAAACAGTTGGTTGTAAACGGGGAATTCTAATAAGGAAAGAATATCCATACTGAAAGGACGGGAAATCCGTACCTTATGTCCAGTGAACGAAGAAGACGAAAGAATGGAAGTCCTACTTCGATCTCACTAATGCTACATAAATAGGGTACATGTATAAGTATTCTGGTTACTGAGTACGTAATTGATTATACATGTCTTAGCTTGTAATATATGTTCATGTCTTGTTTTACTGATTTTAAGGTTATGCTGTATTTATCATGTATCTTATGTATTCTGATGAAGTATTACTTGTACTTCTTCTATTACTATACTTGTTGTGTAATAATAAGTAACTTTCTAAAAATAGCAGGTTTCCTAAAATAGAAAGTGTCCAAAAATAGAAAGTTTCCAAAATAAATTAACTTCTTAAAATTGATCAGATTCTAAAAATAGAAAGTTTCCAAAAATAGTAAGTTTCCTGAATTAGAAAGTTTCTATATTTAGAATTAAGCTGAATTAATAAGCTAATAATATAAGCTTAAGTTTACTGGTTAAATATCATAAGTCATGTGATTATTTGTATAGTTTATTAATAATATCATGTTAATTAAATAAACTATAGGTTATATGATTTAATTAAATATAAGCATGATTTAATTAAATTAATGTGCATAAAATATATTACATGTCTAATAAGTAATTAATACTATAGTCTAAATTAAATAAACAAATACTTAGGTTAAAACATGTATTATTTTATAAATAATAATTAACCTAAGTCCACGATTTAATTAAATTAATAATAAGTCATGTTTAATTAACTTAATATCTTGTTAAAAATAACATAACTTGTAAAATAAATACTTGTACATTTTTAGTCATGAACCGGGCCTATGAATTTAGTTTAGACATGTCGTGAACCAGACCCGTGTATTTAATTTAAACATGTCGTGAACCGGACCGAATGACCCTTGAACCGGACCAAACAAAACACCCCTTTAACAGTGGCAAACTGGCACGGTCGGTTGCCACTGCTAGGGTAACATCACCACCGGCTACCGCTGGTGGTTTCCCTTCTCTTTGCTAGCCGCTGACCAACAGTGGGTTCCCACCGGCTGTGTGCCGGTGGTCCCTCTGTTGCGCTGTGTTCCCTCTGCTTGACCAATCTGCCACCGACTGTGTGCCGGTGATGTGGTTGCCTGCTGCTGAGACCCAACCGAACCACAAGGACACCCCGACGCGAGTCGGGGTCCCTTGTCCTGCAGCCGACCGAGACCAGCACCACCGAGATCCTAGATCTTGGTTGGTGGCGCGAACAAAGACACACCGAGAGCCTTGGGCTCTCAGTTTGAGTGTCGACCGAGCAAACCAAACCCGAACACAACCCTTAATTTACCCCTATGACTTGTTTAACATGTTTTAATTCTTGTTTATTTAATCCATGTTCATGTGTTCATAATTTAATAAAAAGAATAAAAAGAAAAGGGTTTACGGATTACCGAATGCGTGTACTGATTGGAGAACAATAAAATGAACACGATCCTTGAATTTACTTAACCAAAAATCAAACAAACATCCCTTTGGTGCTTGTTCTTGCTGCCGGCCAAAGAGAAGAAAAAGGAAGAGTAGGGTTTTAGATTTTCTTGGAAAAACTGTGTGAATGAATTAAACCTTTTTGTTATTTGGGAAAACAAAGTGGGCTTGGCCCCTTGTCTCCTTTGGTGCCGCGACTTGTAGAGCCCACAAGGGAAAACCCGAAGTTTTCCCGTGTTCGTATGTTCGTATATTTGTGTTATAATCGTTCGTGTTATATTTAAATACTTGTATGTAACGATATTAATCATATTATATTAATTAAGTACGTAATTACATGTACGTGATTTTTACGTTCATGATTTCATGTTCGTGATTATAATAATTATTGTTATTAATTATCGTGTACTAACACGTACTTAATACATATCGTGATAATAATACGTACATAACTTCTGTAATTACTAATCGTGACACATGTTCATGCTATAAAAGGAAAGTTTTAATATGTACGTACGTTTACTAAGTGTACTATTAATGGTAAAATAATGCGGGTTTTACAACTCTTCCCCTCTAAAAGAACAATTCGTACCCGAAATATAGATAAAATAAACTGAAAGAGGAACATACCCGAATTCAAAATATGAAATGAGGGTAAGAAGCCCGGATAGACTCCTCTGTTTCCCAAGTGGCTTCCCGCTCGGTATGATCCTTCCAAAGGATTTTGACGAATGGAATCGTCTTCTTCCTCATGACTCGTTCTTTCCTGTCAAGAACTCGTTCGGGTTCCTCTATGAAGGTAAGATCTTCACGAATCTGTTCCAGTGGATACTGAACTATGTGAAGGGGATGATAATTGTACCCTCTAAGTAATGACACATGGAAAACGTCATGAAGGTGAGAAAGCTACGGAGGTAACGCTAAGCGATAAGATACTTCACCGACTCGCTCGATGACATCAAACAGTTCGGTGAATCGAGGACTGAGTTTCCCTTTGATTCCGAAACGTCTAACACCATGTTCCGGCGATACCTTAAGAAAGACGTGATCTCCTACGTTAAAATGTAAGTCCCTACGATGCTTTTCGGCGTAACTCTTCTAACATGTACGAGCTTCTTGTAATTTCTGCTTAGCTACAACGACCTTCTCGTTTGTCAACTCTATCATCTCCGGTCTTTCAAGTGTTCGCTCACCAACCTGATCCTAGCAGATTGGGGCGCGAAACTTTCTGCCATACAACATCTCGAATGGTGCACACTTAATGCCGGCGTGCCAGCTGTTGTTGTATGCAAAATCTACTATACAGATGTAATCATCTTAGTCTCCTGTCCACTCAAATGCAAATGCTCGAAGCATGTCTTCCAATGTCTGAATCGTCCGCTCCGATTGTCTGTCTGTTTGATGAAAAGGTGTGCTAAGCTTAAGTTTTGTACCCCAAGCTTTCTGCAGACTCTTCCAAAATCGCGAAGTGAACCGAGGATCTCTGTCCGAGACGATACTGGATGGAGCACAATGAAGTCTCATGATCTCCTTCTTGTAAGTATCGGCGAGTTTGCTGACTGGATCACCCTTGTGGATCGGTAAGAAATGAAATGACTTAGTAAGTCGATCAACGATAACCCAAATCACAATATGCCTCCTCTTTGTCAACGGAAAACCGGTAACAAAATCCACGGTGATCTTGTCCCACTTCCACTCTGGAATGTCTAACGGTTGTAGTAGACCACTAGACCACTGATGTTCGATCTTAACCTGCTGGCATGTAAGACATTTGGAGACATAAGTGGCAACACCCTGTTTCATACCACTCCACCAAAAGTATTGCTTGATGTCGTGGTACATCTTGGTTAAACCAGGATGAATGGAGAATGGGGAGTTATGAGCTTCAGCTAATAACGCTTCCCTAAGAGTAAGGTCATCAGGAACACAAAGTCTGGTGACCTGCCATAAGATACCATCGTCATCTAACCGAAACTCCGTCTGCTGTTCTATGTTCTGAATGATTGCCCAAATTTCACCATCATCCTTCTGAGCTTCCTTGATCCTAGAGAGTAACTCAGGTTCTACTCTAAGATTCTCCCAGTAACCGTGCTGTCCACGTACCATGATCTTAATGTCTAGTCGCTCCAAGTCTTTTATAATCTCTTCCTTAGTCTTAATGTCGTTGATCATACCGGACTTTCTACTAAAAGCATCTGCCACTACATTCGCGTTGCCGGGATGATACTGCAAATTAGTGTCATAATCCTTCAACAGCTCTAACCATATTCTCTGTCTCATGTTCAGTTCACGTTGAGTGAAGATGTATTTCAGGCTCTTGTGATCTGTGAAGATATCATATGATTCTCCATACAAGTAGTGCCTCCATATCTTCAATGCAAACACGACTTCTACAAGTTCTATGTCATGCGTAGGGTAGTTCTCCTCATAAGGCTTAAGCTGCCGTGAAGCGTACTCAATCACTTTCCCATGTTAAATGAGAACACAACCAAGTCCCTTCCCTGAAGCATCACTGTAGATTTGAAATCCACCTGTATTTGATGGGAGAGTAAGAATCGGTGCAGATACAAACTTTTGTTTTAGGTCTTCAAATCTCTTCTCTCTTTCTTCAATCCAGACAAATTTCTCCCCTTTCCGCATCAGTTTGGTCAATGGCAGTGCTAAACGGGAAAAGTTCTCTACGAACCTATGGTAGTAACCAGCTAAGCTTAGAAAACTGCGAACTTCAGTCGCTGATGTAGGTGTTGGCCATTTGGTAATAGCCTCAACCTTTGCTGGATCCATGGTGATTCCTTCTGCTCATACAATGTGGCCTAAGAACGCCACCTTGTCTAACAAGAATTCACACTTGGAGAATTTGGCATACAACTGCATCTGGCGAAGTATCTGTAGTACAGTACGAAGATGGTCTTCGTGTCCCTCCTTTGACTTAGAGAAAATCAGAATGTCGTCAATGAAGACAATGACGAACTTGTCCAGGAACTCATGGAAGATACGGTTCATCAGATCCATGAAAACAACTGGAGCATTGGTAAGGCCAAATGGCATGACTACGAATTCGTAGTGCCCATAACGTGTACAGAAAGCAGTCTTAGAGATGTCCTTCTCTTTAACCCATAACTGATGATAGCCCGACCTCAGATCAATCTTGGATAAATGTTTGGCCCCTTGGAGTTGGTCAAACAAGTCATCAATGCGTGGAAATGGATATCTATTCCTGATGGTGATCTTGTTAAGTTTACGATAATCTATGCACAGACGCATGCTGCCGTCCTTCTTCTTTACGAACAGAACAGGTGCGCCCCATGGAGAAGCACTAGGTCGAATGAAACCGCGTTCTAATAATTCCTGCAGTTGTTCCTTTAACTCCTTCAGATCTATGGGAGCCATGCGGTAAGGAGCCTTGGAAATTGGCTCAGCTCCTAGAATGAGCTCAATATTAAAATCCACTTCACGAACATGTGGTATGCCCGGGAGTTCTTTTGGAAACATGTCTGGGAATTCTAACACGAACAACTGATTCTGGATAGATGGAGATTCAACCTCTAAATCATGAATAGTAGCAAGATAGTCCTCACAACCATGTGACGGTAGTGCACGTGCTTGTAAGGTCGAAATTATTTGTACAGACCTTCCGGGTACGAACCCGTTGTGAATGTACTCTGGTGCATTTACATCACCGAAGATGACCCGATATGTATGGCAGTCTATGGCGGTGTGATGTTTGGATAGCCAGTCCATGCCCAATATCATGTCAAAATCGCGCGTATCCAAAGGAAGTGCGTCAACAGGACGAATCTTGTCGTCACACTCTAGGGGAAGGCTCTTGTACCCATGGGTTATGCGTACAGATTCTCTTAAAGGCATGGAAATGTTTAATACATTCTCTAATGGCATAGGGGATATCCTAACATTCTTGGCATAAGCAGTAGAAATGACCGAGTGAGTAACACCCGTGTCAAATAAAACACATGCAGCTTAACCATACATATACAAGATTCCAGTGATGGTACCTGTAGACTTCTTGGCCTGGTCAGGAGAAGTCGTGTACACCCGTCCACGAGTAGGAGGTGGCTTGGAATCAGCATGTCTAGATGTGCCCTCCATCTCGCCCTTGCGGCAGTTGTAAAATTTATGATTTTACCGTGATAAAACTTAATAAAAGTTTACCCAATGATACTAGAACATTTCTCATGTACTATATTTCTATAATATATATGAACATGTTTTGAGTGTGCTTATATACTTATATGCTTTTACAAGTAATTACATGACATTGTTTCTTTGTAATTAAAACACAGACAAATAAAATACATACAAATCTGAAAGGTCGCACAATCTGCGTACCGATAGTTTAAAATTTAATTTCATAATTTTTTGTTGACAGATACTTGATAAAACGATATATTAAATTGTTTAATACTTCATTTTAATAATGTACGGAGAGAATAAATGAGAAGTTATTTTTATTAAAACAATATACTTTTTGAAACGATAAATAATCGTCGTTTAACTGAACGCACACTTTATTCATAATTATAAGCCATATAAATACTTTAATTTATTGGAGTAATCATTTTAAAATCAATGGCGTAATTCTCGTAAGACGAATCAAATTTTAATAGAACACGAACGCGTCCTGAATCTTTTATTAACAAACGTATAATAAAAGTTACACTTTAAGCCCCTGTAGAATAATTACAACCTTAACCCATAACTATTATAAACCTTGCAAATTGTTTTTGTAACTTATAAATGGTATATATAGGTATA
Organism: Glebionis coronaria; assembly: GCA_025667525.1. Classification (NCBI taxonomy): domain Eukaryota; kingdom Viridiplantae; phylum Streptophyta; class Magnoliopsida; order Asterales; family Asteraceae; genus Glebionis; species Glebionis coronaria. The sequence goes on from CM046881.1 coordinate 297,341,780, forward strand.
TTAGGGTTTTCTTATTCATATAACCCTAACCCTAAACCTAATAAACACACACGCATCTAAAAGAGGCAGCCGCCACTTTTTCGGCGACATATTCCGGCCACCATAAAAATTTCTGCCGCCACCCTATTTCAATGGATCCCATAGATCTATGGTGTGCACAACCACCACACGTGATCCTCCACACGCAACAGCCACGGTCATGGTATTCAGCCACCAACCGCCACCCTCTTGGCCGCTACTGTGTCATACACGAACCTGCCAACAACCACCATCGTGGTACCTTGTAACCACCACGCCTACATCACCACACAGCCGCCACTATCATATCTACCACCACTCATCGCCACTGTTATAACCATACTGCCACCAACGTGGTGTCTTGTGACCATCACGTCCAGCCAACATCTCCAACCGCAGCCACCCATTTCCGTGGCTCCTAGCCACCAGCCGTGACACCACAACCATCCGTCACCAACTATCTTCCACGAATCCACGATGCGACCACCACAGATCCACCAGCCGTGGTCTCCTACTTGTCATGCATCACCACCACGAACCATAGCCGTTGTCTTAGCCACGCGCCACCACAGCCACCATAGATCCGTTATCGGAGCACCACCACCACCTCACTACTATGTAACCACCAGCAACCATAGATCTGCCACCTCGCAACTAACCTCGTGACCATCACTACTGTTCAGAACAACCAACAAAGGTGTGTATGTTTTTGCGTTTACAAGACCACCAGGGGCGTTTGGATCTGCAGTTAACAGCCAACCTAGAGGGTGTTTGGTTTTGAGCAGTAAAGTACAAAAGGGTGCGTTGGGTTGGCCAAAATCCATACGGATGTGTTTGGATCTGCTGTTAGGAGCTACATGCATGACGTTTGGGTCTAAGATCTGCAACAAGTAGCTTCAGGGGTGTTTGGATCTGCTGATAAGGGTGTGTTTGGGACTGCAGAATGCTATAAGGGGCTGTTTGGGATTAACAACAGACTTAAGGGGGCGTTTGGGACTGCTGATGACAACGGAGGTGCGCGAGGTTGCTAGTTATAGCGATAGGGGTATGATTCGGTTGTAATATAAATCTGCATGTATTATTATTATTTCCACCATTAGTTGTATTATTTCCACTGTCACATTAAAGTTTCCACTGTTGGCTTTAAAGTTTCCATTGATAACTTTAAAGTTACCACTGTTAGCTTTAATATTAACCATTGTTGCCACTGTTTTCATTAATGTACCCATAGTTTTATTAAAGTACCCACTACTTTCCCACTATTCTAATAGTTTTTAAAATAAAAATATTATATTTTTACCAACGGAAAACATGTTTTAAATCAGGATTAGTTACTAATAATTCCTTAGTTATTATTTTTGGAATACAATAAATTATTTAATAAATTTAATAATTTATTTTTAAAGACTACAATATCGTACCTATTTTATAAACATCGGGGGTACACGAAAACAGTAAACGAACAACATGCACACTTAACCATCGTCATAACAGTATATATAATAACTAAATATACTGTGATATATATATATATATATATATATATATATATATATATATATATATATATATATATATATATATATATATATATATATATATATATATATATATATATATATATATTAATAACGAGAATAAACGTACGACTAATTAAACCGCATACATTTATTAATTATTCATATACTGAGACCTACTCAATTACATAGGTATTTGATGTACTGTGTGCTTTGTGACTTGTATACTTGATCCCTCGAGCAATATTATTCAGGTGAGTTCATAGCCTTGCATTTTAAATCCTTGTATGTTCTTACTAACCCGCGAGGGGCAGGCTATTCAGTAACTATAACTTGTTTTGATAATATGATTGTAATTATTTTTTAGAACGCAAACTGATCTGTTTGCTTTAATTACATTTGCCTATTGTATAAACTGTTAAATTATTGCAATTTGCCTTAATGTTATAAATAGATCTATTTGGGATTGAGGATCCCCATCTGGGTGAGTAGCGCTCACAGTGCCTTGTCCGGGACAATAGATGTATACCATGTTGGAACTAGGTTTGGCGCCTTTTTGTAGGGCCCCGGGTTCTCATCTGTTGAGAACTATGGAAAGTTAAGATTCAGTTTTGAGCAATAGGAGAAATGTAATTACTTTATAGTATATAGATTTGTGCAATGATACTATCTATAATTTTTGCGTTCCTGAACTTAATTTTTTACTGCTTAGTACGTCACCATATGGAATATTTGGAAATTCTGAACTTGACTTTTCTATCAAATATTGTACAACACTATGTAGGACAATTTATAGTCCTAAACGATGATTTTACAAAACTCTATGAATTCACCAACTTTATGTTGACTGTTTTAAGCATGTTTTTCTCAGGAATTAAGCTGGATTATTTAAGCATGGACTGAGCATCATTTAGGAGCATACAAATTGACTAGGGATCTATCTTTTTACTGGGATATTTGTAACAACTGATATTCAACAATTCAAATGATTGTACTAAGTTAACATTTGTATCAATTGTATTTCAAAAATCATATAATTTTGATCGATGCTTTGTATGCCATTTGTTCTGTGATCCACCCAAGTGATACCCGATTATGGGGTTGTCATATAATGGTATCAGAGCTTTTGGTTGTAGAGAATCAGATAAAAAATAAAACTATTTTTCGATTTTATTAACTAAACTATACCCAGATTAAAATTTCAAAACTGGGTTTTAAGGGGACATACTTAGAGATCATATAGCATAGAGAGCATGCATAACTATATGATTTAAATTCGCTTTTATGATTCTATGAATTTATAATTGTTGATGGTATTAGATACTAACTCTGTACGTATTACGATTATTTAATATTTATTATAAAAATATTAAAATAGTAAAGATATTAAATAAACATATAAACATGTCATGTTAGTAGGGAGCTTTATACTAAAGATGTTTCATGTCGATATTACGTTTTGACTGAGTGGTTGGGTTTACGATTTAAAGTTCTATCGCTCCTCAAACGTTTATAGAATGGCTTCTTAAGTATGATGGCCAGAAGAATGCATTGCAACCCCGAACAATCCAATACTTAACAAACATTTGGAAATATCTAAATAAAAAATCTAAATAAAATCTTTGGAAACATTTGGAAATCTAACAGAATCTCTAGAAAGCGTTAGAAAATCTAAGAAGATTTTAAATCTTTGAAAATCTAAATATATTTTTTTTCTTTCTGTTATTAAATATGTGGAAAATATAAATTGATTTTATAAAATCTAACTAAATCTTATACATCTTGCAAACCTATTGGGAAATCTAAATTAGATTTTTTTTATGTTTTGAAAAACCTAACAAAATATTGGGGAAATATACAAATCTTTGGAAAGATCTTAACGTATCTTTAAATATCTTACCATGTCTTTGGTAAACCTAAATAGATTTTATAAATCTTGAAAAATCTAAATAGATTTTTATAAATCTTAGAGAAAAAATCTAAAAAGGATTTTGGAAATCTTATCTTAAAGAATCGTATCTTGGAAAAATCAAAATCTTGTAAAAATTTAACATTTGATTGTATAATTTTTTTTGTTTATGATGTTGATTAATTTTGTTGAACTTATAATAAACTTGTGAAAATCCTAGATGTATGAACTAACATTTTTATTTCCATTTATGGACTAGTTAAGCCCATATAAAAATATAGCCCCCAAAGATATAGTCGAAACTTAACTGGGCCCAATAGGCCCATTATGGTAACCATATATTTTTAGGAGCCCATTAGGCCCATTTATTGTCTTATGGACCTATTTAGTAAAACTTGTAATATTAATAGATTTAAAAATTTAATTAATCCCATTAAGAAATCCTTAGCCCATTTAGAACAAATATAAATTGTTAATGGATCTTGTAAGCTCAATAAGGGTTTTGGAGCCCATTAGCTCTTTTGGCACATTCAATAAGCCCACTTAGTGTTTTTATACTTAAATAAAGTTTTTATACCAAAAATATAACTTATATAAACTTTTGGATTAAAAATGTAAAAATAAGGAAACTTAGGGGGTAAAACTATGACATTTGAAACTTGTTTTTATAAAACATTAATTACTAGGACTAATATTGTAAATAATTGAAAGTGTAGGGATTAATAAATGTTATTCGTGACTTATTAAACCCTAAGGACAACTTTTGTAAATTCTTGAAAGTTAAATTGTCATTTTATAACTCTAAGGACTATATATGTAATTAGCCAAAACATTTAGAAGCCCTAGAGACAGTTTTCGCCACTTATTAAAAGTTATAAAACCTTATTTTAACTAGAGGGACTATTTTCACCATATCTCGAAAATATTAGAAGCCCTAAGGACTAAAACTGTTAAGATTCGGAAAGTGTACATTTAATAAAATATGAAGGGACTTGTTTTGCCTATATCCAAAACTTAAACAAACCCTAAAACCTTTTATTCATTTAATTTATTAAAACATAATTGAATCCTAAACTAAAAGGACTAGAACCATCATTTTCTCAAACTTGTAATCAAGGTGCTATTTATTAACTTGTGGAAACTTTGGGGACATTAAATTAAATTTAATGAAGTATTATTATTTTTATAAACTGTATATATAAATTGTAAAAAAAATTAATGTACATAGATTATAAAAGTAACATACAACAGTTGTAAGTAAAATACTTTTACTTAAACGATGTCATTAATAACAAGTTTAAATGGAAGTTATTAATACTTGTACAACGATGTATTTAAGTAAAACGCAACAACGTTAATAAACTGTCTAAAAAAGAGTTGATATAAAATCCAAGTTAATCCTAGAAATCTTATACTAAGATTTCCGCATCCTTCATGATTACTTGTTGTATCAGTATAAGTTTATACGTTGATTATTCCTTATAATTATTTGATAACTATTATAATATATCCTTATATTACAAATCCTTGATTTTACCATTTTGGTTTTATAAACCATTGTACTCAATATTCTAGAACATAATTATCGCCACCTACGTATAATTTCATGAAGTGTTATTTTTCTACTTGAGCATACTATCTTTTCATACTTAATTTTGATAATTATGAACCTGATAGTCTATTTTGACTACTTGGACAACTGATTGGCCACATAACAAATACGGATTTACAACAATACATATTGGATCATTTAAAAACAGACGGGAGAACTTTATCTCATGTACTACATTTTATTAAATGTTTGAACTTGCTGTTATGTATATATATATATATATATATATATATATATATATATATATATATATATATATATATATATATATATATATATATATATATATATATATATATATATATATATATATATATATGTATATATACATATATATATATATATATATATATATATATATATATATATATATATATATATATATATATATATATATATATATATATATATATATATATATATATATATATATATATATATATATATATATATATATATATATATATATATATATATATATATATATATATATATATATATATGTATAGGCTCCGGTTCCATTGAGAAGGTTTTTATTTTGAGAAATTTGATAAATCTTCTATACTACATTTTATTAAATGTTTGAACTTGTTGTTATGTATATATATATATATATATATATATATATATATATATATATATATATATATATATATATATATATATATATATATATATATATATATATATATATATATATATATATATATATATATATATATATATATATATATATATATATATATATATATATATATATCTATATATATATATATATATATATATATATATATATATATATATATATAGGCTCTGGTTCCATTGAGAAGGTTTTTATTTTGAGAAATTTGATAAATCTTCGTTTGAGCCTTTGATTCGAAATTTTTTTGTTGATTCACTAGTTAACATCATTTAATAGTGAATCAAAACTATAAATCATAAGTTTGATTCATAAATATTTGAAAAATCGATTTATGAAATGATTCAGTAAAATCGCAAAATCGAGAGTTTTTAACGTTGATTCAAATTTTTTTTGACTCATTTGTATTATAATCATATTAAAATGAATCAAAACTTGAAAAACTTGAATCAAAGTTAACAAACTATGGTTTTTGAAAAACCTTCTCAATTGAGAAGGTTTTTTTCCTTCTCAATCGATCCAGATTCTATATATATATATATATATATATATATATATATATATATATATATATATATATATATATATATATATATATATATATATATATATATATATATATATATATATATATATATATATATATATATATATATATATATATATATATATATATATATATATATATATATATATATATATATATACATACCTTACTAGAAGGAACTATATGATATAATGCCTATACTTATGCTTACGCAAAAATTAAACATGTTTCTACCTCACTTCTATTTCTTGTAAAACAAATCTGGGAATATCCATGGTTGTCCATTGGCTAAATCCTCACACAACACATGGCAATTTCTTGCCTCCATTTTAGTCATTTTACACGGCAAAAAGGGAGGGAGATCAAGGGATGCTTAGGTTTTGTCAAGGAAGCTACACTTGGCACATGAGATCCAACCTAGGGAGATCCCTGTTTCTCCACCGTTCTCTGTTTAGCCACACGTGATATGAACACTTACTTACGAAACGCAACTTATTAATAGCTCATACACTTTTGCTTTTGATAATTTCATGTGCTATTATTTGGATAAGTTTGCATCTTTAAATGATGCGGTGGGACCCAAATCAAGGTACTTATGATTTTATATTATACATATGGAACCTGAGTCTCTTGATTCTAAGTTAATTATGATCCCGTCTTTAGATGGATTTGGACGTCTAAAGGTGAAATCATAAGCCACCGGACCAGAAGTTTATTTATAAATTCGTATTAAGGTAGAATGGGAACGCCCGAAGACGGAAGTTATAGACAAACGGGCTGTAAAGTATCTTAATAATATCTATTTTCTTAGATACTATATTTATTTTAAATGATAAGCCTTGCCGGGATATTTAAGTAGTGTGGGCTATGAAATCCTTATTGAAACGAATTAGGACGCTTTTTTGTTTGTATAAAGAAATCATAGGTCACCGAATGGAGTTGTAAATTTTTACTTTACATGGATGAGGACGCTTATCGTTGTAATAAAAGTTTATAACCCAGTAGACTTAAATATATTCAGCTTAATATATTATTGATATTATTTATTTATCCAGTTATGGAACACATTCCTGTTGACTCACAATTTTCTCAAGAAATATCTTATCATTATTGCATTCTAATCAAGAAACCTAAGACAGATTCGTGTTCATCTCTTTTGGATCATAACATTGTACTATTAATTTTCGACTTATTGAAATCAAAATATCACTTCCGCTGAATTTGACCCCTTTGGGGGTGTTAACTTTTGTTGCATCTGACCCCTTTGGGGGGGTGCTCACTTCTGCTGCATATGACCCATTTGGGGGTGTCCACTTCTGCTGCTTTTGACCTCTTTGGGGGTGTCACCGAGAATAAAGCTGGTTTGTCTGCCATAAGGAAATGAACTCTGATCATTCGAGGAGATGGTAACACATACATTATCGACACTAGACTTAGTGTCATTTCTTTTCCCAAAGGCCAGAAATACTTGGTAAGAAGGTGCTCTATATTCTTAGCTCACATTTCTCAGATCGACGAGAAAGACAAACTCAAGCATAAAAGACGTGTCCAACTCACAATAGGTGTATTTTGTAGGGTTATGTTTGTCATCTTCCAGAAAGAGATATTTGATGCCCCATACTTATCGGCAGTCTTCTTCCTCTTCGGATCCAATTAGTTCGACAATACCATCATCCAAAAAGCCTTGAAATGAATGACTTCCTCCTTGTAAAAGTCAAAATTTGTGCAAATACTAAACCACTAACAGTTGACGCACAACCCTTCCAGCACCATACAGGATGTGCATATCTTTATTTTTGGTATCATCTCTAATTTGCACCATTGGAGGTATTTAGCCCTAGCTCAACCACAAATGAAGCAGACTCTTTGCAACTTCCAAATCACCATCAACAATAATCTTAACCATTCCGTTGAGCGAATAATTGTTGACGCAAGAGCGGTACCAGCCAAAACTATATTTCTAACTCAACATCGCAAAAGCTTATTGAAGCTCAATAGACTTAAAAATCTCTTTAAGAACTATTATAAACATTAATGAACCTTTATCTACGCACATCGAGACACATTGAGGCCCCAAAGGCACATCTAAGTAAAACCAAGACTTAAAATGAGCTTCTCCAATTTTATCAAACCTTGTAAACTTAAAACTTGAGTTCACAAGATTACACGTTCAAGGAAAAGTACCCTCACTTGATCCCTAGACAAGTAACTTTATTTTAAGCTTCGAGGACGAAGCTAAAAAACGGGTAGGTGGTGTAAAACCCCTAAAATATAGGGTTTTACACACGTCACCGGTTTCATTATTATTATTATCATTCATCATACCATATTTTAACGGACCACCGTTATAATATATCATCACAAGACTTATTGTGTTTTGGCGAATGATTTCTTAAACTTCAAATGACTAGTGAATTGTGAATGATAGTTGGAACACAACCCAAAAGCATATAATGATGTACAAGAGATCTAGTACATTTACTCAAATCCTGCCTAGCAGGTATGCTGGATGTGGCTGGTGCTGGTGGGGCTGGTGAGGTTGCAGGTACTGACAGGGTACTCTGCAATGCTTGTATAGCCAGTCGGGACTCCTTAAGCAGACGGAGTACAATCAACAAATGAAATCAAAGTCCGCCAATGGCTCTTTGAAGGTAGGCGGTCTCTGCTGCACTCCATCATGACGAATTACTGCAAGATCAAAGAAAATGGAAAAGGACTGCTCCTGTGCAGTGAGGGAAGTGTCGGTCTGATGCTGAAGGCCCACCAAGGTGTGAATATGCTGATGGAGGTAGTACTTCTCCTCCAACAACCACTGCAAGGCCTCATCGGTCGTAGCCCAAACACCTCGTGCTGTCTGGGTTTCCGCCCATATGGTCCAAGAGAGAGAGTCTATGCGCTCATGCATGACAGTGTACCTCGCCTGGCCTGCTGTCAACAGGTTGTGGACTTCTGACATGTCCTGCTCCTGGCGCGCGGCCAGAGCAGCAATCTGGGCCTAAACAGGATCAGCATGTCCAGTCCTGGAACCCTCTCCGACCTCAAATCTGGGCCTGCAGGTTTCCAAATTAACATCGATTGTCGTGAGTTAAACTAACTAAGTGTAGTTAACCCTACATCGACTTTTCAGAGTTGGAAACTTCCTAGATTATCCTCTTTTAATTATCATCTAATTGTTATACTAACTATTACTGATCTTTTTATCCCTAAGGAAAGCAGCACCCAAATACTGCTCAATCGGATGTATAGAGAGATCCGGATAACGATCTCTTTACATCGTTGGCACCCTTCGTTTCTGAGCATGTCTACGACGAACCTTTAGATCTATGACATCTATACACTTAACAGATAACAGAGTTTTTAATAGCTTCGAGGATGAAGCTAAAATAACGGGGTGGTGCTGTAAAATCCATGATTTTACCATAATAAAATATAATAAAAGTTTACCCAATGATACTAGAACATTTCTCATGTACTATATTTCCATAATATATATGAACATGTTTTGAGTGTGCTTATATGCTTATATGATTTTACAAGTAATTACATGACATTTTTTCTTTGTAATTAAAACACGGACAAACAAAATACATACACTCTGAAAGGTCGCACAATCTGCGTACCGACAGTTTAAAGTTTAATTTCAAAATTTATTGTTGAGAGATACTTGATAAAACGATTTATTGAATTGTTTAATATTTTATATTAATAATGTACGGAGAGATTAAATGAGAAGTTATTTTTATTAAAAAAATATACTTTTTGAAACGATAAATAATCGTTGTTTAAATGAACGCACACTTTATTCATAATTATAAGACATATAAATACTTTAATTTATTAGAGAAATCATTTTAAAATCAATGGCGCAATTGTCATAAAACGAATCAAATTTTAATAGAACACGAACAAGTCCTGAATCATTTATTAACAAACGTATAATAAAAGTTACACTTTAAGCCCCTGGAGAATAATTATAACCTTAACCCCTAACTATTATAAACCTTGCAAATTGTTTTTATAACTTTTAAATGGTATATATAGGTACATTAGGGTTTTCTTATTCATATAACCCTAACCCTAAACCTAATAAACACACACACATCTAAAAGTGGCAGCCGCCACTTTTCCGGCGACATATTCCGGCCACCATAAAAATTTCTGCCGCCCCCCTATATCAATGGATCCCATAGATCTATGGTGTGCACAACTACCACACGTGAATCTCCACTCGCAGCAGCCACAGTCGTGGTATTCAGCCACCAACCGCCACCCTCTTGGCTGCTACTGTGTCATACATGAACTTGCCAACAACCACCATCGTGGTACCTTTGTAACCACCACGCCTAAATCACCACACAGCCACCACCATCAAATCTACCACAACTCACCGCCTCTGTTATAACCATACTTCCACCAAAGTGGTGTCTTGTGACCACCACGTCGAGCCACCATCTCTAACCGCAGCCACCCATTTTCGTAGCTCCTAGCCACCAGTCGTGACACCACAACCATCTGTCACCAACCATCTGCCATGAATCCAGCATGCGACCACCACAGATCCACCAGTCGTAGTCTCCTCGTCATCATGCATCACCACCACTAACCACAGCCGTGGCCTTAGCTATACGCCATCACAACCATCACAGATCCGTTATCAGAGTACCACCACCACCTCGCTACTGTTTAACCACTAGCAGCCATAGATCCGCCACCTCGCAACCAACCTCGTGACCATCACCACTATTCGGAACCACCAACAAAGGTGTGTTTGCTTCTGTGTTTAAAAGCCCACCAGGGGCGTTTGGATATGCAGTTAACAGCCACCCTAGAGGGTGTTTGGTTTTAGGCAGTACAGTACAAAAGGGTGCGTTGGGTTGGCCGAAATCCATACGGATGTGTTTGGATCTGCTGTTGGGAGCCACATGCATGGAGTTTGGGTCTAAGATCTGCAACAAGTAGCTTCGGGGGTGTTTGGATCTGTTGATAAGGGCGTGTTTGGGACTGCAGAATGGTATAAGGGGCTGTTTGGGATTAAAAGCAGACTTAAGGGGCCGTTTGGGACTGCTGATGACAACGGAGGTGCGCGGGGTTGCTAAGTTATAGCGATAGTGGTATGATTCGGTTGTAATATAAATCTGCATGTACTGTTATTATTACCACCGTTAGTTGTATTATTTCCACCGTCACATAAAGTTTCCACTGTTGCCTTTAAAGTTTCCACTGATAACTTTAATGTTACCACTGTTAGATTTAATATTAACCACTGTTGCCACTGTTTTCATTAATGTACACACTGTTTTCATAAGGTAGCCACAGTTTTATTAAAGTACCCACTGCTTTTATTAAAGTACCCACTGTTTTCAGTTAAGTACCCACTGTTAGCTTTATTAGCGATTGTTGGTATACGAGGAACGATTCTAATAGTTTTTGACATAAAAATATTATATTCTTACCAAGAGAAAACATGTTTTAAATCGGGACTAGTTACTAATAATTCCTTATTTATTATTTTTGGAATCTAATAAATTATTTAATAAACTTAATAATTTATTTATAAAGACTACAATATAGTACCTATTTTATAACATTAGGGGTACACGAAAACATTAAACGAACAACATGCACACTTGACCATCGTCATAACAGTATATATAATAATTAAATATACTGTGGTATATATATATATATATATATATATATATATATATATATATATATATATATATATATATATATATATATATATATATATATATATATATATAACGAGAATAAACGTACGAGTAATTAAACCACATGCATTTGTTAATTATGCATATACTGAGACCTACTCAATTACTTAGGTATTCGATGTACTGTGTGCTTTGTGACTTGTATACTTGATCCCGCGAGCAGTATTATTCAGGTGAATTCATAGCCTCGCATTTTGAATCCTTTTATGTTTTTACTAACCCACGAGGGGGAGACATGCTATTCAGTAACTGTAACTTGTTTTGATAATATGATTGTAATTTACTTTATGGAACGCAAACTGAACTGTTAGCTTTAATTACATTTGCCTATTGTTGAAACTATTAAAATTATTACAATTTGCCCGAATGTTATAAATAGATCTATTTGGGATTGAGGATCCCCATCTGGGTGAGTAGCGCTCACTGTGACTTGGCCGGGACAACAAATGTATGCCATGTTGGAACTGGGTTTGGTGCCTTTTTGTAGGGCCCCGGGTTCTCATCTGTTGAGAACTATGGAAACTTAAGCTTCATTTTTTAGCAATACGAGAAATGTAATTACTATATAGTATATAGCTTTGTGCAATGATACTATCTGTAAAGTTTACGTTCCTAAACATTATTTTATAGTGCTTAGTACATCACCATATAGAATATTTGGAAACTCTGAACTTGATTTTTATATCAAATATTGTACAACACTATGTAGGAGAATTTACAGTCCTAAACAATGATTTTACAAAACTCTATGAATTCACCAACTTTATGTTGACTGTTTTAAACATGTTTTTCTCAGGAATTAAGATGGATTATTTGAGCATGGACTGAGCATCATTTAGTAGCATAAAAATTGACTAGGGATCTATCTTTTTACTAAGATATTTGTAACAACTGATATTCAACAATTTAAATGATTGTACTAAGTTAACATTTGCATTAATTGTATTTCAAAAATCATATAATTATGATCGATGCTTTGTATGCCATTTGTTTTGCGATCCACCCAAGTGATACTCGATTATGGGGTTGTCACAGCAGTCCTTCATGCGATGACCAGTAAGGCCACACTTGAAACAGGCATCGCTGTCGCGGGGACATGGCCCTGGGTGCCTACGGTTGCAGGTAGTGCAGAGAGGGTGAGTGTACCCTCCAACAGGTGCCCTTGCTGGATGGGAGCCTGTTCGGAAAAGTACACATGAGACATGGTTTATAGGTACAAAAGGACAATGCAGAAAATTGTGAGACGTAATACCAGTGGTAGCTGTACGGTTAGGCTGTGAACCTCTTCGGTCCTGGTCCTTTCCGTTACCATGAATCCTGGTAGAAGATAATAAAGTGTCAGGATTATAAATCATAAACGTGTAACATAAGAAATAAGTAAGTTTAGGGACCTGCTGCTGTTGGAGTTTCTAGCGTTGTTACGGTAATTATCATTACCGCCACGCCTATCCGTAGCAGAACGGTCTTGAGTCTGACCTTCACCCTTGGGCTGAGTAGGCTGTTGCTGAGTAGCTGGTTAAGACCGGTCCCCAGTCTTCTGCCTCTTATCGGGTGTCTTTGCTTACTCGAATTTCTCTCTCTATTACAGCATCTCCAGCTTACTTGCTGCATCGGCTACTTGTGCCACTATGTTGAAGGTAGCACACACCAAGTTGTGTGGTGGCCGATGTACGAAGAGCCCAACGAAAGTGGTATGCTTGCTCTTCGCCAGTACCTACTGCTGCGCCAAGAAAACCAGCCAATCGAAGAAAGCGTTGCATGAACTCGTTGCTGTTCTCCCCAGCTCTCTGTCTGATCCTGTGGTACTCCCTATTAAACATGTCTTGCCCAGCCTTGGGAAAGAACTGTCCCATCACCAAATCCCTGAACTGAGCCCAAGTCAAGCCAGCCACCCAATTGTCACCACCCTTAGACTGCTTCAATGCCATCCACCATCCCAATACGACTCCTTCGAACTTGTAACAGTCCAACCTCGACTTGAAAACGGGGTCACAGCCCATTGCATCGAATATCTTCTCGATATGAGCTAACCAGTTTTCAGCCTCACTAGGGCTGTCAGTTCTCTCGAAGGATCGAGGACATTGCTTGTTGAATCTCTCCAGCCATGTGACCAGTGTTGCTATAGGAGGAGGAGGAACTGTGTGCTGTTGCTGATTGTTGGCAGCTTGAACCTCGGCCCTGATTTCGTTCCTCACCTGAGGAAGCAAAGTTTGTATCGCAGCTTGGACTGCTGCATTGAGTTGTTCATGCTCGCGTGTGAGAACCATCTAACAGTATAAAACAAAATGCATGATTAAACTGATAAAAACGTAATATATATACATGAAAAAAAATTTATGCCAATAAATCATGAGAAAAAAAATTGATGTAAGAAAATAGTGCATGAATGCATGATGCAGTTTATAAAATTTTAATATGCGCGAGGGTAAACGCCTATGGTCAGTTTACCCAAAACAAAAGACATGGCGAGGGGACGTGTAACACCCCATTTGGATAAATGGAATGTCACAGGATAATCATGGCGTAATATCAAAGCATAAGGTAAATGTCCTAGAACATTAGGTGACCATAAGGGATAACCAGAATCAAACATCAGTCCCCAACATAAACTCATAAAAAAGCATAAAGTAAAAGTAATGCAATTTAAACAGAAACATAATATAGCTCCCATCCTATGCATAACCTTTCCCTGCTCCTAACCTTGTGTACCTGCCGTTTGGGGACATGAAAAGAGAAAACGGCTGAGCGAGACGCTCAATGCGCGGATATATACCATAACATGGAATAACATAACATAAGTGAAGGCTAAAATGAAAACATGACAATGAAAGTGCAGTGGACTGGAAACCTGGTGACATGTAATAAACTGGTTTATTCTGAAAAGAGTCTCATGTTCATGTTAATACTGAAAGTCTGCTGTTTAATCATGAAAACTGTAATTTAAATGCCAAAGAGCTCATATAGGTCATGAAACATATCAACGTGCATGAATACATGGAGGGGTGACCTCGTCATGCTATTAGAGGGGTGACCTCTAAATAACTGTAGATGGGTGACCTCTAAATAACTATGCTGGGTGGAGGGATCAGCTCCAATGTGAAGGATGTAGAGCACACACCACATTCACCCTCATAACTTGTAAACTGATAAGCATAGGATGCATCCATACGCCCCACTAAACATACATATAAAAATGGCCAAACAGAACATGAGTGGGACGATGCATGATATCACTCTCCTGCATGTGAGTCACGACACCGGTGCCTCTGGTTCCATGGTTACGGTACCTCCGTAACTAGTACATAAACTGGTCATGCTTGTATATAATGCTCAGGCAATTTATTTAGTTATTAACATGATTACTGATAAGCTTAAACATATACTGGGGAAAAACATTTGGCTGCAGATGGGGAATCTTAAACATGCAATAGAAAAAGGAAGTCCTTACTGAAAGGACGGGAAATCCGTACCTCACGTCCAGTAACGCAACGAAGGATAACGTGAAAGATGAGAACGCGAATAAGATCATACTCCATAAATGCTACATAATAAAGAGGGACGTGCATGAGTCGCTTGGTTAACTTATACTTAATAATTATTAATTACTTGACGTAATCTTAACTTGTTCTTGTATTGTCTTATATGTTCTTGGCTTATTTACGGCTTCATATTAAATCATGTATTATGATCAGTGTATTTTAGGTTCTTATGTTTTAGTTAGTCTAAAATATACATAATTCATGTTCGTATAATAAAGTCTACTAAATAGATACTTACGCTAAAATAATTATTAGTTCATAATATGCTACATGGTTTTACTTGAAATCATAATTTATATCCTAGCATGATAAATTAATAAACCTAACATCAACTAGATAATTAAACAATTAATATAAGTCACGCTTATTAATTTAATTAAGTGAATAAAATAATTGGCAAAATATCGTTAATTAAATACAACCCATGTCGCGTAAAATATTTTATCATAATGTATAAATAATACTAAAGTTAATTATGTTTGATAACATATTTTTAACGTACCCAAGCCTACCAAGACACCCGTGTCTCGGTCGCACGAAACAAACTAGTAAAAATACCCTAAACACTTGCTGTCCAATATATGTTGTTTTCTGTGTTATCCGATATATACCTACAATACTATCCAAGATAAAATTTTCATGTTCTGTCCGATATAATATACATGTATTATCCGATAAACGGACCCTTTGTTGTCCGAGGAAAACTGGGGAATTCATGTTTGTTTTGCTGTTTGCTACGGTTTCCCCTGCCATATATATTTACCCGCTTTCCTGTCATCTTCACCCACCGAGACACATGGGTGTCTCGGTTCCCACTGTTTTAACCAAAACCACCCTGTTAGGGTGTTTGGGGTTACCACCGTTAGCATAAAAACCACCCTGCACCTAATTAGGTTGCGGCTGGTGGAGATAAAAACATCACCGAGACACATAGGTGTCTCGGTTTGTGTGTAACCTAATATAAACAACCCAATCCTAATTCGTTTTAATAGATTTCTGATTACTTGAACGTGAAAAACAACAAGACAAGGATTAAAAATTACCTAAATCACGTGTTAGGGTTTTTGGATAGATTAAACGAACAACACACCTTGATTCTTGAATCTGAAAAACCCACGAATGTCTCCTTGTTCTTGTGTTTAATCGTCGGCAGCAAAGAAGAAGAGACAAAAAAGAAAACAACGGCTAGAATTTATTTAGGGTTTGTTGGATTTTGTGTTGACTTAAAAGAAAACAGCCCTCCCCGTCTTTTATTTTGCGTTAGGGTCGGTTTGTTAAAACCTTGGGCTAGTCTATGGGCCACGGCCCAACTCTTGCATTCCCTTAATTAGCCGACCAACACAGCCCATGTACCATGTTTTAGTTATTTTCGCGACTCGACAAATCGTTATGTATATTCGTGTTTTTAATACATGTTATGCGTAAATGCCCGAAGTACATAATAATAATAATAAATATAAAGTGCTTAATTTCTTGTCGTGTTTAATTTAATATACCTAATATTAATCCATTAATAATAATAATAATTATAAAGTGCGTAATTTCTTGCCGTGTTTAATTTAATATACTTAATATTAATCGTGTTAATATTCTCGTCGAGGAATTTAAATGTCGTGAATTATTATTATTTTTGTCGTTTTACTTATTATACGTAATTACATGTCGTATGTTAATAATAAGGATAATATACGTAATTACTTGTCGTACTAAAATAATATACGTAGTAATCGTGTTAAATATTCGTATCGCGTGTCGTATTATTAAATAGTCGTACAGTTTAAATTTATGTGAAATTTAGTATACGTAATATTCTAGGGATTTTTATGCGGGTTTTACAACTCTTCCCCTCTAAAAGAATAATTTGTCCTCGAATTAGAGATATGATACCCTGGAAGGGACATGAACGTGACGTGACTGTAGGGAACATGGAACATAATGTGACTGAAGGGAACATGAAACATGAAGTGACTAAAAAGGAACATATCTGAACTTATGGAATAAAAGAAGATAAGAAATAACATGAAAGATACATGAACGATATGATAATAAGTATCATACTTACTGGTATAAGCACACATAAAGCGTTGATGTACGAGACATATTTAGACGTAGTACATGAACAATTGTGAACGTGATACGTGAACAATTGTGAACGTGATACTTGGGGATATGGTGCATGAAATATGAGAACATAAAGTGAACGAGAACACGTGCAATATGTCGTGAACGTGACATGAGAACGTAGGGTAACATGATCTGGAACATATCGTGAACGTTCAATAACTAAGGAGGTAAAATCAATGATACGAGCTGAGACATGAAATGTGGCGTTAACCGTCTGTTTGAAAATAGAAAGTCATACCAAACTTGAGTCTGGTCTTCCTAGTTTTCTACAATCTTTCTAGAATGAAAGTGAACATAAATCATAAGATGGGATATGATCATGAACGTATATCATGAACGTGAATCATGTCATAAACGTGGAAGTGAAAAGCCTAATCATAAGATGAAAAGGGACATAAGTGTGAACAAGGTCATGAAAGCTAACGTGAGACATAACTTAAGAGCTGAATAATCATACAAACGTGAACGCAAATAACACATGCTAACATAAACCTTTATCTAATCTGGTAGCCGAAAGAGTGTCGTGTACTCGTATGATCATTGGCTAGAAGATGTCTGATAATCTGCTACTGGTACTCCTTTCGGTTGAATTAAAACATATAGGTTAGGTTAAATGATCGAATGACGATTCAAATATTTCTGAAGGTTGAAACGACTGCAAGCATGTTGGTGTTCTATCTTAACATGCTGATAAGTCAGGCCTTTAGATATGACCGTAACTGCATCTTATTTCATACCTCACCACCAAATCGAAATATATAGCAATTGGGAAGCTATGAGTTTGGGTAAAACTTAAACATCTCTTAGCGTAGGATTTTCTGAAACACATAAGTTGGATGTAGGATTTTATCCTTTACGCGTAGGCATAGTCATGGTAAAAAAAATTACCGTGAAAACCATGTGAATCAGCGTGTCACTGTGATCAACTACATACGTACAGGAAAAATTTCTGTGTGAAATTCTCTTGCTGTAAACCTTGTAACATAGAGTGAAGATGGCCTTCATGCTCTTCTATAGACTTAAAGAAAGTCTTAATGTTAACAATGAACCGAATGATAAACTTGTCCAGAATTCATGAAAATTTGATTTCTCAAATCCTCAAATACTTCTGGGCATTCGTGAACTAAAAGGCACCAACATGGATTCATACCGAACATAACATGTGTGAAGAACAGTCACAGAAGTGCCTTGCTCTTTCACTCACAACTTTTGATAGCCTAGTCGTAACTCGATCTTGGAAAGTGTTTAGAGTCTGGTAGTTGGTCGGATAGACCAATAATACTTGGATTGAAAATATTGTCATGAATGGTGGTAAAATTGGTAGTTCCTTCTGGTAATATGTCTGAGAAAATTCCGAAGTAATAGACTGATTTATGGGAAGAATACCAAATGTCGGGTCATAAATGATAGCTAGACATGCTTGTCAGACATAAGAAAAAAAATTCACCGATTTTCCTGGTGGAAACCCATGCTGAGTGTATTCAAGAATCTGAACATTCCTGAATATAATGCGGATCTTTTCATCAACCTAAATTGAAAGTCTATATATACATGGATGATATAATGGCTTCTAAGATGGACATGAATATCCGAATATGAAAACGTGAGATAAAAGTGTCATTACAACACACGAAATAAACGTGGCAGATTTTACTGAATGTGTTTCGTTCGTCTCACACGGAACGAACACTACGTGACCAACTATGACAATAAGTCAAAGATGGTACTGAAATTTTAGTGGCTTGGTTTGTACATGGCACAATAAACTAAGTATACCATTGGAAAGATACCTTGAATCACTAAGTCTGAGTTCAGAAGTTATGCATGAGTCTGTCTTGACTCATGTCCTGAGAACTATATGTGTGACATGTGTCTTGACTGGTGTCTGGACATGTTTCTTCAGTACATATACATGCGAGGATGTGTCTTGACGGATGCCTTGACATATGAAAATAAATCAAAATGAAAATGGTGGTCAAAATGCCAGAGTTGGTGGATCTGCTGGACTGCTGACCCTTGTGATTCTGGTTAAGTCTGTGACCGGTGTTCTGTTGTGATTGCTAGAATACTTGTTGTCACAGTAGTGGTTACTATTGTCTTGTCTTTCAGTCCCATGATGGTCATTCTCATGACGGTGATTCATGTAACTATTCAGCTGAGTGGTCGGCTGGTACTGTAACACCCCCAAATTTATACAACTCAGTACAGCAGAAGACTAGTTAGTGTTACGGGATAGCACATTACTCACATCATATACAACGCTTAAAAGTCGTGTCGTTTAAATAATAAAGCATTTCCATTCATAAATATCAAATTTACATAGGTCCCAAGTCATAGTCATTTTATACAATTTTACAAAAGATTTGAATGGAAATTATTGTTTAGGTGCGGGCCATGAATTCTTGTTGTCTTCCCGAGAATTACCTTCAAGTACCTGAGACAAAACATGTTAAAAGAAAAGGTCAGCGATAACGCCGAGTGAATTCATAGAGTTTAATAAAACCATTAATATAACATCGGTATAAAATTATTACCAAAAATCATTTTGTACAAATCATTGTAATAGGCCATAAAATAGCCAAAGTCATTTTTATACAAATCCTTATCGAAAATCATAATATAGGCATTTGCCTTAAAAATCATTATACGTGCCAATGTCGTAAAAGCATCATACGATACGTCTTATGACGTTGTATAAAGTTAAATAAAACCGTTATATGAATATGGTTATATAAAACCAAAACACGAACATAATATCAATAGTATGACCCTGTATTGCTAGTCAGGCAATACGTCGTAATTCGGTGCGTATAACAGTATTTCGTTAATTGGATTAATATAAGCCGCATGACATTGTTACCTTCCTAAACCAAAAAACGGGTAGCTAGCCCGAAACTCAATTTGCCCATCTAAATTAGCGTATCGTCACAAAGGTCACGCTATGGAAATCTTCTCATACATAAATTCGCTTACCAATCAATGTAGCACGACGGGGATCAACCGTCAAGGCGCGAACTTGGGTGATCGTCCCCAAATAGTACTATTATATGCATAAGCGTCTACCAAATCCCGGTAGTTCACAATTCATGCTAATGGGACTTTTAGTGACATAACCTAACTTTAATAATCCATTTAATTTCATCTATCGGGTCATTTAATCATTTATCGGGTCATACAATCGGGTCATACAATCATTCGTGTCCAAATCAATAAACAAACAATCGGGACAAATGGTGTCCTATTTTATAAAAAATAACATGTTATCTCCCTCGCGGGTTTATAAAACATTTCATAAAATCATTTAAAAGAGTGCGAGGTTATGAACTCACGTTGATGTGGGAAGGCGGGTTATCGGCAATTCAGACGTACGGTGCGTGCTTTGATCACGGAAACCTAGACAAATAATACTCGTCTTAGACTTTTGTCCAATGACTTTATAAAAATAACAATTATGTATACATATGATGATTTTAGAAATATGATGATCAAGTGGGTTTACATATCCTCATTTACTCATTTTAGTGTTATGTGTTGGTAACTTCTTACTAGTTTACTAGTTTTACCTTTTTACATGTTTTAGGCCCAATAGTTCCATTACAAGCCCAATATATTATATTAGCCCAATTATACTTTTATTATCAGTATCACACTTTACATGTTGGGCCCAAATGGGTTAAGCCCAATAAATAAGTTTATAAGTGTTTTAGCCTATTTTGTTGTATTATTAGTCCAATAACGTTAACTTAACCCGTTAATGTCCGTATGTTATATAGTTCGGGTTTTATCGGTTTTTACTTGTTATATATGTTTCTATATCAGTATATGAGTTTATAAAAGTTTACATTAGACGGGTCCAACCGTCTAAGTTTTATTTAACAAAAACGTTAATTTTACGGTAATAGCCGAAAAAGTCGTAAAAATCATGTTTATAGTTTTATAACTTATAAAACTTATCAAACTACCATTTTTATAAAATTTCCATTTATTTATCCTCATACATATTTATATAAATATATTATATGAGTTAGTGGGTTTTAATTCACATTTTATACTATTTTTATTTGAGTGCTTATATAATACTATTATACTTTAATTTTCAAAATCTGATTTTTATTTTCATGTTCACCAAAACTGCCATATCTAGAGTTCTATATGGAGATAGAAGCTCAAATGTTTATGACATAAACTACATGACATGTGCTCCATTTAACTCTTCTATAGCTACTGTTGAATCAGCTTCTAAGTATTTTTCTAAAAATCGTCCAAAACAATGAACTCAGATTTGTACTTTAAACTTGTTTTGATCATATCTCACTCATTACAATGATTCCATTGCATGGCCAACTCTCACATGTGTACAAGACATATTAATTACTGTATGTTGCTTCTACTTTGCCATTTTATCAGTCTAACATGTGGTTCTTTACTGTTTTATACAGCCAACAATCTAAACAAGATTTTAGCCTTGTTTCTTATAGTTTTTCATTTTTTTAAGCATGTTTATCAACACCAAATCCCCACACAATATTTTTAATCATCATTCATCATCATATACATATACATAAGTAAAAGAAATACAAGATTACATAATCAAAAATAACAAGAGGATGAGGAGAACAATCTTTATACCACCATGATGATGTAGGTTGTGATCAAAACATGGATTTTGATGGAGAAATTTGTGAATAACCAAGACCATCTTCAAGACCACCAATCTTCATAAACTCCTTGTGGAAATCAGTCCTAGGACTCCATAGAAACTCCTCCTTGGATGTTATAATCACCACCAATCAATAGGGCTTCAAAAGGGCTTCAACTTATGTATGAATAACATAAGATTTGTGGTTAAATTTAGATCAAATGGGTGTTTTGGTGTTGTTTTTGGACGGCAAGCTAGAGAGAGGAAGAGAAAAAATGGATTGTTTTACATGTTGTGAATGAAACTAGTTGTTTAGGATAGATGGTTTTGTGTAAGCTTTGCTTACTTTGTAAGCTAAGGTGACAAGTGTGTTACTTAGCTTACACTTGACACCAAATGTTGGTGTGGTAGCTAGTTAAGGCCGGTTTTGAGTGGGGGTGGGAAAAGTGTCCCACTTGTCTCATCCCCATTTATTTACGGGTACTCCTCGATTCTATTTTCCTCGATTTGCGTGCCCTCGGGTCGTTTTACGAAAAAAGTTTTTATAAACTATGAATCAACGGCACAAAACGAATCTAATAAAAATTGTCTCATCAAAAACGGAGTTCGAAAACGTAAATACGTAATCCTATGGTTTCTGGTTTAGTCGTAAAGGACGTTAAAATAAAATCGTAAGTTCTAATCTCTTCTCGTAAAGTTATGAGTTTATGAACCAACACAAATTTAAAACTCCAAAATAATATTCACGGATAAATTTATTTTCTGAAATGTCAGACTGTCACAAAAAACGGTGTATGTAAACGTAAGCACATAACGTAAAATCCTCCGGTTTAGACGTAGTCGATGCTACTTCAAGACGTAAATCCAAATTTCTTCCTAAAAATGAGTGAGTTCATAATATAACATTAAAATAATATTTTCAAATAAATATTGAGAATAAAATATCGACCATAAATTGACGGATTGTCACAGCATTTACCCCTAAACAGGATCTTTGTCCTCAAAGATCATCTTACCTTACTACTCGCTTCTTATAGAGTTAAAGCCATGTGGGTATTTCCTCCACATTCGGTCTTTTCTCACAAGTGCAATTCGTTACAATACGCGAGTTTTATCAAACATAACTACGGGAATAAGATCAGGCTTAATGTTGACTTAATTTCTCTATCCATGATGTTCACGGGATTTTGATGAATGCAACTTTTCGCAGATCTAAGCTTCATTAAGGAATAGTCAGATTTTAACTTGATAGACATTTTATCAAGTTCGATATACGAAACATAATTCAAGCAGCTCTCGAAGTCCTAGGGTAGATCCAGCTTATATGCCTTTCAAACCAATCTTTTACATCATCTCAATGGTCCCATATAACGGGGACTTATATCCCATGATCTTTCAGATCATTAATTCATTTTTCCATAGTTAAAATTTTTGGCATAACTTCGCTACCCATTTGGCACTTCAGGATCTACCTTTCATATTCACATAACCTCTTGCCCACTACCGGCAGTCAATAATCAGATCCTAATTTCAACAATCATTTCAGGTCTCGTGGGTCGAATATTTTGTAAGGTTAGGTTCGCCATCATAGGAAACCTTAAACCTAAAAGACATGTCCAACTCAAAATGGGTGTTTGTCGGGTGTCTTCATCTCAACTCCTGCTTACAGATGTTCTAATATATAAATCTTAACAAGATTCGATCTCGATCCTAATATGATAATTATCAATGATAATCTCTCGAAAGGAAAACGATTATACGGTTTATTACGAAAGGTCAATCATTCAAACATAGAACAAGACCTCTAGTGTTTTGTATTGTTACTTTACCTCGTCCCTTCGATTTGGGGTGGTAAACAGTACTCTCATCAAGGTTCGTTCCCAATGACTTCTGAGCAAATCTCTAGAAATTCGATGTGAAGCGAGGATCTTGATAAAGATGTTCGATACAGGCACACTATGTTTACATAACTCCTTTAAATATAAAAGAGTCAATTTCTTCATCAAGATTCTATCATTAACGAGAATGATATTAGCAGATTTGGTCAGTCTGTCGACGATGACCCAAATTGAATCAAATTCAGATGATGACCTTTGGAATAGCTAGACGTTTACTAATGTATGAGGCGATGTCTGCCTTCATAATTTGTCATTAGTACAACTTCTTCAGACAAAGATACTTTTAGTCAGAAATGACATAAATAGAATACTTATACTCACAAGATTCCAATATAACTACATCTCACAATTCTTCATATTTAGGCAACCATAAACAGCCTTTTAATCATTTAACGCCATAGGCTTCTCAAATCTAATGGTTCACATTAGCCGCGAACCCTTTTTATTATCTATATTATCCTTTTTACAAACTGTTTATTTTTATATTGTTCGGCAATATATTTTGCACCTTCATTATTAAGGAACATGTCCTAATTGGTTCTTTATCTTTTCTACATAATGTGTCGGTATCTAAATTCACCTTTCCTGATGATATAATTATCATGACCAAAATTCACTCAGAATTTCTTTCTTCATATTTTCTAAGTTTCAGTTTCGTTTCAGCTATCATTTTTATCAGTTTTGCTTAAATCCGACGTTTAAAGCGTCGATAATTATTACAACTAATTAAATAATAAATATTTAATTTTTATGAAACATAACGTAAAAAATTTAATTTTTCTTAGTTCGACCAATTATAAAAATCTTCAAAATAAATTTGAATTTAATTAACAAGACTTTTGTTGATTTATCGAAAATAATTAAAATAATTAATAAAATCCGTATATGTTCGAAAAATCTTTGGTTATACTTTGGTCAAAATTTTCTTAGTTTGAAAAGCAAAAATTGTCGTTTCAAATTTCAAGTTATGGTTTAAATGTTTTCCTCAATTCCGCTTAGGTTGTCTTGAGGTATACACAAACATTTACCCCTAAACAGGAGTTTAGTTAAATGATTTGTGTATAAGGGAATAATCTCTTAAAAATCGTTTGTTAAAACATTTGTCAAAATATATTTGCACTTTCTCTTTGGTAAAACCCAAAGTCTTAAAAGGGCTCTAAAATTTTGAAGAGTCAATATAGATTCTATTATCTTATTAATCACGCGGTCAAATAATATAAAGGATTAAGTCTTTAAATCACATGTTAAATATTCACGGTACATGTTTTTATCGTCTGGCCAATTCAGGGCAATCTATAAATAATTCTTAACTCATTTTTATTCTTATGAACAAACAAATAGTCCTTAATGATCGCAAGCATGAATTTATCAAATTACAGCCTACACACGTGATTCACCAAATTTATGAATGCTACGTGTGTATTAGTCAATCCAAACGACATCATGTGAAACTCATACTGTTCATTACAAGTTCTGGATGTAATGATTGGATTAGATAATCTTTTTCGCGGACGCGAAGTTGATGATAACCATGCCATGGATCAAATCTTTAAAACATACGCTAGAACCTTGTAAATGATCGAACAAATCTTCCCTTTCGAGTCATGGATATCGTTTTCGATTGTCAATTTACTCAGTTCACAGTAATCTATAAATATAAGAAATAATAACACCATAGCTCTTCATGATGACGAGCTTGGTAGAATAAAATCTTTCTCCGACAACTCTCTCAGTTTTACGGTAATTCCTTTTAATTCAGATGGTGCTGACGTACAATGCACACGCCACAGGTGCAGCACCGGGAATATAATCAATACCAATTTCAATCTGCCTTAATGGCAAAAGTCTAGGTAATTCACCAATAAATACCTACTAAAGTTTCAGATAACAGAAACATCTTTTAATAAATTCATATTAGGTTCTTCTAGATTACAATATCTATAACTAGTTCACAACCATTCATGGTATAATTTCAAGTCTAAATGCAGGATATGGTCATCATCACTTTTTATAATCAACATCTTATTATTTAGGAGAATTCTATTCGAGTTCCCATCAATTAAGACAATGTCTTCATGTCATAATCAATCAATCCATTCTACTGGCATTACCAACTTTTCAGTTTCATTGCCGTCGATAAGGTGTGAACTTTTCAAAAGACTAATAATAACTCATAATCCTTCACAAATTCAGGGATATATGGAGACACAACTAACCTTAAAAGAGTAAGGTCAACGCATAATCTATGCGAGATAATTTCAAATCAGATACAGACGAAAACATTTAACGAGTATGAATATATCCTATGTTTTCATAATTTGAGTACGCATTCGAAAGCTCCTCGGATCGTTACCCAGGTCATTAAAATGCAATCTAATCAAAAGAAATGATAGGAACGTCGATACATCCAGTCGGGTATCAACACTCGGTAATCAGATACTTTTCCTAAGAATCTCACTACGGGAGAATTGGACAAGAAAGAATCGTCAATTGTCAAATAAGACAATTTCCACACATGAGTAAATTCGACTCAGAAGAATAGATGATACAGGCACATATGTAGGTGTCCCTAACACTATGTCCCTATTTTTCACTTCTTGCAGATCTCATAAAATTTAATCTTTCACAACCTTCAAAGAAATGTAGTGTTTATTCATTTAGTTTTATGGTGACTACTAATCAGTCTTGCATGGTCCATTCCAAATTGTATGTAGGCGCGCAACTATATACAATTTCAAGATTAACGATGCAATACTCAGTTCGTCAAAATTTTATCATCATGTTTATAATAAAAACATTTTCATGCTTAATTCTTAAATAAGAATCAAGAATAAATTTACAAAGATCTTCTTTGTTATGAAAACAATTAAGTTTTCTAAGGTGTTTTATAAACAACTTCATTTCGATAACAATCACTTATAAATCTCACTTTGAATAACCCTTATAGTGATGAAAATTCAATTTTCTCAAGGGATACTGTTTTAACTTATAAGAACAATGAGTGACCTGCAAAAATGTGATGAAAAGTTGTTCACCAAGAACTAACTTCAATATAATAGGAAATGAGCTTTAGCCAAATAATCATGAGGTTCATGATCTCGATGGCACTCAAAAGAATAATCCACAACGTAACTCAAATCGAGATGAGTACTTGTTCAATGGTTGCATCACTAATGCGAGCATTAGGAAGAAGCAATAAAAGATAGATAACATCGATACATGTGGAATTTAGCAATCAAAGGTAGTCTTTTTATTAATCACAAACAAGTCAAAATTGTACCGTAACACATTATGTGTCACTATGTCATACAATTCCAAGAACTCATCCTACCAACTGATGTCTCAGTTAAGTTAGGGATTATTTTTAAAAGATACCACAATGAATACTAATCTACAAGAGTCATTAGGTGTCCCACCTGTCCCGGAAGATCCATCGGTCCCAATTCAGAAGAAAATTTCTTCAATTTATTTATTGGACACTGGGCATCCTCGTTAGTGGACAATGGCCTAGGAACAACACTTAACACGATCTAACAATCATTTAAAACCTTATAATTCAATCATAGGACTTAATGACTTCCTCTTAACAATCTCATATTCCATACGAGTTAAATTTTACTTCATTCAAGTTTCAATCAACTTATACTCAATGCGATATCCTACTTCATTCTCCAATACTTTCAACCTTATTCTTAGACCTTAAAAGGGCAATAAAAGCTCGATATAAACCACACTTAATTTCCATTCATATAGCTCTTACAACAACAATTATCAAATGAGTCACTAGTATGAGATGACTCATACATTCAATTAGACTTCTCGGAAAGGTATTAGTTGCATGGGGCTTTTGGGTAATGGTTCCAATGACAGCCTCAAGTGCAACATTCACCCTTTCGATTTCAAATTTAAGAATTGGGTGACAACGAATCATATGACATCTTTCTAGGTGGTAACGTTTTGTCAAACTCCACTCTATAAGGAAAGATCATCATGACATCGATATCAGATTTAATCTCGATAATTCTTTCTTAATATCGTAATCAACTAATATCTACATTTCTACAAATATCAACCATCTTGTTGGGATCATAAATATCCACAACTTGGTTTAGATATAGGATAGCTAGAATTCCTACGAGAATAGCTTCGATTAATTTACTAGGGGATTTAGGGTTCCTTGCGACAATCTACGTCTTATAAATATCTCGTATAAATATCAAAATAATCATCAAACAATCATGTAATAAAATTACATCATATATATATATATATATATATATATATATATATATATATATATATATATATATATATATATATATATATATATATATATATATATATATATATATATATATATATATATATATATATATATATATATATATATATATATATAATCCAAGTTATTTATATATATTAAAATAACACTTCTTAGTCTTGCCTTGTCGGTAACTCGGGAATTCTTCGGCACCGTTATAGTCAAAAGATTTTTAGACATTTTGTGAAAAATGTTTATAGATAAAAGATTTTGAAATGTTTTATTCAAAACCTTGGTTTTAAAAATCTTTCGTTCTCTATAATGAGAGCTCTGGTACCAAACTGTAACACCCCCAAATTTATACAACTCAGTACAGCGGAAGACTAGTTGGTGTTACGGGATAGCACATTATTCACATCATCGACAACGCTTAAAAGTCGCGTCGTTTTAATAATAAAGCATTTCCATTCATAAATATCAAATTTACATAGGTCCCAAGTCATAGTCATTTTATACAATTTTACAAAAGATTTGAATGGAAATTATTGTTTAGGTGCGGGCCATGAATTCTTGTTGTCTTCCCGAGAATTACCTTCAAGTACCTGAGATAAAACATGTTAAACGAAAAGGTCAGCGATAATGCCGAGTGAATTCATAGAGTTTAATAAAACCATTAATATAACATCGGTATAAAATTATTACCAAAAATCATTTTGTACAAATCATTGTAATAGGCCATAAAATAGCCAAAGTCATTTTTATACAAATCCTTATCGAAAATCATAATATAGGCTTTTGCCTTAAAAATCATTATACGAGCCAATGTCGTAAAAGCATCATACGATACGTCTTATGACGTTGTATAAAGTTAAATAAAACCGTTATATGAATATGATTATATAAAACCAAAACACGAACATAATATCAATAGTATGACCTTGTATTGCTAGTCAGGCAATACATCGTAATTCGGTGCGTATAGCAGTATTTCGTTAATTGGATTATTATAAGCCGCATGACATAGTTACCTTACTAAACCAAACAACGGGTAGCTAGCCTGAAACTCAATTTGCCCATCTAAATTAGCGTGTTGTCACAAAGGTCACGCTATGGAAATCTTCTCATACATAAATTCGCTTACCAATCAATGTGGCACGACGGGGATCAACCGTCAAGGCGCGAACTGGGGTGATCGTCCCTAAATAGTACTATTATATGTATAAGCGTCTACCAAATCCCGGTAGTTCACAATTCATGCTAATGGGACTTTTAGTGACATAACCTAACTTTAATAATCCATTTAATTTCATCTATCGGGTCATTTAATCATTTATCGGGTCATACAATCGGGTCATACAATCATTCGGGTCCAAATCAATAAACAAACAATCGGGACAAATGGTGTCCTATTTTATAAAAACTAACATGTTATCTCCCTCGCGGGTTTATAAAACATTCATAAAAACATTTAAAAGAGTGCGAGGTTATGAACTCAAGTTGATGTGGGAAGGCGGGTTATCGGCAATTCAGACGTACGGTGCGTGCTTCGATCATGGAAACCTAGACAAATAATACTCGTCTTAGACTTTTGTCCAATGACTTTATAAAAATAACAATTATGTATACGTATTATGATTTTATATATATGATGATCAAGTGGGTTTACATATTCTCATTTACTCATTTTAGTGTTATGTGTTGGTAACTTCTTACTAGTTTACTAGTTTTACCTTTTTACATGTTTTAGGCCCAATAGGCCCATTACAAGCCCAATATATTATATTAGCCCAATTATACTTTTATTATCAGTATCACACTTTACATGTTGGGCCCAAATGGGTTAAGCCCAATAAATAATTTTATAAGTGTTTTAGCCTATTTTGTTGTATTATTAGTCCCATAACGTTAACTTAGCCCGTTATTGTCCGTATGTTATATAGTTCGGGTTTTATCAGTTTTTACTTGTTATATATGTTTCTATATCAGTATATGAGTTTATAAAAGTTTACATTAGACGGGTCCAACCGTCTAAGTTTTATTTAACAAAAACGTTAATTTACGGTAATAGCCGAAAAAGTCGTAAAAATCATGTTTATAGTTTTATAACTTATAAAACTTATCAAACTACCATTTTTATAAAATGTCCATTTATTTATCCTTAGACATATTTATATAAATGTATTATATGAGTTAGTGGGTTTTAATTCACATTTTATACTATTTTTATTTGAGTGCTTATATTATACTATTATACTTTAATTTCCAAAATCTGATTTTTATTTTCATGTTCACCAAAACTGCCATATCTAGAGTTCTATATGGAGATAGAAGCTCAACTTTTTATGACATAAACTACATGACATGTGCTCCATTTAACTCTTCTATAGCTACTGTTGAATCAGCCTCTAAGTATTTTCTAAAAATCGTCCTAAACAGTGACTCAGATTTGTACTTTAAACTTGTTTTGATCATATCTCACTCATTACAATGATTCCATTGCATGGTCAACTCTCACATGTGTACAAGACATATTACTTACTGTATATTGCTTCTACTTTGCCATTTTATCAGTCTAACATGTGGTTCTTTACTGTTTTATATAGCCAACAATCTAAACAAGATTTTAGCCTTGTTTCTTATAGTTTTTCATCTTTTTAAGCATGTTTATCAACACCAAATCCCCACACAATATTTTTAATCATCATTCATCATCATATATATATACATAAGTAAAAGAAATACAAGATTACATAATCAAAAATAACAAGAGGATGAGGAGAACAATCTTTATACCACCATGATGATGTAGGTTGTGATCAAAACATGGATTTTGATGGAGAAACTTGTGAATAACCAAGACCATCTTCAAGACCATCAATCTTCATAAACTCCTTGTGGAAAAGCAGCCTTAGGACTCCATATAAACTCCTCCTTGGATGTTATAATCACTACCAATCAATAGGGCTTCAAAAGGGCTTCAACTTATGTATGAATAACATAAGATTTGTTGTTAAATTTAGATCAAATGGGTGTTTTGGTGTTGCCTTTGGACGGAAAGCTAGAGAGAGGGAGAGAGAAAATGGATTGTTTTGCATGTTATGAATGAAACTAGTTGTTTAGGATAGATGGTTTTGTGTAAGCTTTGCTTACTTTGTAAGCTAAGGTGACAAGTGTGTTATTTAGCTTACACTTGACACCAAATGTTGGTGTGGTAGCTAGTTAAGGCCGGTTTTGAGTGGGGGTGGGACAAGTGTCCCACTTGTCTCATCCCCATTTATTTACGGGTACTCATTGATTCTAGTTTCCTCGATTTGCGTGCCCTCGGGTCGTTTTACGAAAAACGTTTTTATAAATTATGAATCAACGGCACAAAACGAATCTAATAAAAATTGTCTCATCAAAAACGGAGTTCGAAAACGTAAATACGTAATCCTAAGGTTTCCGGTTTAGTCGTAAAGGACGTTAAAATAAAATAGTAACTCCTAATCTCTTCTCGTAAATTTGTGAGTTTATGAACCAACACAAATTTAAAACTCCAAAATAATATTCACGGATAAATTTATTTTCTGAAATGTCAGACTGTCACCAAAAACGGTGTATGTAAACGTAAGCACGTAACGTAAAATCCTCCGGTTTAGACATAGTCGATGCTACTTCAAGACGTAAATCCAAATTTCTTCCCAAAAATGAGTGAGTTCATAATATAACATTAAAATAATATTTTCAAATAAATATTGAGAATAAAATATCGACCATAAATTGACGGATTGTCACAGGTACCGGTTCCCACTCATATGACTGAAAAGATAACTGAATGACGTGTGACATATAACTAAAAGGTAAGGACATGAATTGGGATGGAAATCATATGGTGGTGAAGCATCTTCCCGTCCGATCGCTTGGTCTAACGCCTTGGTCTTCGTCTTGTAAGATCTCCAGGTTGTAAACAGCATCAACATCTCGTAGCGTCTCCAAATAATTAGTAACATCAACAGTTAGTAACATTCCCAAGCTATGAGCGGCATCAGCATCTTGTAGAATATCAACAAGTGGAATACGTCTGAGATGATTTAGAATCGACTAGCAAATACTCGTGGAGCATTTGTAGATGAAATACACATGTATTACGACACGTGTAGTGCAATGGAATACAATACATGGAGTACACGTGGAACGTGGTACATGGATTACACATGGAATGTACATGAAATGATCGGTATGGGGTCGATCATCTGACTTGATTTTAAAGGAAAATAATTGGTTAAACGGTTAGAAAAACCGAGCTGGAATGAGCATCATGATAGCCTAGCAATTCCAGCATAGACATCAATCCAGTTGCATAGAGAAAGAAACTAGATGTGTGGTTAAATGAAATTCAACAATGATTTGCATGAAAACATGATTAATGAAAACCAACCATAACTATCATAAAAGAAGGAGTAAATGAAATCCATCAGTGTTTAGCATGAGAGCATGATCAACATGATGAAAACATAATTTTCATAAAGATGCATGGAACATAATCATCATGAAGATGAAATTATCATGAAGAAACATGGGACAAAATTAACATGAAGGAGCATAAAACATAATCAGCATAGAGACGAAGTTAACCATGATAGTATGAAAACATACTTGACATAAGGAAACATAACAATTTATGAGGGGACATAAAAAGTTTATGACTATAATGAGATAAATATTTAAGTTAATAGTGTGGACGACTAGGATTCGTTACACAATGCAAAACAATGCAACTTAAATGATAAGAATGACTTAATATAACCTGACCTAAACATAAAAGATGCATGAAGTACTTTATAATGCATGAAACAGTTTAAAATGCATGGTTAATAAATATGATGATATGTACGTGAGTGAACGCCTATGTGTCGGTTCAGAAAACAAAATTCAAGTGTGGACGCTTATGGGTCGGTCCACTAATCAACAGAAAGTTTCGATAAACGCACATGCGACTAAATAGGGCCAGTCCTGTACCAACCATTATTTAGTCAAAATTCATGCGACAATGAGATGAATGCATGAATGAATACATGAAATGAAAATAAAATGAATGCGTGAAAACCAACTGTCTAAACCTAACAGAAAACGTATGACCAAGTATGAACTACGGTGGTTCAGTCCATATTAGCCAAAGTTCTCAAGGAACATCATGCATAAAACAATGACATGTAACTAAGTATAGATGACGGTTGTTCAATCCATGTTAGTAAAATAATTCTGAGAAAACATCATGGTTAAAACATCAAGGTGCTGAAAATATCGATACATGGAATAACAAGCGTTGACTTAGGAAGGTCCTGGTGACTACCCACTAGTCAGAGGTCAAGTTTTAGAGCCTACAGGTCGAATCCTTGCGCTCTGATACCATAATTGTAACACCCCATTTGGATAAATGGAATGTCACAAGATAATCATGGTGTAATATCAAAGCATAAGGTAAATGTCCTAGAACATTACATGACCATAAGGGATAACCAGAATCAAA
The DNA here is from genome assembly GCA_025667525.1 of Glebionis coronaria. NCBI lineage: Eukaryota > Viridiplantae > Streptophyta > Magnoliopsida > Asterales > Asteraceae > Glebionis > Glebionis coronaria. Next base: position 297,375,725 of record CM046881.1, read on the forward strand.
CATCGGTCCCCAACATAAAATCATAATCAAGCATAAAGTAAAAGTAATGCAATTTAAACAGAAACATAATATAGCTCCCATCCTATGCATAACCTTCCCCTGCTCCTAACCTTGTGTACCTGTCGTTTGGGGACATGAAAAGAAAAAATGGTTGAGCGAGACGCTCAGTGCACGGATATATACAATAACATGGAATAACATAACATAAGTGAAGGCTAAAATGAAAACATGACAATGAAAGTGCAGCGGACTGGAAACCTGGTGACATGTAATAAACTGGTTTATTCTGAAAAGAGTCTCATGTTCATGTTAATACTAGAAGTCTGTTGTTTAATCATGAAAACTGTAATTTAAATGCCAAAGAGCTCATATAGGTCATGAAACATATCAACGTGCATGAATACATGGAGGGGTGACCTCGTCATGCTATTAGAGGGGTGACCTCTAAATAACTGTAGAGGTGTGACCTCTAAATAACTATGCTGGGTGGAGGGATCAGCTCCAATGTGAAGGATGTAGAGCACACACCACATTCACCCTGATAACTTGTAAACTGATAAGCCTAGGATGCATCCATACGCCCCACTGAACATACATATAAAAATGGCCATACTGAACATGAGTGGGACGATGCAGGATATCACTCTCTTGCATGTGAGTCACGACACCGGTGCCTCTGGTGCCATGGTTACGGTACCTCCGTAACTAGTACATAAACTGGTCATGCTTGTATATAATGCTCAGACAATTTATTTAGTTATTAACATGATTACTGATAAGCTTAAACATATACTGGGGAAAAACATTTGGCTGCAGATGGGGAATCTTAAACATGCATAGAAAAAGGAAGTCCTTACTAAAAGGACATGAAATCCGTACCTCACGTCCAGTAACGCAACGAAGGATAACGTGAAAGATGAGAACGCGAAGAAGATCATACTCCATAAATGCTACATAATAAAGAGGGACGTGCATGAGTCGCTTGGTTAACTTATACTTAATAATTATTAATTACTTGACGTAATCTTAACTTGTTCTTGTATTGTCTTATATGTTCTTGGCTTATTTACGGCTTCATATTAAATCATGTATTATGATCAGTGTATTTTAGGTTCTTATGTTTTAGTGAGTCTAAAATATACATAATTCTGTTCGTATAATAAAGTCTATTAAATAGATACTTACGCTAAAATAATTATTAGTTCATAATATGCTACATGGTTTTACTTGAAATCATAATTTATTTCCTAACATGATAATTTAATAAACCTAACATCAACTAGATAATTAAACAATTAATATAAGTCACGCTTATTAATTTAATTAAGTGAATAAAATACTTGGCAAAATATCGTTAATTAAATACAACCCATGTCGCGTAAAATATTTAATCATAACGTATAAATGATACTAAAGTTAATTATGTTTGATAACATATTTTTAACGTATCCAAGCCTACCGAGACACCTGTGTCTCGGTCGCACGAAACAAACTAGTAAAAATACCCTAAACACTTGCTGTCCAATATACACTGTTTTCTGTGTTATCCGATATATACCTACAATACTATCCAAGATAAAATTTTCATGTTCTGTCCGATATAATATACATGTATTATCCGATAAACGGACCCTTTGTTGTCCGAGGAAAACTAGGGAATGCATGTTTGTTTTGCTGTTTGCTACCCGCTGTCCTGCCATCTTCACCCACCGAGACACATGGGTGTCTCGGTTCCCACTGTTTTAACCAAAACCACCCTGTTAGGGTGTTTGGGGTTACCACCGTTAGCATAAAAACCACCCTGTACCTAATTAGGTTGCGGCTGGTGGAGATAAAAGCATCACCGAGACACATAGGTGTCTCGGTTTGTGTGTAACCCAATATAAACAACCCAATCCTAATTCGTTTTAATAGATTTCTGATTACTTGAACGTGCAAAACAACAAGACAAGGATTAAAAATTACCTAAATCGCGTGTTAGGGTTTTTGGATAGATTAAACGAACAACACACCTTGATTCTTGAATCTGAAAAACCCACGAATGTCTCCTTGTTCTTGTGTTTAATCGTCGGCAGCAAAGAAGAAGAGACAAAAAGAAAACGACGGCTAGAATTTATTTAGGGTTTGTTGGATTTTGTGTCGACTTAAAAGAAAACAGCCCTCCCCGACTTTTATTTTGTGTTAGGGTCGGTTTGTTAAAACCTTGGGCTAGTCTATGGGCCACGACCAACTCTTGCATTCCCTTAATTAGCCGACCAACACAGCCCATGTACCATGTTTTAGTTATTTTCGTGACTCGACAAATTGTTACGTATATTCGTGTTTTTAATACATGTTATGCGTAAATGCCCGAAGTACGTTAATAATATAAATAAATATAAAGTGCGTAATTTCTTGTCGTGTTTAATTTAATATACCTAATATTAATCCATTAATGCGTAATTTCTTGTCGTGTTTAATTTAATATACTTAATATTAATCGTGTTAATATTCTCGTCGAAGAATTTAAATGTCGTGAATTATTATTATTTTTGTCGTTTTACTTATTATACGTAATTACATGTCGTATGTTAATAATAATAATAATATACGTAATTACTTGTCGTACTAAAATAATATACGTAGTAATCATGTTAAATATTCGTATCGCGTGTCGTATTATTAAATAGTCGTAGAGTTTAAATTTATATGAAATTTCGTATACGTAATATTCTAGGGATTTTATGCGGGTTTTACAACTCTCCCCTCTAAAAGAATAATTCGTCCTCGAATTAGAGATACGATACCCTGGAAGGGACATGAACGTGAAGTGACTGTAGGGAACATGGAACATAACGTGACTGAAGGGAACATGGAACATGAAGTGACTGAAAAGGAACATATCTGAACTTATGGAATAAAAGAAGATAAGAAATAACATGAAAATATACATAAACGATATGATACTAAGTATCATACTTACTGGTATAAGCACACATAAAGCATTGATGTACGAGACATATTGAGACGTAGTACGTGAACAATTGTGAACGTGATACGTGAACAATTGTGAACGTGATACTTGGAGATATGGTGCATGAAATATGAGAACATAAAGTGAATGAGAACACGTGCAATATGTCGTGAACGTGACATGAGAACGTAGGGTAACATGATCTGGAACATATCGCGAACTTGCAATAACTACGGAGGTAAAATCAATGATACGAGCTGAGACATGAAATGTGGCGTGAAACGTCTGTTTGAAGACGGAAAGTCATACCAAACTTGAGTCTGGTCTTCCAAGTTTTCTACAATCTTTCTAGAATGAAAGTGAACGTAAATCATAAGATGGGATATGATCATGAACGTAAATCATGAACGTGAATCATGTCATAAACGTGGAAGTGAAAAGCCTAATCATAAGATGAAAAGGGACATAAGCGTGAACAAGGTCATGAATGCGAACGTGAGACATAACTTAAGAGCTGAATAATCATACAGACGTGAACGCAAATAACGCATGCTAACATAAACCTTTATCTAATCTGGTAGCCGAAAGAGTGTCGTGTACTCGTATGATCATTGGCTAGAAGATGTCTGATAATCTGCTACTGGTACTCCTTTCGGGTGAAAGAAAACGTATAGGTTAGGTTAAATGATCGAATGACGATTGAAATATTTCTAAAGGTTGAAACGACTGTAAGCATGTTGGTGTTCTATCTTAACCTGCTGATAAGTCAGGCCTTTAGATATGAACGTAACTGCATCTTGTTTCATACCGCACCACCAAATCGTGAATATATAGCAATTGGGAATCTATGAGTTTGGGTAAAACTTAAACATTTCTTAGCATAGGATTTTCTGAAACACATAAGTTGGATGTAGGATTTTATCCTTTACGCGTAGGCATAGTAATGGTAAAAAATATTTTTTTTACCGTTGATAGGTGTGTAAACACCCATCCTTTTTACCACTTAACTACAATAATAACCAAGCCAAAACGTGTATTTTATGTCGTAAATGTCGGAATTATGCGTGGTTTGTGTTTTTGTTGTGATTTTAGGATCAAAATGTTAAAAGGGAAGAAAACACGGATTTCATGGGCGTTTATCAAAGAAAAAGACGAAAGACGAAGTCGAAAGATCAAGAGTGCAAAAAGAACGGAAGTCCAAGACCAATTCTGAAGATTTATCGAAGAAAAAGTCAAAAGACGGAAGTTTACTTAAAGCTGAAGAACTCAAGTCTAATTTATTGAAGAATTACAAGACGAGTTTAAAGAAATCCCGAGACAAAGTCATTAAAGTCGAAGAACCAAGAAGATTAAGGACTTAATGATGCAATTAAAGAAAGAAGAAAGAGGGGAGGAATCTTCCTAAGCACCTCCCTAATCTCCTATAAATAGCACCCATTTTCATTTTAATGGTTTTTGTTGGCTAATAGTGACAATTAGTTCTTCCATTTTATTTTCCTTGCACTTTAATTACATTTCATTTAAATACATTGTCTTGCACCTTTAAATACCTTTAATTCAAGTAAGTTTTATTTTAATTATTGTCAATCTTTACTTTTATTGTTTGATATCCTATCTTCCTTTCTTGTTTGATCTTAATCTTTATGCTTTATTGTTTATGTTCATGTTCTTGAGTTTTACTTGATTTAATTAAGTGGGTTTTGATTATTTTGATTATTATTGTTAGTGTTTTTGATTTGTTTTGATTAGTATTTGTTATTAGATTATTTGTGATTAGTTTGATTTAATCTTGTGGTTGATTTTGATTAGTTTTGGTAGAATCGTAGCTTTTTGTTTGCCCCGTGTTCTTCGTTCTTTCTGTTTCCCAGGTACATTCCGGATCAAAGCCCAGGTTATTCCGAGTGAAGGTATTCTGTTGATTATTCCGAATCAAGCAGGAAGTTCCGAATCAAGGTTTAGTTCAGGAAGTTCCGAATCAGTGACATTCCGAATCAGGGGAATTCATTCGGAACATTCCGAACGAAGGATTTTGGGGATTGTTCATTCGGAATATTTATTGTTCCGAATCAAGGGTTCAGATAAGTGGCTGTTCATTCGGAATACAAAACATTCCGGATCAGTGGCTGTTCATTCGGAATATTCCGATCGAAGGAGTTCATTGGGTTCTCATTCAGAACATTCCGAGTGAAGAATTTTATTCGGAATAATATTCCGAATCAGTGAAGTTCCGAATCATTGAATTCCGGATCAGTGAAGTTCCGAATCAAGCTAACATTCCGAGTGAAGGATTTATTCCGGATAAGTGACATATTCCGAATAAAAATTTTTATCCGGATCAAGGTTGTTCATTCGGAACATTCCGTATCAAGGTTTTGGTAATTATTCCGAGCGAAGAATAATCATTTCGAATGAAGGTGACATTCCGGATGAGTGATTATTCCGAACGAAGGTTTATTCCAAATGAGCTGTTTTCAGGTTCTTTTTAGTTACTGTTTTTAAGTTTTAATTTTTAATTTTCAAGCTTTACTTTTCCCTCCTTTTTAATTAGTCGCACTTTAAGTTTACTTGCCTTAGATTTATTTTAACCCTTGCCTTAGTTTAAGTTTTAGTTGCGTTTTAAGTTTGCCTTAGATAGTTTTAAGTTTGCGTTATTTACTTTAAGTGCCTTTTAATTTTTCGTCACGTTTTAAATTCTCGCCATTTATTTTAAAATTAGATTTAGATTAGTTTTGGTAGAATCGTAGCTTTTTGTTTGCCCTGTGTTCTTCGTTCTTTCTGTTTCCCAGGTACATTCCGGATCAAAGCCCAGGTTATTCCGAGTGAAGGTATTTTGTTGATTATTCCGAATCAAGCAGGAAGTTCCGAATCAAGGTTTAGTTCAGGTAGTTACGAATCAGTGACATTCCGAATCAGGGGAATTCATTCGGAACATTCCGAACGAAGGATTTTGGGGATTGTTCATTCGGAACATCTATTGTTCCGAATCAAGGGTTCAGATAAGTGGATGTTCATTCGGAATACAAAATATTCCGGATTAGTGGCTGTTCATTCGGAATATTCCGAACGAAGGAGTTCATTGGGTGCTCATTCAGAACATTCCGAGTGAAGAAGTTTATTCGGAATAATATTCCGAATCAGTGAAGTTCCGAATTAGTGAAGTTCTGGATCAGTGAAGTTCCGAATCAAGCTAACATTCCGAGTGAAGGATTTATTCCGGATAAGTGACATATTCCGAATAAAGAATTTATTCCGGATCAAGGTTGTTCATTCGGAACATTCCGGATCAAGGTTTTGGTAATTATTCCGAGCGAAGAAGAATCATTCCGAACGAAGGTGACATTCCGGATGAGTGATTATTCCGAATGAAGGTTTATTCCGAATGAGCTGTTTTCAGGTTCTTTTTAGTTACTGTTTTTAAGTTTTAATTTTTAATTTTCAAGATTTACTTTTCCCGCCTTTTTACTTAGTCGCACTTTAAGTTTACTTGCCTTAGATTTATTTTAACCCTTGCCTTAGTTTAAGTTTTAGTTGCGTTTTAAGTTTGCCTTAGATAGTTTTAAGTTTGCGTTATTTACTTTATGTGCCTTTTAATTTTTCGTCACGTTTTAAATTCTCGCCATTTATTTTAAAATTAGATTTAGATTTATTTTACAGCCATTTTCATAAAAGTCTCGCACTTTTTAATTACTACAACGACACAACTATTTGTTCCACCAAAGAACGACTGAGTCGCATAGTTAATCCATTTTTCAATTCGAAGAGACTGTGACGATAACTTTTTACATACAAAATCTATTGTACCAAATGGCGCCGTTGCCGGCTCTTTTCGTGAAGATTAACGGTTTTCTGTGAGAGACGCGTTGCTTTTTGGGATCCGTTCATTTGTGAGCGTTATTTTCTTGCTTAAAATTTCCAAAAATCCATAAAAATTAAAAAATTGTTAAAAAGCCATAAAAATAAAAAAATTTCAAAAATCCAAAAAGATTTTATTTTTATCTTTATAGTGTCTATATATTCTCTTTGTGTTTGGTATTGTTTTCTTTTTCCTTTGTAGGTGTATGCGTACTAGATCTTCTGCTTATCAAGAGCCCGAGACTCCTGAAGATTTAGCTATGGCAGGTGTGAACAACAAAAATAATCCACCGCACCTCAATAATAACAACAACGTTCTTCCACAACCCGATCTTCGGACAATGGAGGAGCTTTGTCAACCTACCATGTTTGGACGAGGAGGACCGATTGCGCCAATGCAAATCACGGCTCCAGAGTTTTCGTTGAAGCATCATATGATCCAGCAAGTGCAAACTAATCCATTCGCCGGAATGCCTGATGATGATGCCAACAAACACCTCGACAAATTCATTACAATCACTCAAAGCATGAAGTTGCCCGGTGCCACAATGGATGTTCTTCGCCTTCAACTCTTCCCACATACTTTATCACACCACGCCGAGAAATGGTTTGATCGTCTTCCGAATAATTCTATTCATACTTGGGATGACATGACTCAACGCTTTTTGTCGCGCTACTTTCCCCCCATCCATGGTCACGAGCCTTCGCAATCAAATCAGTTGTTTCATGCAAGACCCCGATGAATCTCTCTTTGATGCATGGGAAAGATATAATGTTTTGATCGATCGATGTCCAAATCACAACATGCTCCATGTGACCTTAATTGATACTTTCTACAACGGTTTGACTTTTCGAGATCGTGATACGATTAATGCAGCCGCCGGTGGCACATTTATGAAAAGAAGACCCGAGGAGTGTAGAGAGCTTATTGAAAACATGACTACTCATCACAAAAACTAGGATTCCTCCGCTTTCTCAAGGAACAACCCGAGAGTCAATGTTTCTTCTACTTCAGCAAACCCCGACATGACCGAATTCACCCGCATGATGGCCGAAATGAACACAAATATCTTGCTTCTCGCTACAAACCAACAACAAGTTAAAGCGGTAGCACCTTTTTGTGAGACATGCGGCGGTCCTCACTCATACACTGATTGTCCTTCTACGCAAGGAAATCCGGAAAATGTGTATGCGGCTTATGGTAATTATTCACCGGAAAATTACCAAGCCTGACCTCAAGGGGATAGAAATTTGCTGAGTTACCGGTCAAACAACTACCTTTCACCTGGTTTTTCTCCTCAAAACCAAAACCCCAACAACAATTACAATAGAAGCAACCAAATCCCACCTAGAGCTTCTAACCCTTATCACCCACCCGCTCAACAAGCGCCACCCATTAACCCAGATGTTGAAGCCTTAATGAGAACCCAAGGAGACCAAATCAAGAATCTACAGAGCCAAATTATCAATTTGAAAGGAGATATCACCAAGCAAGGGAATGACATTAGATCCGAGCTTCGAGATAATATACAATCCTCCTTCAGCAATCAAACGAATGATTTGAAGAATATGCTGGCTAGTTTCTTGCCCACCACTCAACCTTCTACTTCGAGTTCTCTACCTTCAAACACCGTCACCAATCCGCGAGCGAATGTGAGTGCTATTACTACCCGTAGTGGAGATACTTTAGTAGGACAACCTATTCCGCCCCCATCATCTACACCTCCTCCACTACCATTTATCCCTACTACTCCCACACCTAGTATTAGTACACCATTACCGTCTCCGCCTCGTCATGACAAAGTACCCACCAAGAATCCTTCACCAACCCCACCTTCCACCTATAAACCCAACATCCCATATCCTTCTCGCTTGGACAAACCTAACTTGCTCACTAAGGATGACACTCAAGTGTCGAATTATTTGAAGATGATCTCTCAAATGAATTTCAACATTAGCCTTGTTGAAGCACTTGTCCACATGCCGAAATTTGTTAAAGCATTCAAGGAATTGATTAACAAGAAGGAGAAGCTGATTGATCTTGCCAACACACGCTTAAATGAAAACTGTTCTGCAGTTATTCTTAAAGAACTTCCGGAAAAACTTGGAGATCCCGATCGTTTTGTGTTGCCTTGCATTTTTAACAAAACCGAAGAATTTACTGCCCTAGCTGATCTCGGGGCCAGTATCAATCTGATGCCTTTAAGTGTTTGGACAACACTATCATTACCCGACCTTACTCCAACAAATATGACTCTTGAGCTTGCAAATCGCACTCTCGCTTACCCCGTTGGTATTGCCGAAGATGTGTTCATTAAAGTTGTCACCTTCACTTTTCCGGTCTACTTTGTTGTTGTTGATTATGAAATGGACCCTCGTATTCCTTTAATACTTGGTCGGCCATTCTTGAGAACCGGACGGGCTCTAGTTGAAGTTGTCGAAGGTGAGCTAATTTTAAGGGTCGGGAATGAACAACAAGTGTTCAAAATGGGGAAGCTTACAAGTAAACCCTATGGAAGAGAATCAGTGAATATGATTAATGTGCTCGATGATTTTGTCATCTACAACAATCCTCTATTCGATTCTTGCATTGATAATCCACTTTTTCAAGATGATGTGGATGATTCTCTCTCCAATTTGGAACCTTCACCCATATATGATTCTCCACGGATCTATGATGCTTATGATGATGATTCTATCTTCGATGGAGATGATTATGATTATTTTACTTGCGAGTATCCCGACATGCCCACCTATGATGATTTTGATGAGGCCGATACTCTTTCGAGTGATTCTTCTCATGATGAAGATCCTCCGCCTACCATGCTTAATCCTACTTTGGATGACTACTCATTTGAGGAAGACTTCTCTACTTTTCTCAATACTTACTTCCCTCATGAGAGTGATGCTCCTCCTTTAGACTTTGATGATTATGGTCTTGATCCTACTTTGGATTTGAAGAAAATTCTTTCAAAGGAGAAGCAACCGGACGACACCAACATCCGCAGTACGTATGATTTGACACCTCTTTGTCCGCCTTCTGAGGACGAGGTTGTGCATTTTCTTCGCGGATCATCTTCAAATTCTACTGAGCCTGAGTGTTGTTTTCCCCTAAAGGAAAAGGTGTTCGATCCCGGTATCGATATTCTTCAGCCATCTCAGTATCCGTCTGATGAAATAAAAGGAAAAAATTTTGGACCCACTGAAGATATGGTTGCACCTCACCATACTTGCTCCCACCATGCTCCATCTTTGCTTAAGGGAACCTTGCGTACTCTTCTTTGGCTTGCCTTGTTCGCCTTAAGCTTGTGCTATTTGATGGACGAAAACTATGTATTTGATCCTGGTGGATATGTTTCATGCTTCTTCCTATGATAATCAAGGTCGAGTCAGGCTCACGACTTGGTGAACAAAAATCAAGCGCTTCTTGGGAGGCAACCCATGTATCTATCTTTTAGCTTTCTTTATCCTAAGTGTAGGGGGGACGCGTTGGTGTTTGCTATTTCCTCTCTTCTCATATTCAGGGATTCGAGCGCTCAATGATCCACTCTTGATGATTTTTGACGACCCGTGATTCCGTGTTCCCTTCTTCCCGGTTCTATCCTAAACTCTTTTCGATTCACTATTGTATATTTTCCAATATTAAAATAGGAATCTCGTTAGTTGTCTTTTCCTTAGCAAGATTTAAACAAAGTGCACAATGTCCTAAGTGTAGGGGAATTTACTCCCACATGCTTAAACATTAAGGACAATGTTTATATTAAGTGTAGGGGGACTTCTATCGAAGTTAAGTGGCCTTTTCCTTGTATTTGTCCTTATTTTAACCGGAAAATCAATTTTTCGACATTTTTCAAATTTTTTTTATCTATTTTGGCCTATTAGTTTTTTCCCTTTGTATAGTTATTTTCTTCCTTTACTAGAATAAATCTTTAATAAAGTGGTTTTAATTTTCAAACGTTATGAATCTTTTGACTCAACCCGAGTTTACTTATCTAAGTTTACTCTAGCTAGTATCCTTAACGTGTTTAAGTCAAGTTTTGCTAGGCTTTTATATAGGGAGCTATAAAACGCGAAAGTCTTAACTCTCACGGGTTAAGAACAAGAACTTTTCGCAAGTTCCTATAATTGATCCTAGAGAGTCGTTTATCAAGGGAACTTTAAAATGCGATTTCTAAACTTGAAAAAGTCTAAGAGTTTGCAAGATCCTATAGATGACTCGAAAACCCAAAACTTTGATTTAATAGGCTAAGCATCCACGAGTCTCATTCCTTGAGATTTTAAATTGTGGAGAACGAGAGATGATATAGTCAATTATAAGTTTGGTATCCTTTCGTGAATTTATGTGAGTTAATTATAAGCCTATTCTCCCATCGCTTGCTAATAAATTTATCTGCAAAAAATAAGGTTGTACGATTTGAAAAGTTACTTAGCTTCTAGCCCAAGATCGTTTAAAAGTTGCTCGGTATGGATTAGAGTTCATAGCTAAGGCATAACTTATTGAAGCGGGATGCGAAGATTGGCGAGTCCGAAAAGGCCCTAACAAGGCATTAGGGCTACATTTTGTTGCTAAAGATCCAAGTGATGTGAAGAATCATTTATCAGAAATCAATATGAAGGATCGAGACACACGACGAAAAGAAAATAATCCCCTAAAGATCATGGAGAAGTCTATCCGGAAAGGCCCTAACAAGGTATGAGGATAAATAGATCCAAGTCCAAAAAGGAGGCGGATCGTTGTATATCAAAATCCCGAATAAAGATTGGAGAAAAATGAAGAAGTCGTGGTCCAAGTATGAAGAATCTCATAAAACTTCAAGTGAAGAAATTCCTATTATGAAGAGAAGACCATTATTTCATGTACGTCTCTCAAGTTGAAGTATGAAGTTGCTGCCAAATATCGGTCCGAGAAAGGTCTCAAATCGCGAAGCGAGTTATGCCAAGATATGAACTTTATGAGGTCCCGAGAAGCAGTTTTAAAAGATTTTGTCCTTTAGCTAACTATTGATTATATCGTCCCACTTTATTTTCAGCCTAATAACTATCGAAATAAGTCAACAATGCATCCTAGTGATCATTCAAGACAACAATAAAATATAAGAGATACACCTAGGAATAAGGGAGTCTAAGTAAATAATTGGCCCACATGAGTTCGCGTTAGTTTGCCAACTTATAATAACAATGATCTCGTTTTTAATCTTGGTTTGGAGAAAGTGAAAACTTGAGGATTATGATCATTCATGACATTTCTAAAACCCGAAGGTATGTTCTTGATTTCTTTACTTTGAATGTTTATAATTTTCTATCTCTTTAATAAAGGCCAATATGGATTGATTGTGATGAAAAGTGTAACCTTGCTTTGTAATTAATACATTGCATGAGGACATTGCAATGGTCAAGTGTAGGGGATTTGATAGGTGTGTAAACACCCATCCTTGTTACCACTTAACTACAATAATAACCAAGCCAAAACGTGTATTTTATGTCGTAAATGTCGGAATTATGCGTGGTTTGTATTTTTGTTGTGATTTTAGGATCAAAATGTTAAAAGGGAAGAAAACACGGCTTTCATGGGCGTTTATCGAAGAAAAAGACGGAAAGAAAGAGGGGAGGAAGCTTCCTAAGCACCTCCCTAATCTCCTATAAATAGCACCCATTTTCATTTCATTAGTTTTTGTTGGCTAATAGTGACAATTAGTTCTTCTATTTTATTTTCCTTGCACTTTAATTACATGTCATTTAAATACATTGTCTTTCACCTTTAAATACCTTTAATTCAAGTAAGTTTCCTTTTAATTATTGTCAATCTTTACTTTTATTGTTTGATCTCCTATCTTCCTTTCTTGTTTGATCTTAATCTTTATGCTTTATTGTTTATGTTCATGTTCTTGAGTTTTACTTGATTTAATTAAGTGGGTTTTGATTATTTTGATTATTATTGTTAGTGTTTTTGATTTGTTTTGATTAGTATTTGTTATTAGATTATTTGTGATTAGTTTGATTTAATCTTGTGGTTGATTTTGATTAGTTTTGGTAGAATCGTAGCTTTTTGTTTGCCCCGTGTTCTTCGTTCTTTCTGTTTCCCAGGTACATTCCGGATCAAAGCCCAGGTTATTCCGAGTGAAGGTATTCTGTTGATTTTTCCGAATCAAGCAGGAAGTTCCGAATCAAGGTTTAGTTCAGGAAGTTCCGAATCAGTGACATTCGAATCAGGGGAATTCATTCGGAACATTCCGAACGAAGGATTTTGGGGATTGTTCATTCGGAACATTTATTGTTCCGAATCAAGGGTTCAGATAAGTGGTTGTTCATTCGGAATACAAAATATTCCGGATCAGTGGCTGTTCATTCGGAATATTCCGATCGAAGGAGTTCATTGGGTGCTCATTCAGAACATTCCGAGTGAAGAATTTTATTCGGAATAATATTCCGAATCAGTGAAGTTCCGAATCATTGAAGTTCCGGATCAGTGAAGTTCCGAATCAAGCTAACATTCCGAGTGAAGGATTTATTCCAGATAAGTGACATATTCCGAATAAAGAATTTATTCCGGATCAAGGTTGTTCATTCGGAACATTCCGGATCAAGGTTTTGGTAATTATTCCGAGTGAAGAATAATCATTTCGAACGAAGGTGACATTCCGGGTGAGTGATTATTCCGAACGAAGGTTTATTCCGAATGAGCTGGTTTCAGGTTCTTTTTAGTTACTGTTTTTAAGTTTTAATTTTTAATTTTCAAGCTTTACTTTTCCCTCCTTTTTACTTAGTCGCACTTTAAGTTTACTTGCCTTAGATTTATTTTAACCCTTGCCTTAGTTTAAGTTTTAGTTGCTTTTAAGTTTGCCTTAGATAGTTTTAAGTTTGCGTTATTTACTTTAAGTGCTTTTTAATTTTTCGTCACGTTTTAAATTCTCGCCATTTATTTTAAAATTAGATTTAGATTTATTTTACAGCCATTTTCATTAAAGTCTCGCACTTTTTAATTACTACAACGACAAAACTATCTGTTTCACCAAAGAACGACTGAGTCGCATAGTTAACCAGTTATCAATTCGATTAGACCACAACAACGAACTTTAATTTTCATACGGGCAAAAGCCCAGTTATCAACCGTGAAAACCATGTGAATCAGCGTGTCACTGTGATCAACTACATACGTACAGGAATAATTTCTGTGTGAAATTCTCTTGCTGTAAACCTTGTAACATAGAGTGAAGATGGCCTTTGTAACACTCTCAATTTTCGTATCGGTACAGCGGAAGGGTCTTTCAGAGTGTTACGGGATAGCACAATAACTCCAATCATAGACAACACATAAAAATGGTTGTACAAGGTTCAACATACATTCATTCGATAAAAAGTTTTAAAGTGTACAACAGGTCCCAAATTATACAGGTCATTAAGTTTACAAAACATAGATCGAATGAACATTTTTAATATTATGTGGGCCATCAGAGTCGATCTCCATCCGGATTACCTTCAAGCACCTGAGATAAAAACATGCAAAAATCATATCAGCGAATGCCGAGTGAATTCATAGAGTTTAATAAAAACCGTTATATAAAACAATCGTTAAAATCAGAACAGAAGTATAATATCGGAAGTAAGTCCTCGTATTGCTAGTCAGGCAATATATAAATCAAGCATACATCTTAAACCGTCCATGAGACCGTAGCCTCAATATTACCATTATAGGTAATATTATTATCGTTATTGGCGTCGTTATCGTTTTGTATATATAGTATACATTATGGATTATTATTAGCCGCATGAAATTGTTACCTTACTGTGAAAACAACGGGCCGCGAACCCGACAAACAATTTGCCCATCTAAGTTAGCGTGTCGTCACAAAAATCACGCTATGGAATCTTCTCATACATAAATTCGCTTACCAATCAATGTGGTACGACGGGGATCAACCGTCAAGGCGCGAACTGGGGTGATAGTCCCCAAATAGTACTATCAAATGCATAAGCGTCTACCAAATCCCGGTAGTTCACAATTCATGCTAATGGGACTTTAAGTGACATAACCTAACTACTAATAATCCTTTTTGTCTCGTTTATAGGGTCATAGCATCATTCGGGTCCATATCATTAAGCATACCACCGGGACTACTTGTGTTCTATTTTTATCAAAATCTAGCATGTTATCTCCCTCGCGGGTTTACAAATCATTTTATAAAACATTTAAAAGAGGGCGAGTCTATGAACTCACGTTGATAATGAAAGGCGGATTATCGGCTACGGGCGTGCTTCGGTCACGGAAACCTATATAAATAATAATCGGTCTTAGACTTTTGTCCAATGACTTTTATCAAAATAACAATATACATATGATGATTTTTGTACATATGATGATGATCAAGTGGGTTTATATATCCTTGTTTACTCATTTTAGTGTTTACGTATTGGTAACTTTTTACTAGTTTGCTAGTTTTACCTATTTACATGTTTTAAGTCCAATAAACATATTATAAGTCCTTTAACTTGTATTATTTCATTTTATACTTATATTATCAGTATTTACATTTTACATGTTGGGCCCAAATGGGTTAAGCCCAATAAGTACTTTTTATAAGTGTTTAACTTATTTAGTCCAATTATTAGTCCAATATGCTTACTTAGCTCGTTAATGTCCGTATGTCCTATAGTTCGGGTTTTATCGGTTTTTACTTGTATTAGATACTTATATATCAGTATATGACTTTTAAAAACTTTACATTAGACGGGTTTGATCGTCTAAGTTTTAATTGGCGAAAAACGTTAATTTTACGGTAATAGTCGAAAAAAGTCGTAAAAATCATGTTTATAGTTTTTATAACTTATAAATATTATTCCACTACCATTTTTATAATTTATCCATTTATTTAACCTTATATATATTTATATAAATGAAATTCATAAGTTAGTGGGTTTTAATTTCACATTTTATACTATATAATTTGAGTGCTTATATAATAGTAATAAACATTAATTCTTCAAAATCTGATTTTTATTTTCATCTTCACCATTTTTATCATATCTAGAGTTATACAATGAATTAGAAGCTCAATTTTGGATGGCATGAACTTCATATTATGTGTTACAATTAACTTAGTTTTAGCTACTGCTCATTTTAAGTTTAACTATCCTTAACAGTCCCTACAAAACAGCTTATTCAGATTAGCACACTCATCTTGTTTTGATCATATCTCACTCATTTTAATGATTCCATTGCATGGCCAACTCTCACATGTGTATAACATCTTGTACTTACTGTAAATGGATTCTACCATGCAAGTTTATCAGTTCAAGTTTTAGTTATATACTGTTTTTATACAGCCAACAAATTAATCATGACTTTAGCCTTGTTTCTTATGGTTATTAATCTTTTTAAGCATATTTATCAACACTTGATCCCCACACAACATTTTTATCATCATATATTCATCATATACATATACAACAAGAAAGAAAATACATTTGATCTTTACAAAAATAACAAGAGAAAATGGAGAGGATGATCTTCTTTACCAACCAAGAGTATATCTTGTTTTTGGAAGACAAGAACTTGATGAACACCAAATGTAACCCCAAGATCATCAAACACCAAGAAAATAAGTTGACAAATCAGCCCTAGGACACAAGCAAATCACCTCCTTTGTTGTTAAAATGGCCACCAAGTGATCAAGGCTTTAAGGTAACTCCATGATATAGCTAGATAACAAGTATTTTGTGGCTAGAAAAGATCAAAAAGGGGTGTTTGTGCTTAAAGTGGGACGACAATGGTGGTGTGGTTGAGATGATTTTTAGTTGATTTGCATGAGTGAATGGTGGTATGTGTTTAGGTTGATGGTTTTTGTTGGTTTGGTAGCTTAAGTGTTAAGCTTAGCTTACACTTGTAAGTTACAAGTTAACATGATGCCACATCTTTGATGTGGTGTCATGTTTGGCCGTCCCATGCTATAGTGGGGTAGGATAATGTATTTTGTCCCACCTCACTAATTTACGGGTATTCCTCGATTCTAGTTTCTTCGATTTGCGTGCCCTCGGGTCGTTTTACGAAAAACGTTTTTATAAATTATGAATCAACGGCACAAAACGAATCCAGTAAAAATTGTCTCATCAAAAACGGAGTTCAAAAACGTAAAGACGTAATCCTAAGGTTTCTGGTTTAATCGTAAAGGACGCTAAATTATGCACGTAAGCCCAAATTTAAATCCGTAAATTGTGAGTTCATCAACCAACACACAAATAAGTTTCAAAATATTATACGAGAAAATAATTCACTACCTGAAAATGTTAGATTGTCACAGCTTTTCCTCCTAAAAGGGATCAAGGTCCTCGTGATCCATTTTATTTTGATGTCCGTTTCTTATTGAAATCGAAGAGGTGCGGATATTTCTTCCACATTTCATCCTCTCGTTCCCAAGTATATTCCAGTCCATGCTTTGAATTCCATCGGATTTTGACAATAGGTATCCGAATTTGTTTCAGTTGCTTTACCTCACGATCCATAACCTCTACGGGCTCTTCGATAAAATGCAACTTCCCATCTATTCGAACCTTATCTAACGAAATTTTTTTCATCACTCACTGCTAGACATTTCTTCAGATTAGATACATGGAATATGTTGTGAACACCATGAAGTTCTGGGGGTAACTCTAGTTTGTAAGCCACCGGACCTACTCTAGATAAAATCTTAAAGGGTCCAATATAACGGGGATTCAATTTTCCTCGCTTTCCAAATCTTATAACGCCTTTCCATGGCGATACTTTCAACATTACTTGGTCACCCACTTTAAACTCCATTGGCTTCCGCCACACATCCCGTAACTTTTCTGTCTACTACGGGCAGTCAACAACCTATTCTTAATCTGAACTATCATCTCCGTAGTCTCCCAGATCAATTCCGGTCCCGTGAGCTGGGTATCCTCAACTTCACTCCAACATAGAAGAGATCTACACTTCCTACCATATAAAGCTTCAAACGGTGCAGCCTTAATACTAGAATGGTAACTATTGTTATACGAAAACTCTGCTAACGGCAAATGTTTATCCCAATTCTTACCAAAGTCTAACATACAAGCTCTTAACATATATTCTAGTGTATGTATCGTCCTTTCACTCTGCCCATCAGTCTGGGAGTGATAAGCAGTGCTCATGTCGAGATTCGTTCCAAAATATCTTTGGAGAGATTTCCAAAAATTTGATGCGAATCTAGGATCTCGATCTGAAATGATCGATACAGGCACTCCATGCTTGCATACGACATTCTCAAGGTATATACGAGTCAGCTTCTCCAGTGAGAACTGCTCTTTAACCGGAATGAAGTGTGCTGATTTGGTCAGTCTGTCGACAATAACCCAAATCGAGTTGTTTCCAGATGATGTTCTAGAAAGCTTGGTGAAAAATTCCATCGTAATTCGCTCCCACTTCCATTCAGGAATCTTTGGCTGTTGAAGTAGTCCTGATGGCTTTTCATGTTCCGCTTTAACTCTAGCACAAGTCAAGCATTGAAGAACATACATAGCAATATCAGCTTTCATATTCGGCCACAAGTACCATTTCTTCAAATCATGGTACATTTTATCAGATCTTGGATGAATGGAATACTTAGATTTATGGGATTCTAACATAATCAAATCTCTTAAGCCTCCAAACTTAGGTATCCACATACGACCTTTTAAGCATTTCACTCCTTTAGCTCTAACCTCTAAAGTATCTCCTTCTCCTCGGAACCCTTCATTAACAAAATTTTCCTTCTTACAAGCTTCTATTTGCGCATTTCTAATTTGCTCAGGCAAATTATTGTGAACGGTCAAGACTAGAGAACGTACCCTGATAGGCTCTATATCTTTCCTACTTAACGCATCAGCAATAACATTGGCTTTTCCTGGGTGATATTTTATATCACAATCATAATCACTTAACAACTCTATCCATCTTCGTTGCCTCATGTTCAATTCCTTCTAATCGAGAATATACTGTAGGCTTTTGTGATCGGTGAATACCGTACACTTGGTGCCATACAGATAATGTCTCCACAACCTAAGAGCAAAGACTACAGCTCCTAACTCAAGATCATGAGTAGTATAATTCTCCTCATTCTTCCTTAATTGCCTAGAAGCATAAGCTATCACTTTCTATCGATGCATTAAAACAGCTCCATAGCCTCTAAGAGATGCATCACAATACACTACAAAATCTTCACTCCCGTCGGGTAATGATAAAATTGGCGCACTACATAATTTTTGCTTCAATGTCTAAAATGCTCCATCTTCATCACTTCCCCAAACGAAAGGTTTATTCTTCTGGGTAAGCTTAGTCAAGGGTTTAGCTATCAAAGAAAATTCTTTAATGAATCGCCTATAATAACCAGCCAATCCTAAGAACTATCGCACTTCCGTTGGCGTTGTCGGTGCAGACCAATTCTTAATGGCTTCAACCTTTGCAGCATCAACATGAATTCCATCTTTGTTAATCACATGACAAAGAAATTGCACAAAATCTAACAAGAAATCATATTTTGAAAACTTAGCATACAATTTTCATCCTTCAACAAATTCAAAACAATCCTTAAATGTTCTCTATGTTCATCTTCATTCTTAGAATAGATTAGAATATCGTCAATAAACACAATCACAAATTTATCCAAGTAGGGCTTGCACACTCGATTCATTAAATCCATGAAAACCGCAGGTGCGTTAGTTAACCCAAATGGCATTACTTGAAATTCATAGTGTCCATAACGAGTTCTAAATGCAGTTATAGGAATATCTTCTTCACGGACGCGAAGTTGGTGATATCCTGACCGCAAATCTATCTTAGAATAGATTAGAATATCGTCAATAAACACAATCACTAGATCCTTGTATTTGATCAAACAAATCATCAATCCTAGGTAAAGGATATCGATTTTTAATTGTCAACTTATTCAGTTCTCTATAATCAATGCACATACGGAAAGATCCATCCTTCTTCTTAACGAACAAGACTGGAGCTCCCCAAGGCGACGAGTTAGGTCGAATAAAACCTTTATCAGACAACTCCTTAAGTTGCTTAGATAACTCCTTTAATTCAGAAGGGGCTAATCGGTAAGGCGCACGTGCCACCGGTGCAACACCAGGAATTAAATCGATTCGAAACTCTACTTGCCTTATCGGTGGAAGTCCGGGTAAATCTTTAGGAAATACCTCAGGAAATTCACAAATAATAGGTACATCTTCCAATCGTTTCTCCCTAGACTCATTCCCGGTCACTTGAGCTAAGAATAACTCACAACCGTTCCTGATGTAGTTTTGGACTTTAATACATGAAACGATTTTCAAACGGGATTCACCTCGATTACCATCAATTACTAACGTCCTATTCCTAAGAGGAATCTTAACCTTCTTCTCTCCACATAAAATAGTAGCATTATTCAACGACAACCAATCCATACCAATAATAATATCAAAACTACCTAATTCTATCAACATCAAATCAATCGGGAAGGAATAGTTTAAGAGATTTAGAGAGCATCCTTCTAATAGCTTATTAGTTTTCACTAATTTACCATCAGCCAATTCCACCTCGTAACTGGTATTTATCTCAAAAGGTTCAATGTCAATAAGGGCACTAAATTTAGTGGATACAAAGCTCCTATCAGCACCCGAATCAAATAAAGCAACAGCATAGTGATTGTTGAGTAAAAACGTACCGGTAACGACATTCAGATCCTCTTTGTTCACCTCAATTGTTCCAAGTTGATAGATACCACCCTGGGGGTTTCTTCCAGGTTCAATCGCTTTCAACTTGGGGCATTCCGATTTCCTATGACCTTCTTCATTACAGTTGAAGCAAATGGTTCCCTTCTTACACCTTTCAACCTTGTGTCCAAGCTTTCCGTAATTTCGGCACTTCCAGCAGTCGCCAGCATGCCTCTTGTTGCCACACTTAGGACATCTATCATCGTTGCGCGGTGTGTTGTAGGTAAGAGCATTTGCATTCCCCTTTCTCTGGTTCTGATGGCTTTTGAAATTCTTCCTATTATCACCTCTATCTATACGATCACCGTCACCCTTTCTTTTCTCACTAACCCGGGCTTCATCTTCCCTATCCTGAATTATCTGTCCAGTGAGTTGGTAAGCCATTCGAACAGCATCATCAATGGTCAGTGGTTTAGATGATGTCACGTCCCCCTGGATATTCCTGGTCAACCCTTTAATATATTGCTCGATTCGGATCTCTTCGGGTTCCACCAATCGAGGACATAGCAAGACCAACTCATGGAATCGGTTTGTGTAACTATCAATGTCCACACCTTTCATTCTCAAATGAATCAACTCTTGTTCTAACCTAATAATCACACTACGAGGACAAAACTCCAAAGTCATCCACTTCTTAATTTCAGCCCAAGGAGTAGCATTAGCAGCATCAAGACCCATGAAAGCAATTCTCCCGTTCCACCAAGTCAACGCACGACCTTTAAGAGTAGCCATAGCAAAAGTCACTTTATCTTCCTCCTTACACTTACTAATCCGAAACACCGACTCAATCTTCTCAATCCACTGGCTTAATCCTACATCACCTTCAGTTCCATTAAAAGGAAGAGGTTCACACTTCATGAACGTCACATAAGTACAGCCACCAACTTCAGGTGCATTCGTTCCAAATCCTCCTACATTTCCTCCAGCATTAGCATTCACATTATTAGCATTCACATTCACATTAGTACCGCCAATTCCACTACCGCCAGCTCCACTACCGCCAGCTCCACTACCGCCAGTTCCACTACCGCCAGCTCCACTACCGCCAGCTCCACTACCGCCAGCTCCACTACCGCCAGCTTCATTTCTAGCATTTGCCATAAATTCAGTAATAGATGCGGTAACTTTCTCCGTAATAATCCTAAGTACATCATCCTCAGTCACAGCCTTCTTGGGCGGCATAGTTCTATAATTCCACAATTTCAAAGTATTAAGCATTCACCAAACAAGGATTCATATAATATGGATTTAATTCATAATCAAGATACAAATAAGGCACAATATGGAATTCAAGACAAGATACATATTTCATTCGATTTGAAACAAAAGCATTGTCTTAGTTACATCCCATATCAAAGTTCTAACACTATATATACTCAAAATTCGTGCCAAGTCTACTACTAACAAGTCGGTTCGGTCAAAGCAACAAAAGTACAAAAGATACAAAGGTCACTACTAAACACAGACTGGTCTACTGAGAACCGCCAGATGGTCCATCATCCATCGTCTTCTGTATCTTCGTCGGACGATCACTAGACACATCTTCAACTGGGCGCTTACGGATCACTCCTCTATCAACCATGTCAGCATAAAATCTACTATCCCAACCCACAGATATATTCAACTCCTTCTCCGCTTTCTCACGCATCGCACGAGCTACATTCAATTGAATCTCCATAGAATTCACCTTTTTCTTCATAGCAGCAAACTCACCACTTTCTAATACAGATAACCTCCTAAAAGCCTCATTCAAACCACGCTCTTCATCAGTCAAATCCAAACTAAGCAATTCCTGCTCTTTCTCGCCAACGTTAGTCTTCGACTCCAAATAAGCAACATGAGTCTGAACAACACCTAATCCAATCTCTGTCATACTACTCTTAACACGGGAAGCATCTAGATCACGTCTCAAGGCCCATGGTGCAAGACCATCAATATGAGTAGCCTCTCGAGTACTAGACGACTCTCCTATCACACGTCTACGAGTAGAAATACCATTAGTACCGTCAGGTGCATTATCATCCTCATCCTCCTCTGATTCAGAATCAGATTCAGACTATTCAGACATTTCATCCCTAGGTAGCTCAACCTCAGAATCAGACAAATAAACTGGTGGGGGTAAAGGCTCGCCCTCTGGAACATCATAAGGGTAAATAAGCTCGGCTTCCTCATCGTCATCAACCTCATCATCTATACCTAGATCCTCCTTGACATCCTCGTCGTCAATCTCATCATCTAAATTATCTATCCCAATCTCCTCATCATTCTCTATATCAACATTATCAATCTCATTCTCTACCATATCAACCTGAGGGGCAATCTGATCTCCTAGTCCTAACTCTGGCTCGGGATCCTCAAATGGTTCCTCCTTATCATCCATATCATAATCTACTAAGTCTAAATAAGGATCATCGTCTACATTAGGTTCGAGAATAACATGGTTTTCTACAGGAATATTAGGGTCAGCCATGACAATCTGCATTTATATATATATCTCGTATTAGGATAACATACTATTTAAACAATTACATAATGAAACCACGATATATACATATATATAAATTATATTATATATATCAAAATATATATCTTCTCAATAGGGCTTGTTGGTAACGTCGGAGATCTCTGGCACCGTTATAGTCAAAATATTTTTCAAATATTTTCTCAAATGTTCATTGTCAAAAGATTTTGAAAAGTTTTGTTCAAAACCTTGGTTTTTAAAATCTTTTGTTCTCTATAACGAGAGCTCTGGTACCAAACTGTAACACTCTCAATTGTCGTATCGGTACAGCGGAGGGGTCTTTCAGAGTGTTACGGGATAGCACAATAACTCCAATCATAGACAACACATAAAAATGGTTGTACAAGGTTCAACATACATCATTCGATAAAAAGTTTAAAGTGTACAACAGGTCCCAAATTATACAGGTCATTAAGTTTACAAAACATAGATCGAATGAACATTTTTAATATTATGTGGGCCATCAGAGTCGATCTCCATCCGGATTACCTTCAAGCACCTGAGATAAAAACATGCAAAAATCATATCAGCAAATGCCGAGTGAATTCATAGAGTTTAATAAAAACCGTTATATAAAACAATCGTTAAAATCAGAACACAAGTATAATATCGGAAGTAAGTCCACGTATTGCTAGTCAGGTAATTAATAAATCAAGCATACATCTTAAACCGTTCATGAGACCGTAGCCTGAATATTACCATTATAGGTAATATTATTATCGTTATTGGCGTCGTTATTGTTTTGTACATATAGGATACATTATGGATTATTATTAGCCGCATGACATTGTTACCTTACTGTGAAAATAACGGGCCGCGAAACCAACAAACAATTTGCCCATCTAAGTTAGCGTGTCGTCACAAAAATCACGCTATGGAATCTTCTAATACATAAATTCTTTTACCAATCAATGTGGTACGACGAGGATCAACCGTCAAGGCGCGAACTGGGGTGATCGTCCCCAAATAGTACTATCAAATGCATAAGCGTCTACCAAATCCCGGTAGTTCACAATTCATGCTAATGGGACTTTAAGTGACATAACCTAACTACTAATAATCCTTTTTGTCTCGTTTATAGGGTCATAGCATCATTCGGGTCTATATCATTAAGCATACCATCGGGAATACTTGTGTTCTATTTTTATCAAAATATAGCATGTTATCTCCCTCGCGGGTTTACAAATCATTTTATAAAACATTTAAAAGAGAGCGAGGCTATGAACTCACGTTGATAATGAAAGGCGGATTATCGGCTACGTGCGTGCTTCGGTCATGGAAACCTATATAAATAATAATCGGTCTTAGACTTTTGTCCAATGAATTTAATCAAAATAACAATATACATATGATGATTTTTGTACATATGATGATGATCAAGTGGGTTTATATATCCTTGTTTACTCATTTTAGTGTTTACGTATTGGTAACTTTTTACTAGTTTACTAGTTTTACCTATTTATATGTTTTAAGTCCAATAAGCTTATTATAAGTTCTTTAACTTGTATTATTTCATTTTATACTTATATTATCAGTATTTACATTTTACATGTTGGGCCCAAATGGGTTAAGCCCAATAAGTACTTTTTATAAGTGTTTAACTTATTTAGTCCAATTATTAGTCCAATATGCTTACTTAGCTCGTTAATGTCCGTATGTCCTATAGTTCGGGTTTTATCGGTTTTTACTTGTATTAGATACTTATATATCAGTATATGACTTTTAAAAACTTTACATTAGACGGGTTTGATCGTCTAAGTTTTAATTAGCGAAAAACGTTAATTTTACGGTAATAGCCGAAAAAAGTCGTAAAAATCATGTTTATAGTTTTTATAACTTATAAATATTATTCCACTACCATTTTTATAATTTATCCATTTATTTAACCTTATATATATTTATATAAATGAAATTTATAAGTTAGTGGGTTTTAATTTCACATTTTATACTATATAATTTGAGTGCTTATATAATAGTAATAAACATTAATTCTTCAAAATCTAATTTTTATTTTCATCTTCACCATTTTTATCATATCTAGAGTTCTACAATGAATTAGAAACTCATTTTTGGATGTCATGAACTTCATATTATGTGCTACAATTAACTTAGTTATAGCTACTGCTCATTTTAAGTTTAACTATCCTTAATAGTCCCTACAAAACAGCTTATTCAGATTCGCACACTCATCTTGTTTTGATCATATCTCACTCATTTTAATGATTCCATTGCATGGCCAACTCTCACATGTGTATAACATCTTGTACTTACTGTAAATGGATTCTACCATGCAAGTTTATCAGTTCAAGTTTTAGTTATATACTGTTTTTATACAGCCAACAAATTAATCATGATTTTAGCCTTGTTTCTTATGGTTATTAATCTTTTTAAGCATATTTATCAACACTTGATCCCCACACAACATTTTTATCATCATACATTCATCATATACATATACAACAAGAAAGAAAATACATTTTATCTTTACAAAAATAACAAGAGAAAATGGAGAGGATGATCTTTTTTACCAACCAAGAGTATATCTTGTTTTTGGAAGACAAAAACTTGATGAACACCAAATGTAACCCCAAGATCATCAAACACCAAGAAAATAAGTTGAGAAATAATCCCTATGACACAAGAAAATCACCTCCTTTGTTGTTAAAATAGCCACCAAGTGATCAAGGCTTCAAGGTAACTCCATGATATAGCTAGATAACAAGTATTTTGTGGCTAGAAAAGATCAAAAAGGGGTGTTTGTGCATAAAGTGGGACGGCAATGGTGGTGTGGTTGAGAGGATTTTTAGTTGATTTGCATGAGTGAATGGTGGTATGTGTTTAGGTTGATGGTTTTTGTTGGTTTGGTAGCTTAAGTGTTAAGCTTAGCTTACACTTGTAAGTTACAAGTTAACATGATGCCACATCTTTGATGTGGTGTCATGTTTGGCCGTCCCATGCTATAGTGAGGTGGGATAATGTATTTTGTCCCACCTCACTAATTTACGGGTATCCCTCGATTCTAGTTTCCTCGATTTGCGTGCCCTCGGGTTGTTTTACGAAAAATGTTTTTATAAATTATGAATCAACGGCACAAAACGAATCCAATAAAAATTGTCTCATAAAAAACGGAGCTCAAAAACGTAAATACGTAATCCTAAGGTTTCCGGTTTAATTGTAAAGGACGCTAAATTATGCACGTAAGCCCAAATTTAAATCCGTAAATTGTGAGTTCATCAACCAACACAAAAATAAGTTTCAAAATATTATACGAGAAAATAATTCACTACCTGAAAATGTTAGATTGTCACAGCTTTTCCTCCTAAAAGGGATCAACGTCCTCGTGATCCATTTTATTTTGATGTCCGTTTCTTATTGAAATCGAAGAGGTGCGGATATTTCTTCCACATTTCATCCTCTCGTTCCCAAGTATATTCCGGTCCATGCTTTGAATTCCATCGGATTTTGACAATAGGTATCCGACTTTGTTTCAGTTGCTTTACCTCACGATCCATAACCTCTAGGGGCTCTTCGATAAAATGCAACTTCCCATCTATTCGAACCTTATCTAACGAAATTTTTTTCATCACTCACTGCTATACATTTCTTCAGATTAGATACATGGAATGTGTTGTGAACACCATGAAGTTCTGGGGGTAACTCTAGTTTGTAAGCCACCAGACCTACTCTAGATAAAATCTTAAAGGGTCCGATATAACGGGGATTCAATTTTCCTCGCTTTCCAAATCTTAACGCCTTTCCATGGCGATACTTTCAAAATTACTTGGTCACCCACTTTAAACTCCATTGGCTTCCGCCGCACATCCGCGTAACTTTTCTGTCTACTACGGGCAGTCAACAACCTATTCTTAATCTGAACTATCATCTCCGTAGTCTCCCGGATCAATTCCGGTCCCGTGAGCTGGGTATCCCCAACTTCACTCCAACATACAGGAGATCTACACTTCCTACCATATAAAGCTTCAAACGGTGCATCCTTAATACTAGAATGGTAACTATTGTTATACGAAAACTCTGCTAACGGCAAATGTTTATCCCAATTCTTACCAAAGTCTAACACACAAGCTCTCAACATATCTTTTAGTGTTTGTATCGTCCTTTCACTCTGCCCATCAGTCTGGGGTGATAAGCAGTGCTCATGTCGATATTCGTTCCCAAAGATCTTTGGAGAGATTTCCAAAAATTCGATGCGAAACTAGGATCTCGATCTGAAATGATCGATACAGGCACTCCATGCTTGCATACGACATTCTCAAGGTATATACGAGTCAGCTTCTCCAGTGAGAACTGCTCTTTAACCGAAATGAAGTGTGCTGATTTGGTCAGTCTGTCAACAATAACCCAAATCGAGTTGTTTCCAGATGATGTTCTAGGAAGCTTGGTGATAAAGTCCATCGTAATTCGCTCCCACTTCCATTCATGAATCTTTGGCTGTTGAAGTAGTCCTGATGGCTTTTGATGTTCCGCTTTAACTCTAGCACAAGTCAAGCATTGAAGAACATACATAGCAATATCAGCTTTCATATTCGGCCACCAGTGCAACTTCTTCAAATCATGGTAAATTTTAACAGATCATGGAAGAATGGAATACTTAGATTTATGGGATTCTAACATAATCAAATCTCTTAAGCCTCCAAACTTAGGTATCCACATACGACCTCTTAAGCATTTCACTCCATCAGCTCTAACCTCTAATGGATCTCCTTCTCCTCGGAACCCTTCATTAACAAAATTTTCCTTCTTACAAGCTTCTATTTGCGCATTTCTAATTTGCTCAGGCAAATTATTGTGCACGGTCAAGACTAGAGAACGTACCCTGATAGGCTCTCTATCTTTCCTACTTAACGCATCGACAACAACATTGTTTTTTCCTGGGTGATATTTTATATCACAATCATAATCACTTAACAACTCTATCCATCTTCATTGCCTCATGTTCAATTCCTTCCGATCGAGAATATACTGTAGGATTTTGTGATCGGTGAATACCGTACACTTGGTGCCATACAAATAATGTCTCCACAACCTAAGAGCAAAGACTACAGCTCCTAACTCAAGATCATGAGTAGTATAATTCTCCTCATTCTTCCTTAATTGCATAGAAGCATAAGCTATCACTTTCTATCGCTGCATCAAAACAGCTCCATAGCCTCTAAGAGATGCATCACAATACACTACAAAATCTTCACTCCCGTCGGGTAATGATAAGATTGGCGCACTACATAATTTTTGCTTCAATGTCTGAAATGCTCCATCTTCATCACTTCCCCAAACGAAAAGTTTATTCTTCTGGGTAAGCTTAGTCAAGGGTTTAGCTATCAAAGAAAATTCTTTAATGAATCGCCTATAATAGCCAGCCAATCCTAAGAACTGTCGCACTTCCGTTGGCGTTGTCGGTGCAGACCAATTCTTAATGGCTTCAACCTTTGCAGGATCAACATGAATTCCATCTTTGTTAATCACATGACCAATAAATTGCACAGAATCTAACCATAAATCACATTTCGAAAACTTAGCATACAACTTTTCATCCTTCAACAAATTCAAAACAATCCTTAAATGTTCTCTATGTTCATCTTCATTCTTAGAATAGATTAGAATATCGTCAATAAACACAATCACAAATTTATCCAAGTAGGGCTTGCACACTCGATTCATTAAATCCATGTAAACCGCATATGCGTTAGTTAACCCAAATGGCATTACTTGAAATTCATAGTGTCCATAACGAGTTCTAAATGTAGTTATAGGAATATCTTCTTCACGGACGTGAAGTTGGTGATATCCTGACCGCAAATCTATCTTAGAATACACACTAGATCCTTGTAGTTGATCAAACAAATCATCAATCCTAGGTAAATGATATCGATTTTTAATTGTCAACTTATTCAATTCCCTATAATCAATGCACATACGGAAAGATCCATCCTTCTTCTTAACGACAAGACTGAAGCTCCCCAAGGCGACGAGCTCGGTCGAATAAAACCTTCATCAGACAACTCCTTAAGTTGCTTAGATAACTCCTTCAATTCAGAAGGGGCTAATCGGTAAGGCGTACGTGCCACCGATTCAGCACCAGGAATTAAATCGATTTCAAACTCTACTTGCCTTATCGGTGGAAGTCCGGGTAAATCTTTAGAATACCTTAGGAAATTCACAAATAATAGGTACATCTTCCAATTGTTTCTCCCTAGACTCATTCCCGGTCACTTGAGCTAAGAATAACTCACAACCGTTCCTGATGTACTTTTGGACTTTAATACATGAAACGATTTTTAAACGGGATTCACCTCGATTACCATCAGTTACTAACGTCCTATTCCTAAGAGGAATCTTAACCTTCTTCTCTCCACATAAAATAGTAGCATTATTCAACGACAACCAATCCATACCAATAATAATATCAAAACTACCTAATTCTATCAACATCAAATCAATCGGAAAGGAATAGTTTAAGAGATCTAGAGAGCATCCTTCTAATAGCTTATTAGTTTTCACTAATTTACCATCAGCCAATTCCACCTCGTAACTGGTATTTATCTCAACAGGTTCAATGTCAATAAGGGCACTAAATTTAGTGGATACAAAGCTCCTATCAGCACCCGAATCAAATAAAGCAACATCATAGTGATTGTTGAGTAAAAACGTACCGGTAACGACATTCGGATCCTCTTTCTTCACCTCAATTGTTCCAAGTTGATAGATACCACCCTGGGGGTTTCTTCCAGGTACAATCGCTTTCAACTTGGGGCATTCCGATTTCCTATGACCTTCTTCATTATAGTTGAAGCAAATGGTTCCCTTCTTACACCTTTCAACCTTGTGTCCAAGCTTTCCGCAATTTCGGCACTTCCAGCAGTCGCCAGCATGCCTCTTGTTGCCACACTTAGGACATCTATCATCGTTGTGCGGTGTGTTGTAGGTAAGAGCATTTGCATTCCCCTTTCTCTGGTTCTGACGGCGATTGAAATTCTTCCTATTATCACCCCTATCTATACGATCAGCGTCACCCTTTCTTTTCTCACCAACACGGGCTTCATCTTCCCTATCCTGAATTATCTGTCCAATGAGTTGGTAAGCCATTCGAACAGCATCATCAATGGTTAGTGGTTTAGATGATGTCACGTTCCCCCGGATATTCCTGGTCAACCCTTTAATATATTACTCGATTCGGATCTCTTCGGGTTCCACCAATCGAGGACATAGCAAGGCCAACTCATGGAATCGGTTTGTGTAACTATCAATGTCCACACCTTTCATTCTCAAATGAATCAACTCTTGTTCTAACCTAATAATCACACTACGAGGACAAAACTCCAAAGTCATCCACTTCTTAATTTCAGCCCAAGAAGTAGCATTAGCAGCATCAAGACCCATGAAAGCAATTCTCCCGTTCCACCAAGTCAATGCACGACCTTTAAGAGTAGCCATAGCAAAAGTCACTTTATCTTCCTCCTTACACTTACTAATCCGAAACACCGACTCAATCTTCTAAATCCACTGGCTTAATCCTACAGCACCTTCAGTTCCATTAAAAGGTAGAGGTTCACACTTCATGAACGTCACATAAGTACAGCCACCAACTTCAGGTGCATTAGTTCCAAGTCCTCCTACATTTCCTCCAGCATTAGCATTCACATTATTAGCATTCACATTCACATTAGTACCGCCAATTCCACTACCGCCAGCTCCACTACCGCCAGCTCCACTACCGCCAGCTCCACTAGCATTTGCCATAAATTCAGTCATAGATGCGGTAACTTGCTCCGTAATAATCCTACGTACATCATCCTCAGTCACAGCCTTCTTGGGCGGCATAGTTCTATAATTCCACAATTTCAAAGTATTAAGCATCCACCCTACAAGGATTCATATAATATGGATTGAATTCATACTCAAGATACAAATAAGGCACAATATGGAATTCAAGACAAGATACATATTTCATTCGATTTGAAACAAAAGAATGGTCTTAGTTACATCCCATATCAAAGTTCTAGCACTATATATACTCAAAATTCGTGCCAAGTCTACTACTAACAAGTCGATTCGGTCAAAGCTACAAAAGTACAAAAGATACAAAGGTCACTACTAAAAGCAGACTGGCCTACTGAGAACCGCCATATGGTCCATCATCCATCGTCTTCTGTATCTTCGTCGGACGATCACTAGACACATCTTCAGCTGGGCGCTTACGGATCACTCCTCTTTCAACCATGTCAGGATAAAATCTACTATTCCAACCCACAGATATATTCAACTTCTTCTCAGCTTTCTCACGCATCGCACGAGCTACATTCAACTGAATCTCCATAGAATTCACCTTTTTCTTCATAGCAGCAAACTCACCACTTTCTAACATAGATAACCTCCTAAAAGCCTCATTCAAACCACGCTCTACATCAGTCAAATCCAAACTAAGCAATTCCCTCTCTTTCTCGCCAACCTTAGTCTTCGACTCCAAATAAGCAACATGAGTCTGAACAACACCTAATCCAATCTCTGTCATACTACTCTTAACACGGGAAGCATCTAGATCACGTCTCAAGGCCCATGGTGCAAGACCGTCAATATGAGTAGCCTATCGAGTACTAGACGACTCTCCTATCACACGTCTACGAGTAGCAATACCATTAGTACCGTCATGTGCATTATCATCCTCATCCTCCTTTGATTCAGAATCAGATTTAGGCGATTCAGACATTTCATCCCTAGGTAGCTCAACCTCAGAATCAGACAAATAAACTGGTGGGGGTAAAGGCTCGCCCTCTGGAACATCATAAGGGTAAATAACCTCGGCTTCCTCATCGTCACCAACCTCATCGTCTATACCTACATCCTCCTCGACATCCTCGTCGTCAATCTCATCATCTAAATTATCTATCCCAATCTCCTCATCATTCTCTATATCAACATTATCAATCTCATTCTCTACCATATCAAACTGAGGGGCAATCTGATCTCCTAGTCCTAACTCGGGCTCGGGATCCTCAAATGGTTCCTCCTCATCATCCATATCATAATCTACTAAGTCTAAATAAGGATCATCGTCTACATTAGGTTCGGGAATAACATGGTTTTCTACAGGAATATTAGGGTCAGCCATGACAATCTGCATTTATATATATATCTCGTATTAGGATAACACACTATTTAAACAATTACATAATGAAACCACGATATATACATATATATAAATTATATTATATATATCAAAATATATATCTTCTCAATAGGGCTTGTTGGTAACGTCGGAGATCTCTGGCACCGTTATAGTCAAAATATTTTTCAAATATTTTCTCAAATGTTCATTGTCAAAAG
This sequence comes from Glebionis coronaria, assembly GCA_025667525.1. Classification (NCBI taxonomy): domain Eukaryota; kingdom Viridiplantae; phylum Streptophyta; class Magnoliopsida; order Asterales; family Asteraceae; genus Glebionis; species Glebionis coronaria. Next base: position 297,408,121 of record CM046881.1, read on the forward strand.
ATTTTGAAAAGTTTTGTTCAAAACCTTGGTTTTTAAAATCTTTTGTTCTCTATAACGAGAGCTCTGGTACCAAACTGTAACACTCTCAATTTTCGTATCGGTACAGCGGAAGGGTCTTTCAGAGTGTTACGGGATAGCACAATAACTCCAATCATAGACAACACATAAAAATGGTTGTACAAGGTTCAACATACATTCATTCGATAAAAAGTTTTAAAGTGTACAACAGGTCCCAAATTATACAGGTCATTAAGTTTACAAAACATAGATCGAATGAACATTTTAATATTATGTGGGCCATCAGAGTCGATCTCCATCCAGATTACCTTCAAGCACCTGAGATAAAAACATGCAAAAATCATATCAGCGAATGCCGAGTGAATTCATAGAGTTTAATAAAAACCGTTATATAAAACAATCGTTAAAATCAGAACACAAGTATAATATCGGAAGTAAGTCCTCGTATTGCTAGTCAGGCAATATATAAATCAAGCATACATCTTAAACCGTCCATGAGACCGTAGCCTCAATATTACCATTATAGGTAATATTATTATCGTTATTGGCGTCGTTATCGTTTTGTATATATAGGATACATTATGGATTATTATTAGCCGCATGACATTGTTACCTTACTGTGAAAACAACGGGCCGCGAACCCGACAAACAATTTGCCCATCTAAGTTAGCGTGTCATCACAAAAATCACGCTATGGAATCTTCTCATACATAAATTCGCTTACCAATCAATGTGGTACGACGGGGATCAACCGTCAAGGCGCGAACTGGGGTGATCGTCCCAAAATAGTACTATCAATTGCATAAGCGTCTACCAAATCCCGGTAGTTTACAATTCATGCTAATGGGACTTTAAGTGACATAACCTAACTACTAATAATCCTTTTTGTCTCGTTTATAGGGTCATAGCATCATTCGGGTCCATATCATTAAGCATACCATCGTGACTACTTGTGTTCTATTTTTATCAAAATCTAGCATAATATCTCCCTCGCGGGTTTACAAATCATTTTATAAAACATTTAAAAGAGTGCGAGTCTATGAACTCACGTTGATAATGAAAGGCGGATTATCGGCTACGGGCGTGCTTCGGTCACGGAAACCTATATAAATAATAATCGGTCTTAGACTTTTGTCCAATGACTTTTATCAAAATAATAATATACATATGATGATTTTTGTACATATGATGATGATCAAGTGGGTTTATATATCCTGTTTACTCATTTTAGTGTTTACGTATTGGTAACTTTTTACTAGTTTACTAGTTTTACCTATTTACATGTTTTATGTCCAATAAGCTTATTATAAGTTCTTTTACTTGTATTATTTCATTTTATACTTATATTATCATTATTTACATTTACATGTTGGGCCCAAATGGGTTAAGCCCAATAAGTACTTTTTATAAGTGTTTACCTTGTTTAGTCCAATTATTAGTCCAATATGCTTACTTAGCTCGTTAATGTCCGTATGTCCTTTAGTTCAGGTTTTATTGATTTTTACTTGTATTAGATACTTATATATAAGTATATGACTTTTAAAAACTTTACATTAGACGGGTTTGATCGTCTAAGTTTTAATTGGCGAAAAACGTTAATTTTACGGTAATAGCCGAAAAAAGTCGTAAAAATCATGTTTATAGTTTTTATAACTTATAAATATTATTCCACTACCATTTTTATAATTTATCCATTTATTTAACCTTATATATATTTATATAAATGAAATTCATAAGTTAGTGGGTTTTAATTTCACATTTTATACTATATAATTTGAGTGCTTATATAATAGTAATAAACATTAATTCTTTAAAATCTGATTTTTATTTTCATCTTCACCATTTTTATCATATCTAGAGTTCTACAATGAATTAGAAGCTCATTTTTAGATGGCATGAACTTCATATCATGTGCTACAATTAACTTAGTTATAGATACTGCTCATTTTAAGTTTAAGTATCCTTAACAGTCCATACAAAACAGCTTATTCAGATTAGCACACTCATCTTGTTTTGATCATATCTCACTCATTTTAATGATTCCATTGCATGGCCAACTCTCACATGTGTATAACATCTTGTACTTACTGTAAATGGATTCTACCATGCAAGTTTATCAGTTCAAGTTTTAGTTATATACTGTTTTTTTACAGCCAACAAATTAATCATGATTTTAGCCTTGTTTCTTATGGTTATTAATCTTTTTAAGCATATTTATCAACACTTGATCCCCACACAACATATTTACCATCATATATTCATCATATACATATGCAACAAGAAAGAGAATACATTTAATCTTTACAAAAATAACAAGAGAAAATGGAGAGGATGATCTTCTTTACCAACCAAGAGTATATCTTGTTTTTGGAAGACAAGAACTTGATGAACACCAAATGTAAACCCAAGATCATCAAACACCAAGAAAATAAGTTGAGAAATCAGCCCTAGGACACAAGCAAATCACCTCCTTTGTTGATAAAATGGTCACCAAGTGATCAAGGCTTCAAGGTAACTCCATGATATAGCTAGATAACAAGTATTTTGTGGCTAGAAAAGATCAAAAAGGGGTGTTTGTGCTTAAAGTGGGACGGCAATGGTGGTGTGGTTGAAAGGATTTTTAGTTGATTTTCATGAGTGAATGGTGGTATGTGTTTAGGTTGATGGTTTTTGTTGGTTTGGTAGCTTAAGTGTTAAGCTTAGCTTACACTTGTAAGTTACAAGTTAACATGATGCCACATCTTTGATGTGGTGTCATGTTTGGCCGTCCCATGCTATAGTGGGGTGGGATAATGTATTTTGTCCCACCTCACTAATTTACGGGTATCCCTCGATTCTAGTTTCCTCGATTTGCTTGCCCTCGGGTCGTTTTACGAAAAACGTTTTCATAAATTATGAATCAACGGCACAAAACGAATCCAATAAAAATTGTCTCATAAAAAACGGAGTTCAAAAACGTAAATACGTAATCCTAAGGTTTCCGGTTTAATCGTAAAGGACGCTAAATTATGCACGTAAGCCCAAATTTAAATCCGTAAATTGTGAGTTCATCAACCAACACAAAAATAGGTTTCAAAATATTATACGAGAAAATAATTCACTACCTGAAAATGTTAGATTGTCACAGCCTTCGTGCTCTTCTATAGACTTAAAGAAAGTCTGAATGTTAACTTGTCCAGAATTCATGAAAATTTGATTTCTCAAATCCTTAATTACTTCTGGGCATTCGTGAACTAAAAGGCACCAACATGGATTCATACCGAACATAACATGTGTGAAGAACAGTCACGGAAGTGCCTTGCTCTTTCACTCACAACTTTTGATAGCCTAGTCGTAACTCGATCTTGGAAAGTTTTTAGAGTCTGGTAGTTGGTCGGGTAGACCAATAATACTTGGATTGAAAATATTGTCATGAATGGTGGTAAAATTGGTAGTTCCTTCTGGTAATATGTCTGAGAAAATTCCGATGTAATCGACTGATTTATGGGTAAGAATACCAATAGTCGGGTCATAAATGATAGCTAGACATGCTTGTTAGACATAAGAAAAAAAATTCACCGATTTTCCTGGTGGAAACCCATGCTGAGTGTATTCAGGAATCTGAACATTCCTGAATATAATGAGGATCTTTTCATCAACCTGAATTGAAAGTGTATATATACATGGATGATATAATGGTTTCTAAGATGGACATGAATATCCGAATATGAAAACGTGAGATAAAAGTGTCATTACAGCACACGAAATAAACATGGCAGATTTTACTGAATGTGTTTCGTTCGTCTCACACGAAATGAACACTACGTGAGAAACTATGACAATAAGTCAATGATGGTACTGAAATTTTAGTGGCTTGGTTTATACATGGCACAATAAACTAAGTATACCATTGGAAAGATACCTTGAATCACTAACTCTGAGTTCAGAAGTTATGCATGAGTCTGTCTTGAATCATGTCCTGAGAACTATACGTGTGACATGTGTCTTGACTGGTGTCTGGAAATGTTTCTTCAGTACATATACATGCGAGGATGTGTCTTGACGGATGCCTTGACATATGAAAAGAAATCAAAATGAAAATGGTGGTCAAAATTCCAGAGTTGGCGGATCTGCTGGACTGCTGACCCTTTTGATTCTGGTTAAGTCTGTGACCGGTGTTTTGTTGTGATTGCTAGAATACTTGTTGTCACAGTAGTGGTTACTATTGTCTTGTCTGTCAGTCCCATGATGGTCATTCTCATGACGGTGATTCATGTAACTATTCACCTGAGTGGCCGGCTGGTACCGGTTCCCACTCATATGACTGAAAAGATAACTGAATGACGTGTGACATATAACTAAAAGGTAAGGACATGAATTGGGATGGAAATCATATGGTGGTGAAGCATCTTCTCGTCCGATCGCTTGGTCTAAAGCCTTGGTCTTCGTCTTGTAAGATCTCCAGGTTGTGAACAGCATCAGCATCTCGTAGCATCTCCAAATAATCAGCAACATCAACAGTTAGTAACATTCCCAAGCTATGAGCGGCATCAGCATCTTGTAGAATATCAACAAGTGGAATACGCCTGAGATGATTTAGAATCGACTAGCAAATACTCATGGAGTATTTGTAGATGAAATACACATGTATTACGACACGTGTAGTGCAATGGAATACGGTACATGGAGTACACGTGGAACGTGGTACATGGATTACACATGGAATGTACATGAAATGATCGGTATGGGTTCGATCATCTGACTTGATTTTAAAGGAAAATAATTGGTTAAACGATTAGAAAAACCGAGCTGGAATGAGCATCATGATAGCCTAGCAATTCCAGTATAGACATCAATCCGGTTGCATAGAGAAAGAAACTAGAAGTGTGGTTAAATGAAATTCAATGATGATTTTCATGAAAACATGATTAATGAAAACCAACCATAACTATCATAAAAGAAGGAGTAAATGAAATTCATCAGTGTTTAGCATGTGAGCATGATCAACATGATGAAAACATAATTTTCATAAAGATGCATGGAACATAATCATCATGAAGATGAAATTATCATGAAGAAACATGGGACAAAATTAACATGAAGGAGCATAAAACATAATCAGCATAGAGACGAAGTTAACCATGATAGTATGAAAACATACTTGACATAAGGAAACATAACTATTTATGAGGGAACATAAAAAGTTTATGACTATAATGAGATAAATATTTAAGTTAATAGTGTGGACGACTAGGAGTCGTTTCACAATGCAAAAAAATGTAACTTAAATGATAAGTATGACTTAATATAACCTGACCTAAATATAAAAGATGCATGAAGTACTTTATAATGCATGAAACAGTTTAAAATGCATGGTTAATAAATATGATGATATGTACGTGAGTGAACGCCTATGGGTCGGTTCAGAAAACAAAATTCAAGTGTGGACGCCTATGGGTCGGTCCACTAATCAACAAAAAGTTTCGATAAAAGCACATGCGACTAAATAGGGCCAATCCTGTACCAACCATTATTTAGTCAAAATTCTTGCGACAATGAGATGAATGCATGAATGAATACATGAAATGAAAATAAAATGAATGCGTGAAAACCAACTGTCTAAACCTAACAGAAAACGTATGACCAAGTATGAACTACGGTGGTTCAGTCCATATTAGCCAAAGTTCTCAAGGAACATCATGCATAAAACAATGACATGTAACTAAGTATGGATGACGGTTGTTCAATCCATGTTAGTAAAACAATTCTGAGAAAACATCATGGTTAAAACATCAAGGTGCTGAAAATATCGATACATGGAATAACAAGCGTTGACTTATGAAGGTCATGGTGACTACCCACTAGTCACAGGTCAAGTTTTAGAGCCTACAGGTCGAAACCTTGCGCTCTGATACCATAATTGTAACACCCCATTTGGATAAATGGAATGTCACAGGATAATCATGGCGTAATATCAAAGCATAAGGTAAATGTCCTAGAACATTACATGAACATAAGGGATAACCGGAATCAAACATTGGTCCCCAACATAAACTCATAAACAAGCATAAAGTAAAAGTAATGCAATTTAAACAGAAACATAATATAGCTCCCATCCTATGCATAACCTTTCCCTGCTCCTAACCTTGTGTACCTGCCATTTGGGGACATGAAAAGAGAAAACGGCTAAGCGAGACGCTCAGTGCGCGGATATATACAATAACATGGAATAACATAACATAAGTGAATGCTAAAATGAAAACATGACAATGAAAGTGCAGCAGAATGGAAACCTGGTGACATGTAATAAACTGGTTTATTCTGAAAAGAGTCTCATGTTCATGTTAATACTGAAAGTCTGTTGTTTAATCATGAAAACTGTAATTTAAATGCCAAAGAGCTCATATAGGTCATGAAACATATCAACGTACATGAATACATGGAGGGGTGACCTCGTCATGCTATTAGAGGGGTGACCTCTAAATAACTGTAGAGGGGTGACCTCTAAATAACTATACAGGGTAGAGGGATCAGCTCCAATGTGAAGGATGTAGAGCACACACCACATTCACCCTGATAACTTGTAAACTGATAAGCCTAGGATGCATCTATACGCTCCACTAAACATACATATAAAAATGGCCAAACTGAACATGAGTGGGACAATGCAGGATATCACTCTCCTGCATGCGAGTCACGACACCGGTGCCTCTGGTGCCATGGTTACGGTACCTCCGTAACTAGTACATAAACTGGTCATGCTTGTATATAATGCTCAGGCAATTTATTTAGTTATTAACATGATTACTAATAAGCTTAAACATATACTGGGAAAAACATTTGGCTGCAGACGGGGAATCTTAAACATGCATAGAAAAAGGAAGTCCTTACTGAAAGGACGGGAAATCCGTACCTCACGTCTAGTAACGCAACAAAGGATAACGTGAAAGATGAGAACGCGAAGAAGATCATACTCCATAAATGCTACATAATAAAGAGGGGCGTGCATGAGTCGCTTAGTTAACTTATACTTAATAATTATTAATTACTTGACGTAATCTTAACTTGTTCTTGTATTGTCTTATATGTTCTTGGCTTATTTACGACTTCATATTAAATCATGTATTATGATCAGTGTATTTTAGGTTCTTATGTTTTAGTTAGTCTAAAATATATATAAATCATGTTCGTATAATAAAGTCTACTAAAGAGATACTTACGCTAAAATAATTATTAGTTCATAATATGCTACATGGTTTTACTTGAAATCATAATTTATATCCTAACATGATAATTTAATAAACCTAACATCAACTATATAATTAAACAATTAATATAAGTCACGCTTATTAATTTAACTAAGTGAATAAAATACTTGGCAAAATATCGTTAATTAAATACAACCCATGTCGCGTAAAATATTTAATCATAACGTATAAATAATACTAAAGTTAATTATGTTTGATAACATATTTTTAATGTACCCAAGCCTACCGAGACACCCGTGTCTCGGTCGCACGAAACACACTAGTAAAAATACCCTAAACACTTGTTGTCCAATATACACTGTTTTCTATGTTATCCGATATATACCTACAATACTATCCAAGATAAAATTTTCATGTTCTGTCCGATATAATATACATGTATTATCCGATAAACGGACCCTTTGTTGTCCGAGTAAAACTGGGGAATGCATGTTTGTTTTGCTGTTTGCTACGGTTTCCCCTGCCATATATATTTACCCGATGTCCTGCCATCTTCACCCACCGAGACACATGGGTGTCTTGGTTCCCACTGTTTTAACCAAAACCACCCTGTTAGGGTGTTTGGGGTTACCACCGTTAGCATAAAAACCACCCTACACCTAATTAGGTTGCGGCTGGTGGAGATAAAATCATCACCGAGACACATAGGTGTCTCGTTTTATGTGTAACCCAATATAAACGACCCAATCCTAATTCGTTTTAATAGATTTCTGATTACTTGAACGTGCAAAACAACAAGACAAGGATTAAGAATTACCTAAATCGCGTGTTAGGGTTTTTGGATAGATTAAATGAACAACACACCTTGATTCTTGAATCTGAAAAACCCACGAATGTCTCCTTGTTCTTGTGTTTAATCGTCGGCAGCAAAGAAGAAGAGACAAAAAGAAAACGACGGCTAGAATTTATTTAGGGTTTGTTGGATTTTGTGTCGACTTAAAAGAAAACAGCCCTCCCCGTCTTTTATTTTGTGTTAGTGTCGGTTTGTTAAAACCTTGGGCTAGTCTATGGGCCACGGCCCAACTCTTTCATTCCCTTAATTAGCCGACCAACACACCCCATGTACCATGTTTTAGTTATTTTCGTGACTCGACAAATCGTTACGTATATTCGTGTTTTTAATACATGTTATGCGTAAATGCCCGAAGTACATTAATAATAATAATAAATATAAAGTGCGTAATTTCTTGTCGTGTTTAATTTAATATACCTAATATTAAATCATTAATAATAATAATAACTATAAAGTGCGTAATTTCTTGTCGTGTTTAATTTAATATACTTAATATTAATCGTGTTAATATTCTCATCAAGGAATTTAAATGTCGTGAATTATTATTATTTTTGTTGTTTTACTTATTATACGTAATTACATGTCGTATGTTAATAATAATAATAATATACGTAATTACTTGTCGTACTAAAATAATATACGTAGTAATCGTGTTAAATATTCGTATCGCGTGTCGTATTATTAAATATTCGTAGAGTTTAAATTTATATGAAATTTCGTATACGTAATATTCTAGGGATTTTTATGCGGATTTTACAGGACGCCTATGGGTCGGTCCCAAAGTTAAGAGTTTTGATAAAAGCACATGCGACTAAATAGGGCCAGTCATTTACCAACCATTACTTAGTCATAAACCTGGGACAATGACATATGACATGAATGCATGAAAACAATGAATGCATGAAAATAGACTGTCAGTTCTAGGAAGACCATAGTAACTACCCCCAAATCATAGGTCATGTTTTGAGAGCCTAAAGGTCGAAGACATGGCTCTGATACCATAATTGTAACACCCCATTTTGGTAAATGAAATGTCACGCGTGATTATGGCATGTCATCAAAGCATGCAAGGTAATGTCTTAAAAACATTAAATGACCATGAAGTGAAATATCAGAAACAAACATCGGTACCCCAAGTATAAGCTCATCACACACAAACATAAGTACTGTAAAGGAAAAGGACTAAACAATGTCCAAAGAAATAAGTAGCAAAATGTATTATGGAATGCATAAATTAGAGAAGGCTAGATAGCTTCCAATCCATATGCACGTATGCTTAAAGTCTACGAGCGCCCTTGAGTACCTGTCGTTTGGGAACATGAAAGGAAAACGGCTAAGCATAACACTTAGTGCACGGATATACATGTATGACATGGAATAGCATAAGCATATAATACTAATAGCAGTGGAATAATATAAGTTCTAAGCAATCTGGATTATTGTTCATAAAACTAGTTTTATAGTTTGAAAAGACTTATGTTTCTATGAAAATCTGTATTAATTAGCCAAATAGCCCATATAGGTCATGAGGTTCCACCGTGCATGAATACTTGGAGGGAAGCCTCGTCATGCAATTAGAGGGGTTTCCTCTAATTAAATAGTCTGGGTAGGAGGGATCAACTCCTAGTGAAGGATGCAAGGCACACACCGCATTCACTCTGATAATACTGGTAAACATATAACTAGGATGCACCCATACGCCTCACATGGTAATATAATTAATGGCCAAACTAAAAAGGGAGGCTACGAGCAATCACTTCGCCGTGTGGAAGTCATAATACTGGTGCCTCCAGTGTTATGGTTATGGTACCTCCATAACTAGGTGACATTGGTCATCATGTATATGGCTTACGCTCTTTTTTAACATAAGTATCAAACATATAAAGCAAATACTGGTAAAACAGTTGGCTGCAAACGGGGAATCCTAATAAGGAAAGAATGTCCATACTGAAAGGACGGAAAATCCGTACCTTATGTCCAGTGAACGAAGAAGACGAAATAATGGAAGTCCTACTTCGATCTCACTAATGCTACATAAATAGGGTACATGTATAAGTATTCTGGTTACAGAGTACGTAACTGATTATATCATGTCTTAGCTTGTTTTATATGTTCATGTCTTGTTTTACTGATTTTAAGGTTATGCTGTATTTATCATGTATCCTATGTATTTTGATGAAGTATTATTTGTACTTCTTGTATTACTATACTTGTGGTGTAATAATAAGTAACTTTCTAAAAATAGCAGGTTTCCTAAAATATAAAGTTTCCAAAAATAGATTAACTTCTTAAAATAGATCAGTTTCTAAAAATAGAAAGTTTCCAAAAATAGTGAGTTTCCTGAATTAGAAAGTTTCCATATTTAGAATTAAGCTGAATTAATAAGCTGATAATATAAGCTTAAGTTTACTGGTTAAATATCATAAGTCATGTGATTATTTGTATAGTTTATTAATAATATCATGTTAATTAAATAAACTATAGGTTATATGATTGAATTAAATATAAGCATGATATAATTAAATTAATGTGCATAAAATACATAGGTTAAAACATGTATTAATATTATATTAATTATAACATAAGTCATGTTTATTAATTAATTATATTCCATGTCTAATAATTAATTAATACCATAGTCTAAATTAAATAAACAAATACTTAGGTTAAAACATGTATTATTTTGTAAATAATAATTAACCTAAGTCCATGATTTAATTAAATTAATTATAAGTCATGTTTAATTAATTTAATATCTTGTTAAAAATAACATAACTTGTAAAATAAATACTTGTACATTTTTAGTCATGAACCGGACCCATGAATTTAATTTAGACATGTCGTGACCCGGACCCGTGTATTTAATTTAAACATGTCGTAAACCAGACCGAATAACCCTTGAACCGGACCAAACAAAACACCCCTTTAACAGTGGCAAACCGGCTCGGTCGGTTGCCACTACTAGGGTAACATCACAACCGGCTGCCGCCGGTGGTTTCCCTTCTCTCGGCTAGCCACTGACCAACAGTGGGTTCCCACCGGCTATGTGCCGGTGGCGTGACTGCCTGCTGCCGAGATCCAACCGAACCACAAGGACACCCCGACGCGAGTCGGGGTCCCTTGTTCTGCTGTCGACCGAGACCAACACCACCGAGATCCTAGATCGAATAGCCCTTCCTTTGACGCGAGTTGGTGGCGCGATCAAAGACACGCCAAGAGCCTTGGGCTATAGGTTTGAGTGTCGATCGAGCAAACCGAACCCGAAAACAACCCTTAATTTACCACCATGACTTGTTTAACATATTTTAATTCTTGTTTATTTAATCCATGTTCATCTGTTCATAATTAAATAAAAAGAATAAAAATAAAAGGGTTTACGGATTACCGAATGCGTGTAAAGATTGCAGAACAATAACACGAACACGATCCTTGAATTTACTTAATCAAAATCAAACAAACCGGCGATAGAGAAGAAAAAGGAAGAGTAGGGTTTTTGATTTTCTTGGAAAACCTCTGTGAATGAAATAAATTTTCCCCTTTTTGTTATTTGGTAAAAACAAAGTGGGCTTGGCCCCTTGTCTCCTTTGGTGCCGCGACTTGTAGAGCCCACAAGGAAAAACCCGAAGTTTTCCCGTGTTTTAATTTACGTGTTCGTATCTTCGTATATTCGTGTTATAATCGTTCGTGTTATATTTAAATACTTGTATGTAACGATATTAATAATATTATATTAATTAAGTACGTAATTACATGTTCGTGATTTTTGCGTTCATGATCTCATGGTCGTGATTATAATAATTATTCTTAATAATAATCGTGTACTAACACGTACTTAATACTTATCATGATAATACTACGTACATAACTTCTGTAATTACTAATCATGACACGTGTTCATGCTATTAAAGGAAAGTTTTAATACGTACGTACGTTTACTAAGTGTACTGTTCATGATAAAAGCATGCGGGTTTTACACCAAAAGTGGCTATTTAAGCTGGTGATCCGTGTGACTTGGTCCAAATGGCTGGGGTTAGAATAACTTTAGCAGCTTGTCATGTTTAGTCCCTATCTTTTGGAAACTTGTATCATTAACACTTTAACTTGTAAAATATTCATCTTAGGCCCTCTAAACTTCATTCCAATTGCACCTTTGGTCCCTTTGACTTGTCTTTGACCTTTTCTTCATAAATCGATCATGAAATCTCGTGTTTTCTTTGTTTTTTTCCTTTTGTACCTATTTCACATAAAAACACAAAACCATGCGTAATTCTGACTTTTATGTTTATAAACTTATGTTTTGGTTTGGTTTTTCCTTGTTTTTAGTGGTAACATGGTAAGTGTTTTCACACTTATCAGGTATCCAGAGCCCACAGTTATAGAGAATAAGGTTTTTCTTAAACTATAACTAAGATATTTTTAAATTTCAAGACTATTAGCCATCGTCAGAGCAAGTGTATGTTTTTTATTCCTTTAGTTGAATATCTTATGATATTATATTATATAAATTAAAAGGATGTATAATTCCACCTACAATTTCATTTCCGATGATGATGATAGAGAAGTTCTGATGTTCACCCCATCTCCCACAGATGTGTGTGTTCCAACTATGTCTTTTTATGATACTCCTAAAGTACAAGAATATTTCTCACATCAAACTGAAGTGATGAATAGTGTACCTTAACCTACATCTCATTTTCTTTTACCTTAGGATCTTTATTTGTCTCCCAATCGAAGTCGTGAAGAGTCTTCTGAAACTAAGGAAGACTCTAGAGCACGGATTTTGGAAAAGCACGACAAGCAATTGTCCGTGCTAGTCATCTTGATGAAATTTCCCTTGAAGCTTTTATAATAGTGTAGAAGAATATTAGGAATCTGATAAGAGGAAGAAAGGAGATTGAAGAGCATATTAGTCAATTGGAATATAAAGTGGACGGTACTCGACGCCATATATTAGACTGAGTAGAAGGATGCATGCTTATAAAATAAATATGACAAGACTAAAGAAGGAGAATTCTAAACTGAAAGAAGGACTTACGAGGACTGGGCTTAATTTAGAATTACTAATCAACGATCTTAAAACAACTCTCCAATCTGACTCCGGATATATTTTGGATAGAATTGAGGAGATCAAAATGAGGAATTAAGCTTAGAAATCTAGTTTTAGTTTGTACGATATGTATAGTTTTTCTTTATGTAACAAAGATGTTTGTCGTGTAAATATAAACGTTAAGTTGTTCATAAATAAAGAAGTGTGTGTTTGTTCTATGAAATTCTTGTCATTTTATTTGAGCCTTTATCGTTATTCATATTATGAATCCTCATATCAGAATTTGTTTGAAAGGATTAGGAAATTTTATCGTCATTCATATTATGAATCCTCACATATGAAATTGTCGAAAGAATTAAAATTATCGATACCCTAGGATATATTAAATTGGTTCCATACTCCACATATGAAAAAAAATAATATATCATTATTATCGAGTGTTATTATGTTGGTAGGATGGCTCATACAAAAGCATCAACATCTGCGACAGTAAATATAACACCTAGAGAAATAAGGAAATTGGTTGTTGAGAGTGTGACAGCAGCTTTGCCGCCAATATAGCTTGTACAAGGAATGGAAATGCAGCTAGAAGAAAAGTTCTGGTGGTGAAGAGACGTACTTACAAAGATTTCATGCACTGTCAGCCTTTTAACTATAAAGGATCTGAAGGATCTGTTGGGCTTATTCGCTGGTTCGAGAGAACTGAATTAGTATTTGTTCGTAGTGACTGTTCTGAAGATTGTAAAGTGAAATTTGATACGGGTACGCTGATAGAAGAAGCTATTTCTTGGTGGAATGCTGATGCACAACCCATTGGGATAGAAGAAGCTTATCAGACTCGCTGGAGTGAATTCAAGAATTTGCTGATTAAGAAATATTTTCCTCGCAGTGAGATTAGAAAAATGGAGGAAGAGTTCTATAATTTAGTAGTAAAGGAGAATAATCTTAATGTTTGCATCCGAAGATTTCAGGAATTAGCATTATTATGTCCTAATATGGTGCCTAATACTGAAAAATTGATGGAAGCTTTTATTGGAGGATTGCCTAGAAGTATTGAAGGAATATTACCGCCTCTTAACCCTAAACTTTAGAGGAAGTTATCACCGTTACTCAAAGGTTAATGGATCAAGTTATAAGGTATACTCATGTACAAGTGACAGTTAATAATAAGATGAAGTTTGATGATAGGAAGAAATTTCCCGTTAATCGTAATTTCTAGAAGAATAATCTTCGTAACTATAATCAAGGAAACAATCGTCAGCGGCAGAACAAAAGAAATGATGTTTCTAAATTTTATGTTTTAAATTCGAGCAATGGTTATAGTGGAAGACAACCCCTTTGTCAGAGGTGTTCTCTACATCACACGGGATATTGCACTATCAAGTGTCAGAACTATGGAAAAGTATGACATCAGTCAAGATTCTATAGAAGTAAAAGAGTAGATACTAGAAGTAATCAAATTCCTGTACTAAAGTTTTCCATAACTACGGAGAAAATGGGCATCAGGTGAATGACTGCCGTAAAGAGAGCAATAGTCGAGGAAAAGCCTATTTTCTAAACGATACTCATCAAGATTAGAATACGATTAGGGTATGTTTCATCTAAATCAACGTCTGGTTAAAGTAATATTTGACTCAGGAGCTGATAGAAGTTTCATATCTGTTAAAATTGCTGCTAAGTTAGATATTTCAATTGTTTCTTTGAATACTAAGTATGAGATAGAAATTGCCGACGGAAAAATAATTAGCACTAATACCGTTATTCGAGGATGTATCATTACTTTATTACGTCAATCCTTTGAAATCGATATCATACACATTAAGCACGGTATTGTTGACGTAGTCATTGGAATGGACTGGTTATCTAAATACCATGCTAAAATTCTATGTGACGAGAAAGCCGTTCATATTCCTATTAACAGTGAAGTTTTGATTGTCTATGTTGAGCGAAGTAAGACTGGACTAAATCTCATATCATGCTTAAAGATAACTAAGTATGTATCCCGAGGTGGTCAAGTTTTCTTAGTTCAAGTAGAGGAAAAGGAGAAAGAACAGAAGCGATTAGAAGATATTCCGATAGTTAGAGAATTGCCCGAAGTATTTCCCAATGAATTACCAGGTTTGCCACCTGTGCGTCAAGTTGAATTCCAAATCGATTTGATACCAGGAGCAACACAGATTGCTAAAGTGCGTTATCGATTAACACCTTCGGAAATGAAAGAATTGTTAAGTAAAATCCAAGAACTAACTGATCGAGGATTTATTAGACCAAGTATATCGTCGTGGGGAGCTCCAATCTTATTTGTAAAAAAGAAAGATGGATCTTTTAGGATGTGTATCGATTATCGTGAGTTAAACAAACTTACTATAAAGAATCGTTGCCCATTACCCAGAATCGACGATTTATTTGATCAATTTCAAGGATTGGGCGTATATTCGAAGATTGATTTACGATCAGGTTATCATCCACTGAGAGTTAAGCAAGATGATATTCATAAAACTGCTTTCAGGATGTGATACGGACATTATGAATTTCAAGTGATGACTTTTGGTTTAACCAATACACCAACTGTTTTCATGGACCTCATGAACAGAGTGTGTAAGCCTTACTTGGATAAATTTGTAATCGTATTTATCGATGATATTCTTATCTACTCTCGTAATAGAGAAGAACATGCCAAGCATCTTGGTATAATTCTCAAATTACTTAAGAAGGAGGAGTTGTATGCTAAGTTCTCGAAGTGCAAATTTTGGATCAATAATGTTCAATTCCTAGGACATAGCATTGATAGCCATGGTATTCGTGTGGATCCTGCAAAAATTAAAGCAGTAAAGAATTGGAGTAAGCCTAGTACTCCTACGAAAATAAGAAAATGTGACAATCCATCAATTTCAGGTCGTTATTCTAGCCTCGACTATTACTTATTATGTGTTTACTTTAATGAGAATTTTAAGTTATCGGATAATCGAGAAGGTTATGGCTTGAAACTTTGTTAAACCCGCATTAAAATACCATGAACAGTAAATATGAATAGTAAATACACGAAAATACGATAAAATTAAAACTTCCCATTTATAATATATTCAACGTGTCACGACATCAAATAACATTTATTTACATATATTATAAATGTGTAATGATCACGAAATATTAATTCACGATAATTAAAACACGAGTGTACACGTGTATTTAACTTAACTAGAAAAGCTACGTTTTTTGCTTGTGGGCTCCATGTTGGCCGCGGCTACAAAGAGAGAAGGAGGAAGATGGGCTTTTTGGCCCATGACCGAATACAAATCCAATAACAAGAAAAACACAGGAGATTATTATCATAATTTAGGTTTACAAAAAATCAAGAAACCCTTGTGCCTCCTTCCTCCTTGCCATCGCTTTTCATAAAACCAAAGGGTGTTCGGGTAGAGTTTGATCTTTGATTTTTAGTGCTACATGTTCGTGATCATAAACCTTTTTCTTTCACACATTCAGTAATCATTATACCCTTTTATTTTTAATTCTTCTTATGAATTCATGATTTCATGACATTGAATTAAAAACAAATAATTAAAACATGCTAGGAATTCATGAAACATGATTTAAGGTTTGTTTGGTTTGGGTTTTGTTCGGTCGAGACACCACCGAGAGCCACAAGGCTCTCAACTTGGTTTAATCACCACCACCGAGACCACCAAAGGTCTCGGCTTGCTTCGGTTTTGGCTCGATCGTAAAACAAGGGAACCCCGACTCAAGGTCGGGGTATAGTTTAGCGTTTGGGTTGGATTGATTCGTGTCAACCGGGACCAATAGGGTCTCGGTGGGACTTAATAATAAGAACAGTGGGAACCGGCTTAAGCCGGGGTCAAGTTGGGCTCGGCAGTGGCTAGCCGAGGCTCGGCAGTGGGAACGATAGGCCACAAGTGGCAACCGGCTAGCCGGTCTAGCCACCGGTGGGGCTGTGTTTGGTTTTCAGCCGTCAACTGACACCACTAGCCGCCGACTATGTGGTATCGGCAAGGCATTTTCGGGTTCGGGATAATTTTAAACACGGGTTCGGGCTCAGGAATTTTTAAAAGCAGTTTATTTCTTTTAATTAAAATTATCTCCAAGACTATTTATGTTAATTAAATACATGACTTAGGTTAAAATATTAAAATTAATATCTCATGACTAACCTAAGTATTTACTTAACTTAATTTAATTAAACATGTATTTTAATTAAATTCAAATAACCTATAGTTTATTAAACCGCCATGTTAATTATTTACTAAGCTATAATACTTAATCCATGACTTGTATTTTTTACTAATAAACTTTACTTTATATCTTAATAATCTAACTTATTTGTAATTATGGAAACTTACTATTTTTGGAAACTTTCTATTTTTAGAAACTTACTATTTTAGGAAACCTTCTATTTTTAGAAAGTTACTTAGTATTAAAATAAAAGTATTATAATACCTTATTACATAAATAATAAACAACAGAATACAAGAATAACTACAATTCACACTTAAAATAGTAAAACATGCCAGAACATGAATAATAAACTAAGAACACACAGAACCAGTAAAACACATGTATCTCAGACAATTCATACACGTCCCTATTCTTATGTAGTATTATCTGTCAAGGTGGTGTAGGTTCTTCAGCGTGTCTGTTAGCTTCTGCTGGACACAAGGTACGAATTTCTCGTCCTTCAGTAAGGACGATCTCTTCCTTTATTAGGATTTCCCGTATGTAGCCAATTGTTTTCCCAGTAGTTACAGAATTAAATGCTTATGTTTTATTAGTTACCTTAGCCATATACATGAATGCCAGTTTCACCTAGTTACGGAGGTACAACAACCATAATACTGGAGGCACCAGTGTTATGACTTCACCATGGCGGAGTGATAGCTCGTGGCATCGCTTTCAGTTTATTCGGCCGTTATTATTTATTTATTTTCATGTGAGGTGTATGGGTGCATCCTAGTTACATTGCCAGTCAGGATTTCATGGTGAATGTGGTGTGTGCCATGCATCCTTCACAAGGAGCTGATCCCTTCTACTCATACCATATTAATTATAGGCATCCCCTCTAACTGCATGACGAGGTCACTCCTCCAAGTATTCATGCACGTTGTTGAACTCATGACCTATATTGGCTTTTGGTATATAATAAGTGTGAAAACACTTATTCTTTTACCACTTAATTATAATAATAACCAAGCCAAAACGTGTATTTAATGTCGTAAATGTCGGAATTATGCGTGGTTTCTGTTTTTGTTGTGATTTAGGATCAAAATGTAAAAAGGGAAGAAAACACGGGCTTTCACGGGCTTTTATCGAAGAAAAAGTCTAAAGACGGAAGTTTAACGAAGTCGAAGAACCAAATCTAATTAATGACGAAATTAGAAGACGAGTTCATTTTATTTATCGACAAATCCCGAGACAAGGTCGAGAATGACGAGTTTATTGTCAAAGACTAAAGAGGAAAAGAAAAAAAGAAAGAAATAAAGGAAGCATCCAACCACCTACATTCCACTCCTCCTATAAATACTAACCCTCCTTCTCATTTTGGAGGTGTTAGCTAATTTGACATATTAGTCATTCCAATTTATTTACTTGCACTTTCATATTGTCATTTACTTTATTGTCTTTAATTTCAAGTTATTTCCAAGTAAGTTTTTAATTTGTGTTGTTGAATCTTTATTTTTAATCATGTTTTTCATAATCATTCTCATTCTTCTCTTCTTGTTTTTAAAATCTATTGTTTTGTTTGATTAATCTTAAAGTTTACATCTTCATGCTTATTTTGATTAAAGTTCTTATCTTTTTGTTATTATCAATTTCATTCGATTCATGGTCTTAGCTTATTGTGATTTTTGCTTAATTGGTGTCTAGCTTATTTTCATTTAAGTGTTCTTCAAAAGTTTAATCTTTTTCTTTTAGTTCAATTTATAAATTTTGCTTATTTGGTATCTTGATTTTTTTTAAATTCGTAGCTTATTTTGTTTTTTTTATTATTTCTTTGGTTAAGTTTTTGATAAGTGCTTATTCGGGTTTAAGCTTATTTTTTACTCCATCCGTATATATTGTGTTTCCATCGCAACATCAGTAGGGTTTCTACATTGTGATAGCTTATTGCGACAACTCATTGCGACAGTTTCTACATTTTGATAGCCCCTTATTCCGATCGTGGATTGTGATAGCCCCTGACATCGTGGATTGCGACGGAATTTAAGGCATATTGCGACGAAACTCTGCCAAAATTTCAATTGCCACATTGCGATTTCTTAACATTGCGATGCTTATACATTCCGACAGTTTTTTTATTCCGATAGCTTTCTCTTTGCGATAGGATTGACATTCCGATCGATTACACATTGCGATACATTCCATCGCAATAATTTGTTTAATTTACTTAGTTGTTTTCTTTTTCAAGTTTATTTATTTTCCGCCATTTTCTTTATTCCTTATTTTTAATCGTTTTAACTTAGCTTTATTTTAAGTTTGCATTTTTATTAAATTGTCAAATTTACTTTTCGTCAAGTTTTAATTTTTCGTCATTTAATTAATTTACTTTTAAAGTCTTAATTTTTCGCCTGTTACTTTTTAATCATTTTCAGCTTTATTTACTTTACCATTTACTTTAAAGTTTTGCAATTTTATTTTTAAACAACAGCCAAATCCTTTGTTTTTTTCACTAAGGACAACTGAGTCACACTAATAACCAATAGTCAATTCGAATTGAGTCGAGACGATTTCAACTTTTCAACTTAATAAAATTCAGTTATTAAAATGGCGCCGCTGCCGGCTCTTTTCGTGAAGATTAACGGTTATCTGTGAGAGACGCGTTGAATTTTGCGATCCGTTCACTCGTGAACGTTATTTTTCGTGTCAAAAATTTTCAAATAAATCCTAAAAATCAAAAAATTTCAAAAATCCTAAAAATTTTATTTTTTTCAAAAATCCAAAAACATTAAAAAACTCATAAAAAGCATTTCTTTTTTAAAAGTATTCCACCAAAAAGATTTTATTTTTCCAAGTAAATATATTTTGTCTATTTCTTTGGTATTTTTTTCTTTTGTAGGTGTATGCGTACTAGATCTTCGTCTTATTCGGAGCCCGAGACTCTTGAAGACTTAGATATGGCTGGTGTGCACAACAATAATAACCCACCTCACCCCAACATGAATAATAACAACCATCTTACTCAACCAGACCTTCGAACGATGGAGGAGCTGTGTCAACCAACAATGAATGGACGCGGAGGAACGATTGCCCCGATGTAAATCACGACTCCAGAGTTTTCGTTGAAGCATCACATGATCCAACAAGTTCAAAATACTTGTCCATTTCGCGGATTACCGGATGATGATGCCAACAAACATCTCGAAAAATTCATTACCGTCACTCAAAGCATGAAACTACCCGGTGTTACCATGGATTTTCTTCGCCTTCATCTATTTCCACACACTTTATCCCACCATGCCGAAAAATGGTTTGACCGTCTTTTTATGAATTCAATTCATACATGGGCTGAGATGACTCAACGATTTTTGTCACGCTACTTTCCACCATCCATGGTCACGAGCCTTCGGAATCAAATCAGCGGTTTCACAAAAGAACCTGATGAATCACTTTTTGATGCTTGGGAACGTTATAATGTTTTGATCGATCGATGTCCTAACCACAACATGCTCCCCGTCACCTTAATTGATACTTTCTACAACGGTTTAACTTTTCGTGATCGTGATACGATTAATGCAGCCGCCGGTGGCACATTTATGAAAAGAAGACCCGAGGAGTGTAGAGAGCTTATAGAGAACATGACTACTCATCACAAAAATTGGGATTCATCTGCATCTTCAAGTAATAACCCGAGAGTCAATGTTTCTTCTACATTATCACCACCCGAGATGACCGAACTCACCCGCATGGTGGCCGAAATGAATAAAACTCTCCAACTCATGGATACGAATCAACAACAACAAGTTAAAGCTGTAGCACTTTCTTGTGAGATTTGCGGCGTCCTCATTCATACACTGATTGTCCTTCTACTAATGATAATCCAGAAAATGTGTATGCGGCTTATGGTAACTATTCAACGGAAAGCTATCAAGCCCGACCTCAAGGCGATCATAACTTGCTAAGTTACCGTTCTAACAACTTTCTTTCACCCGGTTTTTCTCCTAAAAACCACAACCTAAACAACTTTAATAGAAGCAATCCAAACCCACCTCGAGCTTCTAATCCATATCACCCACCCGCTCAACAAGCACCACCCATCACTCCACCCACAACTTACAATCATGATGTTGAAGCTTTCATGGGGACCCACAGAGAGGTAGTTAAGAATCTTCAAAGCCAAATCATCAACTTGAAAGGAGATATCACTAAACAAGGGAATGATATTCGAACCGAGCTTCGACATGATAAAACTTCTTTAAGAAACACGAATGATTTGATGAATATGATGGCTAATTTCTTCCAAAGCCATCAACCCTCTACTTCGGGCTCTCTTTCGTCAATATCGTCACCAACCCAAGAGTGAATGTGAGTGCTATTACTACACGTAGTGGAGCAACTTTAGTAGGACCATCTACCCCTCCCCCAGTTACTCTATCTACACCTCCTCCACCACCATTTATCCCGCCTACTTCCACGCCTAGTACTAGTTATCCATTACCGTCTCCACCTATTAATGAAGAAGTACCCAAGAAACACCCTTCACCAACCCCACCTTCTACCTTTAAACCTTCAACATCTCAACCTTTACCTTCTACACCTACACCTCCTAAAACCAATATTCCTTATCCATCTCGGTTAGACAAGTGAAAATTGCTCACCAAGGATGACATTCAAGTGACAAACTTTTTGAAAAAGATTTCAGGAGTGAATATCACCATTAGCCTTGTTGAAGCTCTTGCCTAAATGCCCACATTCGTTAAGATATTTAAGGAATTGCTTAGTAAGAAGGAAAAGATGGCCGAGTTTGTTAATACTCGATTGAATGAAAATTGTTTTGTAGTCCTTCTTAAAGAACTTCCGAAAAAACTTGGAGATCTCGATCGTTTTGTGCTACCATGTACTTTTAACCAAACCGAAGAATTTATTGCCTTAGCCGATCTAGGGGCAAGTATAAATTTAATGCCTTTAAGTGTTTAGAAAAAGTTATCATTACCCGATCTTACACCAACAAAGATGACTCTTGAGCTAGCAAATCGAACTCTCGCTTACCCCGTTGGTATTGCCGAAGATGTGTTTGTTAAAGTTGTTACCTTCACTTTTCCGGTCGACTTTGTTGTTGTTGATTATGAAATGGACCCGCGTATTACGTTAATACTTGGACGGCTGATAGGAGTGATTTTACTCATATCTTTTATATCCAAAAACCATAAATAAATGCATAAAATGTATGAAATATGCCTTGTATATGCATTGTTTGTTGTTTCGTGTGTGTAGGTACCAAGTTTACGAAAACCGGCAAAAACGACACGAGAATGAAGAAAAGATCAACAAAGCCAAAAACAAGCTCGATTCTAGTGGATTTAACTTACAGAAAGTCAATTGGGCCTCGGTGGGACCCACATGTGTTAAATGGGCCTAGAAGCCCATGTAAGGAAATTCAAAACTACTTTGGGTCAAAGCCCATTTACAAAGCCCAACATTGTTTACAAACAGTTTGGAGTATTTAAGATTTGGGTCAATTTATATTACAAGCCCAAATTTAATAAAAGACGGATGACAAATGGACCAGGCCCAAGTTGGTAACAAGAAACAAATAAAGAGCTGATGGGTTAAAGCCCATCAGTTACACACTCGTTTAAAGAAAGTTATAATTAAATTTTTCCATGTCAAACTGACTCACTTATTTACACCCACACATTAACCTTTGATAATAACAATGAAATCTCTCCCCTCACTTCATCTCTTTCCCCAAAACAAAAATAACCAGACTATTATTTACTATTCACTCAAATCCCAAACCCTAATAATAAAATTACCCAATTAAATTTGGGGGTTTTATTTGGAGCGTGTGATTCACGCGTTGGGAATTAAATCCCGCATTTTTTCGGACCTAGACGATGGAAGGAAGTAGGTGACGTGGCCATTTCTCTTCCCTGATTGGTTGTGCCATCACCAAAACCACCACTCCACCAATCATTTGATGCCACGTCATATGGGAGAAAGTACAAGAAGCACTAATCAGTGACACCCTAGCGATCTGTGTGACCAAGGGCGAATCACAGCCGTATGATCAAAACTGACAAGAGAGAGAAGAAGAATAGAAGATCTAAGGACCAAAAATCGTTCTTCATCAACAACCAACACCTCTACCTCAGCTATAAAAACCCTCCTCATTCCTGTATTTTTTAATCATTTTCTTACTTTTTAGTTATAATGTCATTTTGTAGCTAGAAAATTATATTTTCTTTTTTTCTGAATATTGTAATGTTAGATTTGATATAATAAAAGTTTATTTTCTGATTTGTTCTTATTACTTCACGTTTTAATTTTACTGTTTAAATAACTTACACTTTCTAAGTTTACAAAAGGATATTATTAATATTAATTGTTCATATAAGCTAAGTTAATAGTTTCTGTGAATGATTATAAGTTGAGTAAAGGATAAACATTTATCCCACTGATAAACGCAAAGAAGCTGTTGGTTTAAGTTTTGGTTCTTGATTCATAAGCTTTGATGGTGGTTTGTTTAATGGTGGTGTCGTTTAGGTTTTTAGCCAGCTCAGCGCTGCGCTACTTCTCAAAGGGATCTACAAAAGGTTTTACTCCTTAGTTTATTTTATGTAATTTATGTTTAAGATGTTTAGTTTAATGATTTATGTTATTTAATTTTACTGTTAGAATGTTTGTGATATTATGCTAATTTGTTTAGATGAATTGATATGTTTGGGTAGTGTGACTGATTTGCTGGTATGGTATTTATAGCTTGCTGATTTTATAGCTTGTAGAGATTAATCTGGTTAATGAATGATTTTTAGCTAGTTTGGTTGTTAGAAGTTTATTATACTTGCTGAATCGGATATACTTAGGCTGCTATTTGGTTGTTTAGAACAGTCGACTGATAATGTGCTTGATTCTCCTGAACATTTGTTTAGTTGGGTATATTAGTTACAGATTCAGAATCGATTGTCTGTATTGAACTGCATGCCTGCTACAAAGTTTTCAGTTTGGATTTTGAGCTTTAATCTGATGATGCTTTGTTTTCTGAGTACTATAATTGCTATCACTTTTGGTAGGCTGCTAAACATGGAGTGTTAATATAATGATAGTTAGCCTGAAATGTGTTTTGAGTTGATTAATTGGTTTTTATTTGTTGGTTATTTACCTGTTTTAAGTTGATTTGCTATATTGAAGATTGTTCTTTACTGATAAACTCAGCTGTGAGTTATTATGTTCTGCATTTGATTGGGTTATAATCTGTTGCATAACTGAAATTTGGTTAAGATCTGCTTTTGTTTATCTAAATTTGTGAATCTGAATTGTAGTTTGCTGATGCTTGTTTTGTTAAGTTCTTATTGTTTGTCTTGCTGATATTCATTGATTCTGCTAAATAGCTTAAGCTACCAGACTCATTTAGTCTGGTAGTTCTTATTTGATTTACCAGTCCAAAGCTGTACAAAAGATCATTCCTGTGATCTTGATTTTAATTCCTTTGTCAAAAATAAATCATCACAAAAATTTGTCCCGCATGGGATTCGAACCCTTGACCTCAAGGATGTCTGCCATTCGTGTTTACCATCTCATCTATACCTCCTTTTGTGTTCTTATCTAGTTTTTTAAAGTAATATAGTATAATACTAGGTTGCCAGTTTTTCTTAAATACATAGTTGTAATTTTTAATTAAATCTATATCATTTTAATTTCTTTTATAAAGTTTACAAATAAATAAAAATATAAAAAATTGTTTTATTAATATTTGAAATTTTATTAGTTACAAAAATTAGTTTTGAAATTAATTATATTTTAATTAAATTAGTCAGTAAAATAGATTTGGTTTAGTGAAAAGTAAAATGTAAATTTTAAATACAATTAATTAATTTTTAGATTTAAATAGTTTTATTGATTTCAATTTAAATAATTGTTTTTATATTTAAATATTTGTTCTTAGATAAAAAATGGGGAACGATTCATGCACATAGGTTTTCATTTGGTAGGATTAATTTTAGTTTTAAAAACCGAAAACGATTCAAATCAATTGTCCAAGTCAAAACAAAACGTCTCAAATTCACTCGATCTTCGTGTACAACGAACTTGGTTTACCAACGTGTTTAATTGAATTCGTCTTTGGTAATTTTAGTCTATTACTTTTTCCTAAAGATAATTTTCTAATTTACACTATAACGTATCTTAATTAACATATACTATCCACGATACATCAACATCAAATTTTGGTGCCGCTGCCGGGGATCTTGTGTACGATTCGTTTCGTGGAGATTTGTTGATCGTTGATTTGAAGACCCTTTCCGTCCTCAGAAAGTTTGTTATTTTTCTATTATTATAGTATGTATCGTTTTTCTCGTTTTTTGTGATTACTATATTGTATTACGTAGAACAATAAATTTACCTATTTCTAAATAAGACCTTAGTTGGGATTTCATCACCTAGCTATTGTATTCGAATCCAAAACGAAAAAAAAAGGCTAAATAGATAAATACTAATAAAAAGTTTGAACTCGATTTATACAAACTATAAGGTGAGTATAAGGCGACGAGCTATAAAAGGCCGTCTAAGGAAAAAGGTTTTTAAGTGCTTTGTGCCACCTCGTTTCCCCGCTTGTTTGTGCGTATATTGAGAGGGACGACCGATTATTGGTTTGCCAACTCAAGTAGTATTATATCTTATTTTTGTAGTTTACTTATTGAACCTCGAGACGTTTAGGTTTTCACCTATCGTTTCAAAGTCGACCGAGGGTAATTTACTTCCATAGTAGTTATCCTTATTCCTTGTTTTTTTATCGATCATTTTTTATTGAGCAATACCAAATAAAAATACCAAAAATAATCTTCTTCTTGTCTAATTTCTTTTCTTCAACCCTTTAAAATTCTCGTCACTTTGGTTTATGCAATTACTCTCTTCTCGACTTGTGATTGATTTAAATAGGCTTGAAAATATTCCTCGTAGAAATAGAAATCGACAACAACGAATAGTGGAACCCGAGCTTCCACCTATTGTTGTAGAGATGGCCGATAACCGAACAATGTAGGAATTGCTCCGTGCACCCACCGAAGGGTATGGGGAAGCAATCGTTGTGCCGACTATTTTGGCAGTTCATTTTGAGATTAAGACGGGTCTTTTATCGCTCATTCGTGCCGACCAATTTCGTGGCAATGAGACCGATAACCCGCATTCTCACATTAGGAATTTTATTAGAATTACCCCGACTCTCAAGTTTAGAGAAGTGCCGAATGACGATATTAAGCTCATGCTTTTTCCGTACTCGCTCGAGGGTAATGCTAAGATTTGGTATGAGAAAGAACCACCGGGTTCGATTTTAACATGGGATGATTTAGTGTCTAAGTTATTGAATTATTTCTTTCCACCATCCAAAACAACACACTTTAAGAACTAGATCACTAGATTTGAACAAAAAGTGCATGAATCGTTTGGGGTTGCTTGGGAAAGGTTTAAAATTTTGTTAAGACAATGTCCACACCACGGTTTCTCGGAATTCCATCCAATCAATACTTTTTATAATGAGCTTAATATGATTGAACAAGATTCTTTAAATGCCGCCGCGGGTGGTAATCTTTTAAGAAAAACTCCTAGAGACACGTGAGGTATAATTGAGAATAAGTCTAGAGCACAATATTCACGAAACACACCGGGTGTTTCCAATGTGAATTCATCTAATACTGAGATTGCTAGATTGGACTATAAGATTGACACGATTTTGAATGAGCTTATGAAGAATCCTCATGGATCGATTAATATGGTTGAGAATTTTTGTGTATCATGTGGTGGAGCACATCCTAATTATGCTTGTTCAACCACGGGGATCGATCAAGCTAGTGCTTTTGCCGTGACGGGAACTTATGGCTCTAACGGTCAAGTTCCTCGTCAAAATCATGTTGCTCCACCGGGTTTTCCACCAGTTCAAAATAGGTACAACAATGGAAACAATGGGAATAATTTTAACCGTGGCAACCAAGGGAATTTTAACCAAGGGAATGGGTTTAATTCTAATCAAAACAATCAAGGTTTTCACAATAACCAAAATGATTTGTCAAGCTACATTAAAACGAACGAGGGAAATTTGAAAGCTTTTCAAAATAATATTCAAGGACAAATGGCAACTTTGAAAAATGAGTTTCAAAATACGATTAAAGTTCAAAACAATAAGATTGAGCTTAATCAACAAAGACTTGAACAAAACCAAAACCGTTTTGAGCAAAGATTAGAGCAAAGTCAAAATCGTATGCAACAAAGTTTGGAACAAGGTCAAAATAAATTGCTTACGATGTTTGCGGGATTTATGTCTAAACCATCATCTTCTTCGGGTTGCTTACCTAGTAATACCATTCCAAACCCGAAGGGAGAGCTTAAGGCCATCACCATTTATGATGATTGTGATAATTTAGAAGAAGTTGAAGTGATTGAGTTTAATCCTCCACCTAAAGAAACCTTTCTAGATGTCACCAAGGCTACTTTAAATGTGATTAGTACCTTGCTTTTCTTTGATTTCTTTCCCGAGAAATATAAAGATCCGGGTCAATTCTTGATACCGTGTGTTTTCAATGAGCTTGGGGTATGCAAAGCTCTAGCCGATCTAGGAGCTAGCATTAACTTAATGCCCCTAGCCATTTGGAAAACTATTGACTATGCACCACTTAGTACTACTCAAATGATCATTGAGCTTGCTAATGGTACCACCACCCGTCCGGTTGGTATAGCGGAAAATGTCATTGTTAAAGTAGGAAAGTTTTTTTACTTAGCCGATTTTGCTATAGTTGATTATGAGACCAATCCTCGTGTGCCTATCATTTTAGGACGACCATTTTTGTTCACGGCTCATGTTCAAGTTGATATGAGGAAAGAGGAGATTAAATTGTTTTATGGGGATAAAAGTATTATTTTTAAACCGGAAAAGATTCCAAGATTTGTTTCTAAGAAAGTGGAAAATGTGAATCTTATTAAGACTATTTAAAGTAATAAGAAATCTCTCTTTTCAAAAGGTGTTTTTCCAATTTTAGAAACCTCATTTTGTGATGAAGAAAAGTTAAATTTAAAGGAAGATGCTTGTTTTGTTGAATCATGTTGTAATCTTACCTCACCTCCACTCACTCCTCACGAGGGTGATAGTTCTAAGATTGAAAAGGAAATTGATGAATACCTTAGTGCACCATTCGATCCTAGTGTGTTTAAAAGTTAGAATTTTGATCCCGGGAGAGATATTTCTTTAATTGAACAATGTTTGAAAGTGGACTCATTTTCACTCTCTTCGAAGGACCAAACTGATAATCCTAAGGCACAATCTTCATTTGAAGAGCCTTTGATTCCTAACTGCACACCGAGTGATGTTAGTGACCATTCATTCGATAAGTTCGCCAATGAACTTGTTGATCCACTTCCACAGGGAAGTGAAGACGTTATCGATCTCGAGACCGAGCGTGTTTCTCATGTTTTACCTATCATTCTCGAGGAATTCTCCGATGAATTTCCTTCTAATGAGAATGATGATCTTGTATTCGAGTGTGACACACTTGATACTTTGTCGGATATTTCTTGTGATGATAAGATTGATGACACTTTTGTGTCCTACTCAAATCCTCTCTTTGATGCTTCAATGAACAATAATCCGTTGTTTCAAGAGGATTTTGAGAGCATCATACCTCCTACATCTCACAACCTTTGTGATGATGACCATCTCTTGAAGGAAGTTGATGAGTTTTATTATATAGACATTCCTTCGGAATTTGAGGAAGAGTCTAATTACGGTGATGAAGATTCTTGGTTTGATCACCCGATTTATGATGATGATAATGTTGACCCGGAGGGAGAAATTACCTTTACTCCAATTATCCTTCCCACTCGCTTTGATCTTAATGTGCGGGTTTTTCATGCGACTCATTTTGAGTACCATAACCCCTTTGATACAACTAGTGTTGAGACCTTTATACGACCATTACCATGTGCTTTATATGATCTTGGATTAGCATGGGGGGACGACACCGTGTTGTCTATTCATTTCTCTCCCGAGGATGAGGTATTCGATCCCGGAATCATTGATTTAGGGAAATCTCGGCCTTTAACCGATGCAATAATTGAAAGATTTTTCGATCATTTTGGTACGAGTTTATCTCGGGGAGCATGCTATATCCATATCATGATCTATGACCACCATCTCTTATTGGAGATTTATGTTGGTGTTTTATCCTTTTGTTTTTCATCCGACAACGAGGATGAGATCTTTGACCCCGACATCGTGCTTTATTATGGAATTTATTCCAATATGATGGTTTTCATCATTTTCCCTAAGGACCAATGAATGCGGGGATCGAGTCGAGCTCATGACTCGGTTAAAAAAAATGAGGTGCCTTGTGGGGGAGTCCCATACATTCTATCTTCTTTCTATTTTCTAACAACTAATAAGGCTTGATCTTTCAAGCTCGTGCTCGTGTTTTGTTGTGTTGTGAATCTTAGGTATATCCCTTATTTTTGAAGACTCTCGTGTTCGGTTTTTGTCGGTCCACTTGATCTTCCGTACTCTAATTGCCAAAAGGGGCACACTCTTTATCCTTTGATTTTTATCGACTAACGTTTTATTTTGGGGCATAATTAATAAACGGTTTATAGATTTGCGTGCTCTTTCCATGTTAGGATTTTGCATTAGATTCTTCGTGTTTTAGCACGGGGGTGTTACTCTTGAGCTAAGAAACATTGAGGACAATGTTTGGTTTTAGCATGGGAGAGTCAATCGATATAATCACTTGCAATTGCTTTTCTCGTGTCCAAACGTAATTGTTTTTCTCATTTTCCATAAAAAATTTAAATTTTGAGTGTTATTTTTAAGTTATAATAAAGAAAATAAGGTGATGTGGTTACGTCTACTAATGAAGGTATTAATGAAGTCTCTTCTTCGTTTAATTCTGAAAATGTCTATGAAGGGGTTAATATCTCTGTTCCTAGGAAGGTTGTTGAAACAGTAAATGCTCGCTACCATAACACTTTATATGGTTACTTTCTTGGTAAAAGGATTGCATTCCATGTGGTTGAGTATTTTGCTAAGAATAACTGGGCAAAACATGGTCTTAAGCGTATCATGATGAATGAGAAAGGTTTTTTCTTTTTTCAATTTGGATCTAGTGAGGGTCTTAATGCGGTTCTGGAAGGTGGTCCGTGGATGGTTCGTAATTCACCAATTTTTTTAAGAAATGGACTATGAAAACGAATCTTCTAAAGGAGGAACTAACTCGTATTCCGGTATAGGTTAAGTTTCATGATGTCCCGCTACGGGTATTTGAAGAGGAAGGCATTAGTTTAATTGCTTCGTTTCTTGGTAAGCTTATTATGATGGATAATTATACTGATAATATGTGCAAAGAGTCTTGGGGTCGTTGTAGTTTTGCTCGTTGTCTTATTGAGATGAATGTTGATTCGGAGTTTATAGATAACGTTACTATTGGTGTCCCTGATCTTAAAGGATCTGGTTGTACTAAGGAGTTAATTCGAGTTGAATACGAATGGAAACCGCCTAGATGTCATACTTGTAATATTTTTGGTCATTCCGTTGATTCTTGTCCGAAAAATGTTAAACCTATAACGGTTGAAAAAGTGACAACTCATGTTGATAATGATGGGTTCCAACAAGTGCAAAGCAAGAGGAAGAAGTACAAAGGTAATTTATGGAATCAAGTTCCGAGAGGTGTTCCATTGAGCAAGGGTTTCCAAGCAGGTAAGACGGTTGTTTTTCGCCCAAAAACCCACTTGGATACTACAAGTACGAGTGCTGATAATAGTAGTAAGTTGAATACTAAATCTGGTCAGTTGCAACAGTCTAGCAATCTTAATTGTCCGAACAAGGCTAAAGCTCAAATGAGCAGTGTTTCTACATCTAATAAATTTTCATCTTTGTCCATGCCTGGTATTGACGAAGGGGCTCAAGTAAGCGAGGAAGATAATGAGGAGGAGGAGGGAGTCGAGGTCGTCTTTGATGAATCAGTGAATCTTCTCAATACTCATATTGGGGCAAGCACTCCAACTGGCTGATCCCATGTTGATATTTTATTATTTTCCTCGTAACTTTATGTTATCGTCTTGGTTTTTGTCTAGTTTATATATTTCCAGTATTCTAGACTAGTTAATGTTTATGGCCTGTCCTAAACATTTTGTTTAACAAGCTGTCTGTAGCTTGCGGTTAATGTGGTATTTCAGCCACATTCCTTGTACTTCAACGCTTTTTTTGGTTCTATTTACCGGGGTCATTGCTACCCTTTTACCAAAAAAAAACAATTTTTGAAGTCGAGGTTAGGTTTTGAGTGTTTTTTTTTGGGTAAAGGGACTCCAATCCCGGTAAAATATATTCCCAAAAAGCGTTGAAGAACAATGGAATGTAGCTGCAATGCTACATTAACCTCAAGCACACAGCTTGAACAGCCACTATATCATATGACATGCCATATGATAATTACATTACAAAACTAATGACACCTATAGGAAAGAACCACCTAAAGGAACATAAACAATGAAAATAAGCAAACATAATGATTAATGAGAAGTGTGAGTATCCGGCTGACGAGTTCCATGGCGATCATCAATCACAATGTCTTCATCAGTCTCACTATCCGCATTAAGCACATCATTAGAATGACCAAAGCCATCCTCCCAATCAGTCCCATCATCCATCAAACCACTCAAAACACCAAAAGAGTTTTTGCTGCTCGTACCCGGTTGACAAGAATCAAGAGTCAAAGACTTGTTATTAAGAAATCCACGCTTAAGAATAGAACCAGCTTTCTTAGGAGCATTCTGAACAGTAGTACTTGTAGAATCATTTCTCTTAGGCTTATTCGCCTTAGAACTATCCCCTTTCTCAACAGCACGGTAATAAAGATTAATAAGAGGTTTAGTGAGTTTAATACCAGCAACCTGGAGTTGCTTATTCTTACCCTTTTTCTTTCTATTGTTCACAACCTCATAACCCTCATTATCAATCTCATTAGTTACCTTATTATCGTCCACATTAACAATCGTATTAATGACATCCTTAGGCAATTTCGGACATTCAGCATCATGATGATCAAATATACATCACATCGAGCAGCGGGGGGAGTCCACTCGTACTCTATACCAATATTAGCCATCGTATGTCCCTTATCCTTACCAATAGGAATAGCAACAACTAAAGAATCCTTAGGAGGATGATCAGCAGAAATCTCAATTAAAACACGTGCATAGGTACTCCTTCCCCATGAAGATAGGCACATCTCACTTGTATAAGAATCAAGAAGGATAGGCCTCCCAATCTGAGTAGTGATTAGACTAAGACCCAACTCCGAATATGCAACTATGGGAACATGATGCAATTTGACCCACACCGGTGCTTTCCTAATCTCCTCCTTCACAAGTAAAGAATCCGGAGACCATATATTCAAAATCAGTGGAACCATACGTATTAACCATGGCCCACTCTCAATAACTCTTTCCATTCCAACTTTAGAATCAAATTGAAATAAAAAGAACTCACCATGAAGTTGGACACGCTTGATTCCAAATTTCGCCCACGCTTTCTTAACATAGTTTTCAACCAAAGGAAACGCCAATCTCTTCCCTATAAAATGACCATATAACGTATGCGTCAATCGTGCCCTAACCTGATCAACCACATCGAGAGGAATAGTAACCGCTGCCCCTTCAACATGTTCTCCATTACGGAGTTCTTTTACACGTGCAACTCTTTTAGCTTGACCATGTAACATGGACACAAAAGAGGGTTTTGGAACAGCAGTTGATGGTGCAGGAGCCCTACATGGAGTAACAACCCTTGTATCATTCTGCTCGGATGGAATCGTATCAGCCATACATGGAGTAACACCCCTTGTATCATTCTGAATATCATGATCATTAGCCATACTCGTACCTTTAGGCAATGCATCAGACCCTCTAGTCGTTCCAACCTCCTTCAATACTGGCTGCTTGAGTGAACTTGCATCCGTATGTATCTGGTTTGAGCATTCTGTCCCATCACCATCATGTATCTCGGTCGATACATGTTTGGGCTCACCATCTGACCTTTCTGAAGTGTCACCCCCAAACGATGAAAGAACACCACTCGATTCATAATCATTAATCATGACTCCATCCTGACGCGACGAGGTATTGGAAACCCTAGACACCTCAGAAGTCTTGTCAGGACTATTTAAGTGATTCGCTTGTTTTAAACGCGACATGCGCGCATGTAACCTGTCCATGTCGATCGGCGTAACAGCGATCTTCTTCTCCATGACACATTAACCAGATCGAAACACCTCTCTCTAATACACAAAATAATCAATCAAAACAGACAACTACCTAGGGCAAACGAAACCCTAGATCAAGGACCAATCACAGCGCACCAAACCAAACCCTAATACATAAAATAATAAGAGATTAAAAAACCCTAATTTCTTAAAAGGTAATAAACGGTGGCTACCAAGAGTTAATCACTAAATCAATAAACCGATCATAATACGAATCAAATCTTTCAACCAATCAAGGACCAGTCCCACGCATTGAAAAGATTATGTTTGGACAACTGAATTAAATCATCAAGAGTCACAAAATAAAACAAATCAAGACAATGGTACGGTTATGATAGGTGGAAAACAGATTGGAATTAGACAGTTTGATTAATTAAGATGAACGGAAACCATGGTAGAAGCAGCCGGAAATCACCAAAAAGAGAGAGAAAAAATTAGGGTTTCATAGGTTTTGAGTGTTGAGTCTACACTGTTCTTTCCTTCATTTTTGGATTAATAAATATCAAATAAGTCAAATGAGCCTTTGGGTGAATGACAAATAAAATCTAGAGATACAATTAGGAATAATAGGAGATTGAGTTTAACACAAAATTACTTGTATGAGTTGTTTTAATTTTGGGGCTTATGATTGACAATGATCTTGTTTTTACACTTGGCATGGAAAAGCGAAAAGTCGAGGACGATGAATCTATTTGAGTTTTATGATCCTAAAACTTATTTTTCAAATAGTGAAAGCAATACATTATGTCTTTGCAAAATAAAGGGTTTAAAAGTGGAATAAGAGTGTAGTTAGTGTTTTATTTTATCATTGTGTGCGGACACGACAATTGCTTAGCAAGGGGGAGTTTGATAGGAGTGATTTTACTCATATCGTTTCTATCTAAAAACCATAAATAAATACATAAAATGTATGAAATATGCCTTGTATATGCATTGTTTGTTGTTTCGTGTGTGTAGGTACCAAGTTTACGAAAACTGGCAAAAACGACACGAGAATGAAGAAAAGATCAACAAAGCCAAAAACAAGCTCGATTCTAGTGGATTTAACTTAAAGAAAGTCAATTGGGCCTCGTTGGGACCCACATGTGTTAAATGGGCCTAGAAGCCCAATTCAAAACTAATTTGGGTCAAAGCCCAATTCCAAAGCCCAACATTGTTTTCAAACGGTTTGGAGTATCTAAGATTTGGGTGCATTTTTATTACAAGCCCAAATATAATAAAAGACGGATGAAAAATGGACCAGGCCCAAGTTGGTAACAAGGAACAAATAAAGAGCTGATGGGTTAAAGCCCATCAGTTACACACTCGTTTAAAGAAAGTTATAATTAATTTTTTCCATGTCAAACCGACTTACTTATTTATACCCACACATTAACCTTCGATAATAACAATGAAATCTCTCCCTTCACTCCATCTCTTTCCCCAAAAAAAAAATAACCAGACCATTATTTACTATTCACTCAAATCCCAAACCCTAATAATAAAATTACCCAATTAAATTTTGGGGTTTTATTTGGAGCGTGTGATTCACGCGTTGGGAATTAAATCCCCCATGTTTTCGGACCTAGAAGATGGAAGGAACTAGGTGACGTGGCCATTTATGTTCCCTAATTGGTTGTGCCAGCACCAAAACCACCACTCCACCAATCATCTGATGCCACGTCATATGGGAGAAAGCACAAGAAGCACAAATCAGTGACACCCTGATGATCCGTGTGACCAAGGGCGAATCACAGCTGTATGATCAAAACTGACAAGAGAGAGAAGAAGAATAGAAGATCTAAGGCCAACAATCGTTCTTCATCCTTTTCTTACTTTATTGTTATAATGTCATTTTGTAGCTAGAAAATTGTATTTTCTCTTTTTCTGAATATTGTAATGTTAGATTTGATATAATAAAAGTTTATTTTCAGATTTGTTCTTATTACTTCATGTTTTAATTTTACTGTTTAAATCACTTACACTTTCTAAGTTTACAAAAGGATATTATTAATATTAATCATTCATATAAGCTAAGTTAATAGTTTCTGTGAATGATTATTAGTTGAGTAAAGGATAAACGTTTATCCCACTGATAAACGCAAAGAAGCTGTTGGTTTAAGTTTTGGTTCGTGATTCATAAGCTTTGATGGTGGTTTGTTTAATGGTGGTGTCGTTTAGGTTTTTAGCCAGCGCTGCGCTACTTCTCAAAGGGATCTACAAAAGGTTTTACTCCTTAGTTTATTTTATGTAATTTATGTTTAAGATGTTTATTTTAATGATTTATGTTATTTGATTTTAATATTAGAATGTTTGTGATATTATGTTAATTTGTTTAGATGAATTTGTGGATCCCATTGATCGTTAGACTCAATGGTTAAGAACCATTATATCTAGGTTGATCATCATTCATATGATAACATAGCGGAATAAGAACAATGATCATAACAAGGTGTTTAGGCACATAACACATGAATTAAAACAATTGGGTTGCTTATTATATTAATAACAAACAACCACTAGACGTGTATACATTGAATCCCACGTCTAGTGCGACACACACTTTAGGTTTACATTGTGAATGAATGATATATAAATAAAACCTAAGACTCTTGTTCCTTTTATAGTGGAAGGAACAGAATCTACAAGAGATAAAATCAAATAAACATCTAAATATTCTATTTCTATAGATATATATTGAATATATTATTTATAATATATCCAATATTTTCTCTAAATAGAATTCTCCATCAGCGTGTAAACATCTGTCAGCGTCTCAACACTTTCTGTCAGCGTCTCAACTAGCCGTGTCAGCGGCTTTGACAAACGTCTTGATGTTTTCTTCGTTTTGAGTTTCTGCCACATCAACTCATATAATTTTAGACCCAACAATCTTCCCCTAGTTGATGTCGGCAAAACTCGTTGTATATCTCTTGTAAGTTGTACATGATCTTCAAGTTGCTTCCGCTCAAGTGTAGCATGCGTATCTTCCCCTTTTTGTCACATCAACAAGGAAGTAAACAATGTTGCAATGTTGAAGATTCTCCAAATGTAGGCTCTGTGTAATGATCTTGAAGAATAATTAATACAATATTTTTGATGTAGAAGTAGAATAACCCAATCTTGTGTTCCATGTCTTGTACTATCCATGTGACTAAGAACTTATACTCATGGCACAAAGTATAAGTAGACCTCAATCCCTTGTCAATATTCTCATCCTATGTGAGACACTGAGCACGATAATGTAACTCCTTCAAG